>CM076577.1:353793131-354393131 GCA_034641835.2 Pinus albicaulis
TGATCCAAGCCCACCTGAAACAGTTGATAATCCTGAGAAAATCCTTAAAAGGACACCTGTGAGTAGGAGATCAACTACTTCCAGCAACACTCATAGAGCCAATTCGGCACCAGAGGATCTTGCAGCCCTATCAGACCCTTTCTTCGACCTAGACCTTCAAAATAGATTACCTAGAACTAGGTCTTTCAGTGTCTCAGACCAGCTAGACACTAGGGACAGCGAAACCCCTCCTTCCACACCTCCTGACCTTCATTTTCTCCAGAACTTGGGGCTTTCTCACCCTAGGTCTTCTCAGCAGACTTCTGCTGGTCCAAACATCCCTGTCATCCAAATACCAGCTGCCCAAGTGAACCCTTTGCCTCAGCAGAACATCACCATGGCAACTTGGTATGCACCTTTAGTCTTACCACAACCCTTGTTACCCTTACCAAATGATTATCAGTCAAAAATCCCACACTTCCCTGCTAAAGAGCCTACAACAGCACAACAACGTGTGGATAAAATGGAGGATTCTTTTGACTATATGGAAATTGATGATGAAACAATCAAAATGAGAATATTTGCCCAGAGCTTAGGGGGTGAAGTGAAGAAATGGTTTAAGAACCTGCCTGCTGGTAGCATCAATGATCTACCTGCTTTATACCAGACTTTCATAAATAAATGGGAAACTAGGGCAAACCCTCGTCAAATCCTAGCAGAATACATGTCCCTTAAGAGGAACACAGGAGAGAGTGTCCATGATTACACCACTAGATTCAACAGCATTTACAATGCTCTCCCTCCACCCATGAAACCTCCACAAGGTATGGCCCTAGCAAAATATCCTGATGGATTTGATGCTGACATGGCCTATGAGCTTAGAGATAAAGAGTACACCACTTTGGAAGACATGCAGAAAGGGGCGGTAAACATAGAAGCAAATTTGATTGAAAAAAGGGCCAAGCTGAGAGCTGAGAAGAGAGTAACATACAAAGATGACACTATAGCCTCCACTTCAGATCCTAATATTGACAGATTGTCTAAGAATCTGGATAAATTATGCCAAGTGGTCGAAAAGATGGCTATCACGCAGAACAGGAACCAAAACCAAAATCAAAATCAAAATCAGAACTTTAGAAGAAACGACAACATTCCCAACAGACAGAAAGAGTCAGATCAGCAAGTCATTCCCCCTTTCCAAAACTTTCTGGATGAGGATGAGGGAATCATAGAAGAATCTGAAGGGAATGTGATAAACATGTTCGAAACGGAGGATTCAATCCTAAACTGTGATTCAGAAGAATACCAACCCTCAACCTCTTATGGGGAGGAGTGGTTTGAATCTGAGGATTATAGGTTGGGATTCGAGAATGCCATATTACAGGTCAGAGAAAAATATGAGCTCAGGAGTAAAAAGAACCAAGACTCTTCCAAACCCAAAACTTCCGAAGTAACTATCAAAAAGAGGCCTGAAAAATCTTCTAAAGTCACTGCTGTAAACAATAAATCAACAACAGAGAGTTCTGAGGAAAACCAACAGAAAGACAACCAAAACAATGAAAAACAAAGTCAACTAACTAGCAGCACTAGCACTTCAATTAGCGCTCCTGATAAAAATGTTTCCACACATGGACATAATGATAAAACACACACTGATTCAGCTACTAAGGTAGTTGCAAATAAAACAGATTTGAACATTCCCAAAATTCAATCCACTTTCAGTTTAGAAATTGAGATCGCGAAGATCAAAATCTCTGTACCATTATCTGAGCTGGCCACTCAGGATGTATACAAAGGCCAAATTTTGAAAGCCTTAAATCTGGGGGAAATAAATGACTCTGTAAATTTGAATGATGATCAACCCGCCCTCCTATTTGGTCCAAAAATCGAGGGGAAGTTTCAGGAGGGGGTAGTCCCACCTTTTTATATCAGTCTTAACATCCATGACAAGATCCTCCACAACGCGATGCATGATTCTGGAGCCTCACACAACCTGATGCCTAAGGTAGTCATGGAAAGGTTAGGCCTAGAAATCACCAGACCCTACAAAGACTTATATTCTTTTGACTCGAGTAGAGTAAAATGCCTAGGCCTCATCAAAGACTTATGTGTGAGCCTAACTCAGATTCCTGCGAAATGTATGGTCATGGATGTAGTGGTGGCAGACGTGCCACCCAAATATGGCATGTTACTATCTAGATCATGGGGAGCCAAGCTGCAAGGCACCATGCAGATGGATGGCTCATATGCCACTATCCCCATATTTGGCCAATCAAGAAGACTGTATAGAGAATCCCAAATGAAATTCCTAGTCAGCAGCCCCGAGAAACCTGAAAATTCACCATTATACTCTGTGCATACCGATCTTGACTCCTTTATTCTTTGTAATGATGAATCCTTGGAAGAGCCAGCGTCCCAAAGCAGGCATTCAAACGAGAACATCGAGCCTACAGACCTCCCAACTCAACCTAATAGTGAATCCAGCTATGAGGGAGGAAGTGAAGTGGAAGTAAACAAAGAACCCTTGTGGGAAATGAACTTCGACGGATCCTGCACTAGACAAAACGCCGGAGCAGGAGTGTGGTTACGTAACACCGAAAATGACCACGCGGAGAGCCACGCCGTCAATCTGCATTTCAGATGCACGAATAACATCGCAGAATATGAGGCTCTAATCTTGGGCTTAAATCTGTTGAAAAAGGTAGGAGCCCGAAAGATAGCTGTGAGAGGGGATTCAGAGTTAGTAATCAAACAGGTGAATGGTGAGTATTCAGCAAAACATCCTAGGCTAAGAGCATACAGGAATGACACGTTAGACTTGCTGCAAACATTTGTCGAGTACGAGTTAGTGTTCATTCCTAGGGGTCAAAACGCTATTGCCAATGGACTAGCCCGCCTAGCTAGCTCTTATCCTAAGGCCCCAGTCGACCAACAAATCATCATACAGACTAAATTCAGACCTGCAGCGCCAGACAATGAAAAATACTGGCAGGTTTTTGAAGGAGACAAACAGATTGAAGACTTCCTGATGGGCAGAAATGAGTTTGAATTTCCTGATTCAGACTCAAAATCTGATGACAGTTGCCCAAGTGAGGATTCCCCAGATGAACTAGAAACACCTTGTAGTATGGAAATAAACTCTTTTTCTGAAGAAACTGGGGATTCAACCATAAAACGTGAGAACGCAGATAGAGAGGAAATGGAGGTGCTGCAAGCCAAAGACAAGAACATACCAAGAGGCTTAGCACCCTTAGAGGACCTCTTCGATTTCGATGATGTTGCAAAGAAGCCCACAATAGAGCATGCAGAATCAGATATAGAAGAATGTAACGTAGGCACTAAAGACAAACCCAAAATGATAAAGCTGGCTAAGTCTATACCTGCAGACATGAAGAAAAGATACATTGGCCTATTTAAGGAACTCATTGATGTGTTTGCATGGAGCTATGAAGACTTAAAGGCCTATGACACCAACATTATACAACATAAGATACCACTGAAGGAAAATCAGAAACCTTTCAGACAAAAACTCCGTAGAATTAATCCAAAACAATTGCCTGCAGTAGAAAAGGAAATTAAGAAGATGTATGATGCAGGCATTATAGTCCCGGTAAGTTTTTCTGATTGGGTGTCAAACTTAGTGGCTGTAAGAAAGAAAACGGGGGAGATTAGACTTTGCATAGACTTTAGAAACCTTAACAGAGCTTCCTTGAAAGATAACTACCCTTTGCCTAGAATGGAGCATATCCTACAGAAGGTAGTGGGCTCTAAAAGAATCTCCCTGCTTGATGGTTTTTCAGGATACAACCAAGTTCTGGTACTCCCAGAAGATCAACTCAAAACAACCTTTACCACTCCATGGGGCACCTTCATGTATGTGAAAATGCCCTTTGGATTGATGAATGCTGGAGCTACCTTCCAGAGAGCAATGGATATTGCTTTCTCAGATGAGATTGGACACTTTATAGTTATCTACTTGGATGACTTGACTGTATTTTCTAAAACAGAAGAAGAACACTTAAAACATCTGAGGAAAGTTTTTGAAAAATGTAGAAGGTACGGTCTGTCCCTTAATCCCAAGAAGACTGTCTTTGGGCTGCAGGAAGGTAAACTTCTTGGCCACATCATATCCGAGAAAGGGATTAGGATAGATCCCCAGAGGGTTGAGGGAATACTTCAGATTACACCCCCAAGGAACATTAAGGAGCTGCAGTCCTTCATTGGGAAGATCAATTTCCTTAGAAGATTTATCCCCAATCTTGCTGAGCATCTTAGGAAAATGACTGAAATGCTAAAGAAAGATGCTGGAATCAAGTGGACTGTTGAAGCCAAGAAGTCTTTTGAGTCAGTAAAGCTGGCACTCACCCAAGCCCCTGTCCTTATCAGCCCTGACTTTTCAAAAGATTTTCTGATCTTTTCATTTGCTTCCCCACACACAATAGCTGCAGTTTTGCTGCAGAAGAATTCGGAGGGTAAAGAACAGCCTATAGCCTTCTTCAGTAAAGCCTTGAGAGATGCACCCTTAAAGTACAACATCATGGAGAAGCAGGCCTATGCCCTGATTAAGGCCTTAAAAGACTTTAGGGTGTATATTCTGCATTCTCACACCATTGCCTATGTGCCAAACACAGTGGTCAAAGATATCTTGTCCCAAGACCCAGATGGGAAAAGGGGCAAATGGATTGCCACGATTTTAGAATATGACATTGAAATCAAACCCACTAAGCTGATCAAAGGTCAAGGCCTGGCCCAATTGATGGCTGAAACTAATCTACAGGCCCTTGATATCAACATGATGAATGCCCTGGATGAGCAGGAAGGATTGCCCTATCCAACTATTGAGGAGCAGTTTCAGAACTCTCCTTGGTACATTGATATCCTTTACGTGCTCACACACCTCAATGCCCCTCCGGAACTGTCCAAAACAAAGGCCAGATTCATAAAACTCAAAGCTAGAAATTACTGCATTTTGAATGAGAGTCTATATTGGAAAAATCCAAATGGCCTTTTACTGAAATGTTTGTCTGAAACCGAAGCTAAAAGAATCAAACACGAATTCCATGCTGGGGAGTGTGGGGGCCACCTGAGTTGGAAGGCCACTGCAAATAAGATACTCAGGGCTGGTTACTATTGGCCCACACTCTTCAGTGATGTCCATAAAATGATCCTCACCTGCCACAAATGCCAAATTTTTGAGGGCAAAAGAAAGCTCCTCCCCCTCCCTCTAAAACCTATCACCATAGAAGGTCCTTTCATGCAATGGGGCTTAGACTTCATTGGAGAAATTCACCCCTCTTCCTCTGGGCAACATAAATGGATCTTGACTGCTACTGATTACTTCACTAAGTGGATTGAAGCCATACCCACTAGGAATGCCACTGATTCAGTCATCATTAGGTTCCTAGAAGACTTCATCTGGTCTCGGTTTGGCTGCCCAAGGAAAATAATCACTGACAATGCTGCTGCTTTCGGATCCAAAAGAATGATTGATTTCTGTCACAGGTACGGAATTGCGCTTGGACATTCAACTGCCTATTACCCCCAGGGTAATGGCCTAGCTGAGTCATCAAACAAAAGCCTGGTTACCATCATTAAGTGTAGAAATTAGCTGAATAAATCACTTATTCAATGAAGATTAACCTGATCATACATCAATTTCGAATTGCATGCATAACACATAACCCTCTTCTACAATTAATTGTCACATGCGGAAATAATATAGAAGCAATCGCACATCAAATCAATCACACATTAACTCAGTATGTATGGGGAAAGCCTATAGCTGAAAACCCCACAGCTATTGTGTATATTATAATGGAGAAATCATGTAACAATCATAGTACAAAAACTCTTCACAAGCTCTCATGCACTACCTCCCATGCTACACACTATCAAGCTAGATCTAACAAATCACTTGCTCCAATCCTTAGCCACTTGATAGCCAACCTTGATTGCGTATTTTAATGCTAGGTGATGGCCTCCTTATATAGATAAACCACCAGCCTTGACTTTGCAATACTCATAGCTCACTCCACCTATCTATGTGTTGCAAATAGCAACCATATAGTCACAACTGATAGCTTTACTCACCCTTTCATCTATCTCTTTCACTGGTCTCCACTGAACTGATCATGCACTGTAGTGAACTGAAGTGTTCTTGAGTTGACTAATGAGTTAATATTTAGTAAATTAAATATTATTTAATTTACTCCACTCATATATAGTTGATTAGTTAGTTAACTAATCCCAACTAGTTCAACTAAAACAAACAGAACACAACTCCACTACTTGTCCCGTTAACTCCTCCAAAACTCCTGCCACTGAAGTCTAACTGAAGCCAACCATGCAAGATGCCATCAAACCCTAGGAACCACGTGATTCCTTGTGTCGGTTGCATGAGCCACCTCCATGACTCAAACTGAAGTGCGCCAAGAGAGTAAACTGCTGTTTATAGTCAAAATATTATTAAGGGTAAATAATATTTGACTTCCATATTTTTAGGAGATCAGTCTAAAAATAGCACGGGTCCTAAAAATAAGGGTCTCATCTATTTTTACCGACATGTCGCATACTTTAAGAATCTCCAAGTAGAATTCCCAAATTATGCTCCGTATGTCTAAAAATAGACATAGTCTAAAAATAGACTTTGCGCGAGAATTTGCCTGCGGGCCCACTTAGTGAAGGCGACTTCATT
Source organism: Pinus albicaulis (assembly GCA_034641835.2). NCBI lineage: Eukaryota > Viridiplantae > Streptophyta > Pinopsida > Pinales > Pinaceae > Pinus > Pinus albicaulis. The sequence goes on from CM076577.1 coordinate 353,799,805, forward strand.
TCACTAAGCTCCATCATCTTGCTGCATTCTCAACACTCCCTCTCAGCAAGATATGGATTATCTGCAATCCCTATCCTGCCTCTGTGGAATTCGAACTTGCTCCTGGTGAGCGCCTTCGTCAGGATGTCGGCATCCTGATCCTCCGTGGGAACATATGAAAGCATCATGATTCTCCGTTGAACACAATCTCTGATATGATGGTACCTGATGTCGATATGTTTGGACCTATCATGAAAAACTGGATTAGCCGAGAGCTTGATGCAGCTCTGGTTATCACAGTAGATCACTGTAGGCTCCAAATGCAACCTGAACAAACCTGCGAGGATCTTCCTCATCCAAATAGCCTCACATGCAGCCAAGCTTGTTGCCATGTACTCGGCCTCTGCTGAACTGAGTGCCACGGATCTCTGCTTCCTGCTGTACCAGGAAACTGCTGTCGACCCAATGCTGAAAACTCCTCCCGAAGTGCTCTTCCGGTCCGTTGGACTCCCTGCCCAATCTGCATCAGTGAAACCAGAAAGTTTCACTCCATCCTCCTGTCTGTACCATAGACCATATCCCGATGTGCCTCTGATATAGCGCAATACATGCTTGCCCGCCTTCCAACAGAGCTTGGTAGGCTTAACCATAGCTTGCGAAAGCTGGTTAACTGCATAGCATATATCGGGTCGAGTATTGACCAAATACATCAACGACCCCACCAACTGTCGATAGACAGTGGCATCCACTACCTCCTCCGAAGTAGCATCTCCCTTCCTCCATCCTCCGGGAAGAGGGGTATCAACAGGCTTGCAGCCTTGCATGTTGAACCTCTCCAGAATCTCCCGGGCATACTTGCCCTGAGAAACAAACAGTCCTCCACTGCGCTGCCAAATCTCCAATCCCGGGAAATAATGAAGGATGCCCAGGTCCTTCATCTCAAACTCTCGTGCAAGATCCTCCTTGCATGAAAGTATCAACTGCTCGTCGCCAGTCAAAATCAGATCATCTACATACAGTACGATGATCAACAACTTCCCCTCCACCACAATCTGGTACAGGTTTGGATCTACCTCACTCTTGGAGAATCCAAGCCCGGTGAAGTAGCTGTCTATCCGAGTGTACCAAGCACGAGGTGCTTGCTTCAGCCCGTACAGTGCTCTCTTGAGTCGGCACACATGCGACTCCCTGCTGAAGATCTCAAAACCTTCAGGCTGCTCTATGTACACCTCCTCCTCAATAACTCCATTGAGGAACGCAGTCTTCACATCCATCTGATGAATGTGCCACCCCATCTGCGCTGAGAGAGCAAGGATCGTACGTATGGAAGAGTACCTTGCGACAGGTGCAAAAGTCTCCTCATAGTCAATCCCCTAGATCTGTGAAAAGCCACGGGCGACAAATCTCGCCTTGTACTTCTCCACACTCCCGTCAGCCGCCTGCTTCACTTTGTAGATCCATCGCGAACCCACCACTGATTTCCCCTCCGGTCTTGGGACAATCTCCCATGCACTGTTTCTGATGATCGAATCATATTCTTCGATCATGGCATCAACCCATGCGGGTTCCTCCACAGCTTCCTCAAAAGAGGATGGCTCTGTCACAACACATTGACTCATAAGAGCCATGTATCCAGTGTACCGATCCGGTGGCTGTCTCTGTCTGCGCTGTGCTGTAGGTGGTCCTACAACCTTCTCTGCATCCCGAGCCAGTCGCTCAGCTTCTGTAGTGCGCATGCGCCCTCTGATGGTTGGCGCTGCCTGGGTGGTTTCTTCCACCTTCTGAACCTCCTCTTGTGGCGGGTCTCTCCAGTAGTCTTACTGCGCAGGAAGGCTTTTCCTTCGCTGAAGACCACATCATACCCCTTATCCTCCAACATCGCCATAGAGATCAGGTTCTTCTTCAATCCAGGTACATGCATGACATCCTTCAAGACAAAGGGTTTACCGGACTCCCTCTGAAAGAGACAACAAACACGGAAGTACCAATCGCAACGTATCTGTCATCGCCATCTCGATGTGCACCCAAATCTTTGTCCTCAGATACGAGAACAACTCCAGATCTCCCTAGTCTGTATGAAATGGCCTTTTCGCTTTGTCCAAGAACCATACGGAATCCCATTTTAGCAGAGCCAAGCATGCAATCGGTGAAAAGTCAAGCTCGGGCGCGAAGCCAGCTTCCCATCTGAGATCTTCCCGCTTGCTTGTTCTTCTTCTTCTTTGGACAATTGGTAGCATAATGTCCGTGATCATGGCAGTGAAAACACTTCACTTTCGCCATATCCTGCTTCTTGCCCTTTGCACCAGAATGAGAAGTTTTCTTACCCTTCCCCTTCTTTGCTTTGGCAACCAAAGCGCGATTTTCTTCATCAGCTCCCTTTGATGAAGATCCATCTCGAGTAGTCCTCCTTATCTCCTCCTGCATGAGATCCGCCCAAAGGCGCTCCCATCCTGGCAGCTTCTCCCGACCATTGACACTATCTTGATATGAGTGCCAAGCCTTCGGAAGACCAAGGAGAGCCAGGTCGACCATGTCCTCGTCTTCGACGGTCACCCCCACACTTCCCAGCTCATCTCTGCACTGAGTGAACTTCGTGAGGTATTTGGCGATACTGTCGCCCTTCTCCATCTTGATGTTCCTGAGCTTATCTTTGAGCGCCAGCTTCCTTTGGTCGCTCTTACTCTGGAATAGATCCGTCGAAGCTTTCCACATTAAATATGGAGTAGCCTTTCCATGCAGGCTAGATACAATATGATCCTTGACGCCCTCAACGGGGATCCTTCGACACTTCGCCATCTTCTTTTGCCATGCATCGACTTCGGCCCCGAAGGATCAGTGGGATTTTGGACATCCGTATCTATGAACTCCTTCAGACCATTATCTTCTAATACTGCCTCCATGTGATCCTTCCATGCAACATAATTCGAACCGCCTTCAAGAGCATATTCGAGTCGCAAACCGTTGAAAGACATTTTCAACACCGGCACCAAGAAAACAAAACTGCTGCAAAATTTCGAATTCCACCTCAAAGCTCAACCGCTCTAGATCTGTGAGAACAAATTATTTCTAGCACGGAGATCGACTGCAAGGGGCATTTACCAGACCTTTCACTTTCCGAAGAAAGATGAATCCGGAGGCTACCTGGCCCGCATGCAGACTCTGTCTACCGAAATAAGTTTGTAATCACTGTGATGATCAATCTCTGCTTCAATAGCTCCGATACCATGTAGAAATTTTTTGAATAATGATTAATTATTCACCGAGACTATCCTGATCACATACAATTCGAATTTATATGCAACACATAATCTCTTCCACTCAGATCATCAAACATGCGGAAAATAAATCAAGCGATAACACATCAAATCATCATACACATTAACACGGTATGTATGGGGAAAGCTTATAGCTGAAAACCCCGCAGCTATTATGTATATTATAATGGAGAAATCAAGTAACAAACTCAGTACAATACTCCTCACAAGTACTCAGTACTTTCTCATAAAGTTACCCACAATCTAGCTCAGTTTTGAACAGGTTACTGGTTCAAAACTCACCGCCAATTGCCTTGCCTCTATTGCGCAATCCAGGCCTGTCTATATAGAGATCCAAGGTTCGAATCTCCTTGGCTTGACAGCGCAATCATCATGGGAAATTACTCCAAGTGTGGTGCAAATCTCATGCACAACTGATGTCGCCACTGATAGCTAACTCCACCCTTTCATCTACCTCTTTCACTGGTCTCCACTGAACTGATCATGCACTGTAGTGAACTGATGTGTTCTTGAGATGAATAATGAGTTACTAATTAATGAATTAAATAATATTTAATTCACTCCACTCATAACTAATTGATTAGCTAGTTAAACTAATCTCAACTAGTTCAACCAAAATAAACAGAACACAACTCCACTAGCTGTCTCATTAACTCCACCAAACTTAACGCGAAGTCCTAGCGAAATCAACATTCTCAAATGCCATCCAAGCCCTAGGATTAGCGTAATTCCTCTGTCGGATGCATGAGCCATACCTTGGCCTCGGGCGAAGTGCTCCAAGAGAAGTAATGCTTTGTTAGAGTCCAAATATTATTGAGGTAAATAATATTTGACTTCCCTGTCCCCAGGAGCGCTCCAAAATGAACTTCGACCTTCGACCTAAAAGCCAGAGTTTCATCTATTTTTACCAACATGACCAATGCTCCAAGAATCTCATACTGGAATCCCCGAACCATGCTCCATATGTCTAAAAATAGACATAGTCTAAAAATAGACTTTGCGCCAGAATTCGCCTGCAGGCCCACTTAGTGAAGGCGACTTCATTTCACTAAGCTCCATCATCTTGCTGCATTTTCAACAAAATTCTCCAACTATGGCTCTATGTTAGGAAGCACTCAAGCCAAGTTTGTGTGGGCCACAATTTACAAACGCTCTGATTTAGATGCGTGAGATTTTTGTGAGGCCACACGAGGAAAGCCTTTGACCTGAAAGGATTTCATAATATTCTCACACAATAATTTAGACCAAAACACCTCTTGATTTTTCCATGTCCTTTCTCACGCTGTGTAGTCAACTTCATTGCGACAATTGTTTGTTTTTCCAGTATTCAAGGATTGAGCAGTTTCATTGCCCATCACTATGATTCCCTGGTTGAAGGCCTTCAACCAGCCCAATTTCAGTCATTGTTGATTTTCCAACCAAGCAGACCTCACTAAGTACATCAATTCTGCAGCTGATTCTGTTGAAGTCCTAGAATTTGCTGAAACTTTCCACAAAAATGGTGAAGGAAACTGATTAAGATGATGTGCTAGGAGTAAGTCTCTTGACCACAAGTTCTCAGTGATTTAGCACAATGGACTTCGTATGATGCACATGAAAAACTAGGTGTATCAACAAAAACAATGATAAACCCAATAGCAGTCTTTCCTGTACTGTTTGAAAGCAAGTTGATTGAAGACTATATCGGCTTCAATGGCTTCGCTCTAGATGTTTACTGAAGGTGAACAAATAGATACCAGGAAACTACAAAATTGTCCGGAAGGAAAGAGAAGAAAAACTAGAATAGATTTTGAAAGATCATCTTAATCAGCACAAAGAAAGTGACAAGGGTGGGTTTATACAACAAGTTAAATATGAGGTTCAACTACTTAACCATGCAACTTATTAAGGCAATATGTTGCAGACAACTGGTTGCATATATGCAAGACAAACAACAAACAGACCTGGTAAGAAAAACATGTATTTAGGTGTACCATTTACAGCTAAATGGTTCAGAAACAAATGCATTTTACAAAATCTCAACTCACACCAGCAACAGGTGCTTTTGGATTATTGCAAAAAGGTGAAGGGAATTAGAATCTGCAATTTTCTCTTCTCATTCTCAGATCTGATCACATAACCAAGTACAAGCACAGAAGTGTGTCACAAAGCCAGATCATTTTATAGAATGTTATTATTGCATCAATTCAAAGGAAAATGCATTTAAATATGAGATCTAAATCTAGATCTACATGAAACACAATAATTAATTTCAAAAGCCCTCGATCTGAAGCATTGCTTTTCTTTCCTCACTAAAAAACAACTATTGTGCAAAACTCAACAAAGAAATCTTTAGGTTCTTTTGCACCATATGCATACATTCAACATACAATGACAAATTCTCCAAAATATATTAAAAAGCATTTGCATCTCAAACCAATAAGAAATTAAGAGATATATAACATTCTCTTTGCCACTATGACTTCAAAAGGGTGTACAGCAGCTTTTTTCATTTACTTCATGCTCATACAAGCACCATCATTTCAACACAATCATCTCACACTATTGACTATACCCCTCAGAAATCACTATTATGAAGGAGTCATCACCTTCCATGGACATGTACCATGGTGCTATCATGCCCGTAAAGACCATAAGAGCTCTGACACCATGTTGAGAAATAGAACAGACAAGAACTTGGCTGAAAAAGCTTTAGGCAATTCTCTATAACTGTATTCATCTCATGACATCAATTTATAATACATGTATCTGACCACCTATAGATTTATATCTATCTGACAACTCATTAGTGGATAATGACAAAAATCTCATTAGTGAAAAAGGATGACAACCCATGAGAAGGTAGTCCAGGCCTTAGTGATTGTCTATGGACTCAGTAACACTTGTAAGGTCATTAGCAATAATAATAGCAAATTAAAAGTTGGGCTAGCTTGGGTAGACCCCTTTGGGACCCTCCCTTTAACAAGAAGAGATAAACTTTGTTCGCTTCCTACTTAATATAAATCCATCTTAATCCAATCTGTATCAAACACCAAGAGAGATCAAAAAAACCCACATGCAAACTTCTTGCTGCTTTAAAAATACAGGCCTAAGATAGATTTATGCTAGTTTATTTTTCAATTATTTTTTTAATGTTGACTTTTTGTCCTTTTTCCCATTGGTCATTCAGATGCAATCCATTTTCCATTTTAGTTGAAATTGCACACATTATGTGAGACATCTCTTCCACTCGAGAGATAGAGTGTGCCTCACTTCTCTCAATGCAATGAATAAAGGATAATTGATACGTAAAGGAACAAGCGATCATGAGATATTGGAGAAAAGTATAATGCAAGGAGCAGTCTAGAGACCAAGCCAACCAACCAGTGATCATTTGACCAAGCTAAAGTACAACTGATCGAGTGACCAAGACAACAAGCAATCAAGCAAGCTAACAGTAACAGCCATGCAAGTGACTGAGTCAAGTAGTAATCAAACAAGCAAACAACTAAGTGAGCAATCAAGCCCACCAATGACCAAGTCAAACAACCTGTGTTTGTGTGACCAAGCCAACGAGCAATCAAGCAAGTTAACAACCATGCAAGTGACTGAGCCAAGTAGTAATCAAACAAGCAAACAACCAAGTGGGCAATCAAGGCCACTAGTGACCAAATCGATCAACAATCCAAACAAGCAAACACCCAGCCGATCAACAATCCAGCCAGCTATTGGTTGAGCCAACCAGCAATCGAGCAATTGAGCTAGAGACAAGCCAACAATCAAGTGAGAAGACAACCTAGTTATCATTATTGTACAATGCTTACCTAAATGAGAGAGTGAATGTAAGACCACTACAAGGAGTAAGCAGGCAACTATGCAATAAAGGGAGCTAAGCAACTAGGGAAGCATGAATGGGTGAGGACATGGGATAGGAGAGGGACAGAGGAGAAGCAAGGGAGTGTGTATGTAATGTCCCTTATTGATTAATTGCCCAAGGGAGAACAAAATAGCCTATCCAACCCCATAGGCTATAGTAATTGATAAAGAGTGAAACCCATTATACAATGTTTTGGTGAAACTTGGGGAAGCTTGGGAAAAAAGCCCAAATTGGGGATTGCACTCATAACCCCTCATATTAGATTAAGGAAGAAAGACCCCCATGAGGAATCTATAAATATAGGGATAGAATCATTTCATCATCATCAATTTGGATTGGAATATCTTTATTTTTCGTGAGTTGAGGCTCTGAGAGTTTTAAGACATCTTTCCTTTTAGTTTCTATGGAGGTAATCCCACCCTAACTAGTCACCTTCTTCTTTGTCTATTACAACATATTCTTGGGGAGCAATTCCAGTTTATTCTATTTTGCAAGGAAAAGAATTTCAATTCTGATGCTCAGATTAAGAGGCTAATATTTTTGTTGGATTCCTCTTTCTGAGAGGTGTAAAATCCATATAAAATATGTCTTAATCCGATGAGCAGAACTTATATTTTGAATTTATTATTTTCAATAAATTATATGTGCAAGGTCGGCCAGTTTTGTAATGTAGGCTCGCATGCCCAACAGATGTGTCACACACCCTCATGATTGATATAAATACAGGAAAAGTTGAAGAGCATTTCATCATCAACACAACTCATCATCTTCTCTTCTCATCAAATAGTGCGAGCTACCTAAAGACAAGTTTCAGCCACACGTGTGAAGGACGAAGAGGACAAATTGTACGGCTGAGCTGAAGTACGGATTTTCTGCTGCTAGGGTTTCGTAGAAACTTTGACCAGCGTTGACTTTGGTCAACGCTTGGTCCAAACAAGCTGAAAACTTGTGGAAGGTTCGATTTATGAAGGCCGTACTACCTGGCACAAAAATCGAGGTCAAAGGGTTGACCGTTTTGCTGTTGCGTTGACTTTTAGCTTGCTGCCCCTGCGTTGACTTTTCAGGACAGCGTTGACTTTTGCAGAGTTGACTTGGGTTGACTCATCTACAGATTGGAGGGTTGTTGTGACACATGCTGGGCTGGATGACCAAAGGAGACTTTGTTGGTTGAAGCATCCTGTTGACCGCCGAAACGAATACACACATTTTTCCTGTTTCTGATTTGTCTTCTGTAAGATCTACTTATATGTTCTATCTGCATTTTGCTTAACTACTTGTATGATTGCTGAATGAAAAGTGAAATTGCTACTAGCATAGAACATCTACAAAACTTAACATGGTATCGGAGCTCAGGTGAAGACAAACTCAATCTATAGCAATCATCATCGTGGAAATGGGTTCCACTAGTCTTGAATTCAAGGAGAATGACAAGCTGACCGGAAGTGATGACTTCCATCCCTGGAAGATGATATTAGATCTCAAATTAGAAGATCATGATCTCCTGGATCATGTCACAGGGAGGATTCAAGAACCTCCATCCAATGCCTCTGCTGCTATTAGAAACAAGTATAAGAAGGGAGAAATCAAAGCAAAGCTGCTGATCAGGGAATCCATAAATAAGAGTCTGGTTGCCTACATATCTGAACTAGGCACATCCAAGGAGATGTATGACAAATTGATACTTATGTTTCAAGTAAACAATGTGAAACAAGTGCTATTCCTCAAGAACAAGTTGAAGAATATGAAGAAGGGCCGAGATGAGTCTGTTCAAACTTTCTTTCTGAAGTTGACCGAAACCAGGAACAATCTGCTAGCTATTGGGAGACAATAGCTGATCGTGAGATGGTTCTCACCGCACTTGGAGGACTTCCATATGAATGGCAAGTATTCACAACTACCATTCTCAACAATAATACCATTCCTAACTTTGATGAGCTTCTGTCTAGATGTATGCAAGAAGAAACAAGGATGGAGGAATTTGATAATGAAAGAAATGCTGCCTATGGTGCTCATTCCCGAAAGAAGAACTTTGGTGGTTCTAAGGACAAAAGAAGGACAAAGACTCAAGAGAAGAAGGGTAAATGTTTCACCTGCCATAGGACTGGACACTATGCTAGAGAATGCCCCTTCAAGAAGGATTCTCCCGATAGTGACGATAACAACAACAACCAAAGAAATGGGAATCGAAGAAATGACAAATCCAAAGGAAAGAGGAAGGCACACTTTGGAGGAAACAATCAACCTTCTAAGAGGTCCAGAAATACCAGGTATGAGGAGTCTAATGTTGTTGATAAAAGAAATGAGTATATTCTGGTATCTGCTCTCTCAGCTGCATCTCTGCCCGACACTATGGATGTCTGGCTAATTGATAGTGGTGCCTCAAGACACATCAGCTGGATTCAAGGGTGTCTATTTACGCCATGGAAGACAAAGGATTCAATGTAGCTTTCTCTGATGGAAAGGTGCTCATGTGGAAGGAGAGCTTCAAGGAAGCTATCTCAATTGGTTTTAGAGTTGGTACACTCTACCAGGTTGGAGGGAGTCCGTTGGGAGCTATGACTTGTGATACTATCCGACAAACCGAACTATGGCACAGAAGATTTGGACACCTTCATTACAAAGCCCTTCCCGAAGCAAGGAAGGTGGTGACAGGGATGCCTGATTTTGGAAATAATCATGAAGGTGTATGTAAGGGCTGTGTTGAAGGAAAACATACAAGGGGACCTTTCCCCTCTAGTGTCACAAAGACATCTGATATATTGCAACTAGTCCATTCTGATCTATCTGGTATGTTGCCCGTAACATCCCTGGGGGGATGTTCTTACTACATGACATTTACTGATGACTTCTCTCGCAAAACCTGGATATGCTTCTTGAAGAAGAAGGATGAGGCTTTCATGTGGTTCCGTACCTTCAAAGCCTTGGTGGAAAATATGACCGGAAAGAAGATCAAGATTTTGAGGACTGACAATGGCACTGAATATGAGTCAAATGAGTTCAAAGACTTTTGCAAAGAAGTTGGCATTAAGAGGGAGACTACCACTGCATATACTCCTGAGCAGAATGGTGTTGCTGAACGCAAGAATAGGACTATTGTGGAAGCTGCCCGTGCCATGCTTTGTGACCAGGGTCTACCAAAGTTTCTGTGGGGAGAAGCTGCAAATACTGTTGTGTACATTCAAAACCGATGCCCTCATTCCACTTTGGACTCCAAAACTCCCGAAGAGGTTTTCTCTGGTAAGAAACCTGATGTCTCACATTTTAGAATTTTTGGATGTCTTGTCTATTTTCATGTGCCGAAAGAAAAGAGAAGTAAGCTGGATGCTACTGGGAAGAAAGGAATGTTTGTGGGCTACAGTGAGACTTCTAAGGCATATAGAGTCTATGTACCTGGTCAAAGGGAAGTAGAGATAAGCCATGATGTCACTTTTGACGAAGATGCTTCCCTGAAGAAAGTAGTAGATCTTCCTAGATCTGAAGAAAATCATGAAAAAAGACCTGAAAATCTGGAAGAACCCCAGGATGAGACTATGCCTGATGTTGAAGGGCCAATGGACCCTATTGATCCTTCCCCTTCTCTAGGAAAGAGACCATCATGGCTCAGGGACACCCTCGAAGATGCTGAGGGTCATGCTGCCCCAAGAGGGACATTCCGAGAAAGCAAGAAGCCGTGTAGATACCAAGGGTATCAAGCTGCCATGAGTACTATTGTACAATCTGAACCTGGATCTTTTGAGGAAGCCATCAAGCATCAAGTTTGGAAGGATGCTATGCATGAAGAATATGAGTCTATTATGAAGAATGATGTCTGGGATGTGGTCCCGAGACCGAAGGACAAATCTGTTGTCACCGCTAAATTGCTCTACAAGATTAAACATGGATCTGATGGGAGTGCTGAAAAATTTAAGGCAAGATTTGTTGCCCGTGGCTTCTCTCAAAAGGAAGGAATTGACTATGACGATATATTTGCACCTGTGGCACGATATACCACCATCCGATCAATCATGGCCCTTGCTGCTACGCAAGGATGGAGTCTTCATCAGATGGATGTCAAGACCGCTTTTCTGCATGGTGAAATAAAGGAAGAGGTGTATGTGGAACAACCTCTGGGATTTGAAGTTCAAGATCGAGACACTTATGTCTGCAGGTTGAAGAAAGCCCTCTATGGGTTAAAGCAAGCACCCAGAGCTTGGTACGAAAAGATGGATAGTTACTTGATGGAGCTGGGCTTCACTCGAAGTAATGCTGATCCGAACCTATACTTCAAGGTTGTGAAAGAGAAGCCTCTCATTCTAGTATTATATGTGGATGACCTCTTCCTGACTGGTGATGACCCTCTCATTCATCAATGTAAGAGGGAGCTTGCTGCTGAATTCGAGATGAAGGACCTAGGACTGATGCACTATGTCCTAGGCCTGGAGGTCTGGCAGAGACCTGGAGAGATTTTCCTTTCTCAAGGAAAATATATTGTGAAGCTTCTGGAAAGATTTGGAATGGTGGACTGTAAGTCCGTGTCGACACCGATGGAACTCAACTTTAAAAAGTTGAGTGGCAGCGTTGCTGGGCCTATCTTGGCCAATCCTACTGAGTATCGTCAACTCATAGGAGCTTTGATGTTCTTAGTGAACACCCGACCAGATATATGTTTTGCAGTGAACACTTTGAGTCAACGGATGGTTGAGCCTCATCATTTTCACTGGGTTGGTGCCAAGAATCTTCTGAGATATCTTCGGGGCACGATAAACCATGGGCTGAGATACACTGCCGGGAGTGTGATACTCCGTGGATATACTGATGCCGATTGGGCTGGCAGTGTGGTGGATCGTAAAAGCACATCTGGATGCTACTTCAATCTTGGTTCTGCTTCGATCTCATGGATGAGCAGGAAGCAGAAGTCGGTGGCTTTGAGCACCGCGGAGGCCGAATACATTGCTGCTAGTATGGCCTGTTGTGAAGCAGTTTGGTTGCGGAAGCTCTTTAGTGAGCTGTTTGGACATGTGCTAGATACCACTGTGATACTCTGTGATAATCAGAGTGGGATTCGTATGATTGAGAATCCTGTGTTCCACGACCGATCCAAGCATATTGATATCAGGTACCACTTTATCCGGGATATGGTACAGCGAGGCGCCGTAAGGCTCGATCATATAGGAACTGATGAGGAGGTCGCGGATATTCTCACTAAGCCCCTGGGGAAGGTCAAGTTCCTAACCTTCCGTGAGAGTCTTGGTGTCGTGGAAAGACCCTATGATGTGGGTCCTGTTGGACGATGAGCTGTGGGAGCTCTGGGGGGCTTTGGGGAGAGCTTCTTGGAGCTATGGGCAACCACAAGGCTAGGCTTGCCAACCTTGGTGGTGTGCTTGGACCCCACCGTTGTGATTTTGAGTTGGTTCACCTCTCATTTTCTGTGCCCCGTATGCATCCTACCCATTGAGTTCGGGGCTCATGGGAAGTACCTCTCATTTGGCCAATGAGGTGTGGAAAAGTTAGAGACTATTAGCAAAGACTGATGGACGCATCAGAGATTGCCGTACTCTCTATCTAGGATGGCACGGTCCAACCACTTGATCTAGGATCAAGATTTGTGAGGTCTGGGACCTCTGGACTGATTATGTCAGTCGGGGGATGATGTCTTTGTGACTGACCCACTTCTGTTCTGAAATAAAGAAGCCAGCAAAGCGAGTTTCGGCGGGATGACGCACGATGTTGATTGCACTAATAGATGGAGTTCTCCCTAGTTGAGAGGGAGTGTTAAATTTGGACAACTAGGTCCAAACTCCATATTAAGATGCTCAGATTAAGAGGCTAATATTTTTGTTGGATTCCTCTTTCTGAGAGGTGTAAAATCCATATAAAATGTGTCTTAATCCGATGAGCAGAACTTATATTTTGAATTTATTATTTTCAATAAATTATATGTGCAAGGTCAGCTAGTTTTGTAATGTAGGCTCGCATGCCCAACAGATGTGTCACACACCCTCATGATGGATATATATACAGGAAAAGTTGGAGAGATTTTCATCATCAACACAACTCATCATCTTCTCTTCTCATCAAATAGTACGAGCTACCTAAAGACAAGTTTCAGCCAGACGTGTGAAGGACGAAGAGGACAAATTGTACGGCTGAGCTGAAGTACGGATTTTCTGCTGCTAGGGTTTCGCAGAAACTTTGACCAGCGTTGACTTTGGTCAAAGCTTGGTCCAAACAAGCTGAAAACTTGTGGAAGGTTCGATTTATGAAGGCCGTACTACCTGGCACAAAAATCGAGGTCAAAGGGTTGACCGTTTTGCTGCTGCGTTGACTTTTAGCTTGCTGCCCCTGCGTTGACTTTTCGGGACAGCGTTGACTTTTGCAGAGTTGACTTGGGTTGACTCATCTACTGATTGGAGGGTTGTTGTGACACATGCTGGGCTGGCTGACCAAAGGAGACTTTGCTGGTTGAAGCATCCTGTTGACCGCCGAAACGAATACACACATTTTCCTGTTTCTGATTTGTCTTCTGTAAGATCTACTTATATGTTCTATCTGCATTTTGCTTAACTACTTGTATGATTGCTGAATGAAAAGTGAAATTGCTACTAGCATAGAACATCTAACTATTTGTATGATTGCTGTGAGAAAAGTGAAATTGCTCCTAGCATAGAACATCTACAAAAATTTACAACAGTTCGATTTTGGAAGGCCGTACTATTTGGCACATAAATCGAGGTCAAAGGGTTGACCAATCTGCTGCTGCGTTGACTTTTAGCTTGCTGCCCTGCGTTGACTTTTTCAGGACATCGTTGACTTTTTTGGAGTTGACTTGGGTTGACTCGTTTGCTGATTGGAGGACTGCTGTGACACATTCTGGGTTGGCTGACCAAGGAGACTTTGCTGGTTGAAGCATCCTGTTGACCGCCGTAACGCACCACCACATTTTTCCTGTTTCTGATTTGTCTTCTGTAAGATCCACTTATATGTTCTATCTGCATTTTACTTAACTATTTGTATGATTGCTGTGAGAAAATTAAAATTGCTCCTAGCATAGAACGTCTACAAAAAATTACAAAGGAGAAGTGTGAGTGGGTTCGTGCAAATCCAAGGAGGCCGACTAGGAGAAGATTGCAGGGCTGAGTTTCCGGAGGGAGATTGTATTTATCTAGAGGTTGAGTTACTATCGTGTTGGTTTTTTCCTAGTGCACATTAGTGGCAAGGCGCAGATTGAGTTTCCAAAGGCCGAGTTCTTCAAGCCAATTTCATCTAGAGGCATATTTTCTTGATCCTAATTTACCTGGGACTTCATTCTGAGGGAGTCAAGTTGCAGGTTCCTGATTTGTATCTTCCTTGTATCTTTGTTGGTTGAAAAACCCAGATTTTCCAGATAATGAAATGATGGAGAATTGTTGGTTAATTAATTTTGCAATGTGTGATTGATCTCTCTGGTTTATTTCCACTGCATATTTTTAATTATAGAAGTTAAAAATACCAGTGATTTTATTTTTAGATAAATAAGTGTTTATTTGGGTAAATAAATAATTTTTTAGGGATAGATTAATTGTGTTGTGAGAAAATAAATATGGCTGATATTACAAATTCAACACGTAATGTAACAAAAAGCTTGTCTAAGGAATCATCGATTTGGCCATAGTATACAAGTATATCACCTCACAACTTTCTTGATTGGGTTTTTTTATATTATTGAAATCTTAAACATGATCCACATTTTCCCATATAAAAATCAAAATGTGGAGGAAACTTGGATTACAAGTTATGTTGCAACAATTTGTACACGAGACTGGTCATTTCCCCAACAAGACGGGATCACAATCTTGATTACAAAAACTATGTACCAGTAACAAAAAATACAAGGTGCGTAAGTGTGAAGAATTCAGCGATGTAAAATACTATTTCCAACTAATACATTGAAAGGGTGACTTACAATTTTAATTCATCGTGATATTTATTGAGGCCTCAAGTGTTAGCGTAACCAATGCCTATAATGAAACCATGTACAAGAATTTCTTATGAAAATGAATAAGTATGACAATATATTATAGTATTCATAAATGTTGAAGAATGTAACTAGATTTGGTCTTCATAATTGTACCAGTGTCAAAAGAAAATGTGTTATTAAAGAAAATGATTTATTAAAGCATGGGTTTCATGCTTGGGTCAAAGTTTTCTAGGTCAAAGCCTCCATTGTAGGCTTCTAGGTTTTTGTATTGAGTCATTAGAGTCGTTTTCATTTTTATTAGACCCTACTTCGGCTTTTGTATCATGTAAAAAGAATTATTTTTAGTCAAAAAGGTAATTTGTCACCTCCACACCAAGTCGGCCCTATCCCCAAGAAGTCAGCCTACATGAGGGAAATTCGACCCAACTCAAAGGTTATATAAGGAGAGGCAATTCGACCTACTTCACTCACTCGCTCAACAAGTTCGATCTAGAAGAAATAGAAGCATAAAAAGAGAGGGAAGAAGCTCAAGAAGGACGAAGTTTACTGGGAAAAACTAAATCAAGTTTTGGGCTATCTTTCTCTCACATGTGCGAATATTTATGGGTAGTTGCTAAGGCCAAAAATTTGTCTACTGCAGGTCCAAAATTTTGAAGCTGGGGGTCGAAGTTTTATTGTTGCGGGTGCGAACTTCTGGACTGAAGTTGCTACTGGGACGTTGTCACTTGGAGTATTTTGTCCAGATCATATGTTGTAGGGAAGGGTTGACTAGTGGTTGGAGCAAGTCTCTTTCTAGGTCTAAGAAGTCTGGAAAGTGTCTCATCTTGATTTGAATCTACTGAAGGAAGATTTTGCGACTGGGTTTTCCCCTTATAGGGGTTTTTCCCTAGCTGAGCGTCTGCATCTTGTATATCTTGTTCTTATGATCTTCACACACATATTATTTGGTAGTTTCTTGATGAAAGATAAACTAATTAATAAGTAAAAGAATCTAACATAATTCACAAGTAATTATTAAGAAAGAGGAATCAAACCCTAAATCCTACTAGCATTGATTTGTCAACGTGCTATCACAACTAAGGTTGAAGAAGGTTGGAGATCACTTAGTTGGCTTGGAAGAAAAGGTTACTCCCTCTATGGAAATTCACTTGAATATGGGATTCAATATCATAAGAACTCCCAGAAGTTGGATTGGAAGGATCATCTACAACCATTTTAGGAAATTCAAGAGGGTTTCTTGGTTGCACTTATAGGTACTCTTGATGAAGACAATGCATGGATCATTGATAGTGGAGCAACAAGACATATGACAAGAGAAGTTGGACAACTTCATACTCTATCAAAGGAACCATCATCTCATGTAGTGGAGCTAGGAGACAACAACATTTATGCAGTCAAGGGCCCTGGAACTACATATTTGAAGCTGGAAAATGGAAAAAATATACACCTCAATAATATACTCTATGTTCTAGGTTTGAAAAAGAATTTACCTTCAAATTCTTGTTTAGAAGATAAATTATATAGGGTTGTCTTTGTAGGTGTTAAATTTTTGGTTTGGGGAAAGGATTCAAGCATTTATAAGGAAAAATTTATTGGAGTTCGTGAAGGAAGGTTATATAGAGTTAACATCATCTCCTCAAGCCCTAGTTCACATGGAGATCAATCCTATCAAATTATGGCGTAGAAGATATGGGAATATTCATTACAAGATAATACCTTCTCTTAATCAAATGGTAAATGGAAACCCCAACATCAACAAAGATCGTGAAGGAGTATGTAAGGGATGTGCTTTGCGAAAGAATAAAAGGAAACCTTTTACAAGTAGTGACACAAGGTCTAAATAAATATTAGACCTCATTCATTCTTATGTGTGTGGGCTAATGTCTAACAAATCTCCTCGAGACCATATTTATTATGTGACCTTCGTTGATGATCATTCTCGAAATACATGGCTCTACCTTCTCAAGGAAAGGATGAAGTATTTGAAAAAAATTAGTTTAGATCTGAAGTGGAGACCTTAATCGAAAGAAAAATAAAAAATTTGAGATTCGAAAATGGTGGGGAATACACTTCAAAAGAACTAATTTCATATTGTAAAGAAACAAGCATTAAGAGGGAGTTCATTGTTCCCTACAATCCTAAGCAGAATATAATTGCAGAAAGGGAAAATAAAACAATTGAAGAATATATACGAACTATGATATTTGATCAAGATCTACCAAATTTTATATGGGGAGTAACAGCAATGAAAGCGGTATATATGTAAAATAAAAGTCCTTATAGAATCCTTGAGAATATGACACTTGAAGAAGCATTCAACGAGAAGAAGCCATGTGTGGACCATCTTCGAATCTTTGGATGTCCTGCATATATCCATGTTCCAAAGGAAAAGCGAAAGAAGTTATATTATACAAGCATTAAAGGATCTTTGTTGGATATAGTCTCTCATAAAAATCATATAGAATATACATCAAGGAAGGAAGACAAATTGAAGTAAGCAGGGATGTTATGTTCGATGAAAATCATTCCTACAAAAGATCCAAGTATATTCTAATCGATTCTGGTGATGAAGATATACCACTATTGAAGAAGAAGAGCATCATGATAAGACAACTTATACAAACCAAGAAGAAGAAGAAGAAGGACCAAATGAACCTATTCAACCTGTAATTCTTCCCAAAAGAAGGAAGAGGCCAAATTGGTTAAGAGATACACTTGAATATGCCAAAGGACATGGACCTACTAAGGGAACTTTTAGAGAAAGTAAAATACCAAAGAGATATTCATGATATGCAACATATATGACAAAATTAATAGAAGTTGAACGAACTACATTTGAAGATTTTTCTCATCAAGAAGAATCGGAGAAGGTGATGCAAGAATAATATCATTCCATCATGAAGAATGGAGTTTGGGAAATTTTTCCTAGACCAAGTGACAAATTGGTTGTCACCTCAAAATGGATTTACAAAATCAAACATGCTATTGATGGAAGCATAGACAAATACAAATCTAGATTCGTTACAAGGGGTTTTTCACAAAAGGAAAGGATAGATATGCATGTTTGCAGACTCAAAAAATCCATGTATGGCTTGAAGCAAGCTCCTAAGGCATAATATGCAAGAATGGATGCATATCTCTTAATAAATGGGTTCATCAAAATATTTGTAGATGCAAATCTCTACATCAAGGTGGTGAAGAATGAACCAATCATTATACTACTATATGTGGATGATTTTTTTATTATAGGTGTGGAGCGCAGAATACAAGAATGAAATAAAATGTTGGCAGTTGAATTCGAAATGAAATATCTGGGACGTATGCACTATTACTTGGGTTTGTAAGTCTGGCAGAAACCCGGAGAGATATATCTGAGTCAAGGTAAATACATAAGGTGCAGTATGATGGATTTCAAGCCTATGACTACTCCCATGATCACTAATCTCAAGAAGTTAAGAAGCTTTAACTATTGTCTCGTCAATCCTACTAAATTTCGTAAGTTGGTGGGCTCTTTCATGTACTTGGTAAATACAAGACCTGATATATAATTTTTTTTGTAAATGTTCTTAGTCAATTTCAGTTGGAGCCTCGTCATGACCATTGGATAGTTTATAAGCATATTTTGAGATATCTACGTGGCACTATACATCATTGTCTGAAGTATGATGGAAAGGAATTTAAGTTGGTGTGTTTTACAAATTTCGATTGGGGTGGCAGTGAGACTAATGGAAGAATTACTATTGGTGGATGTTTCAGTTTGGGCTCTGTAATGATTTCATGGCTGAGTAGAAAACAAGATCTTATAGCATTAAGTAGTAGTGAAGCATAATATGTTTTTTTTTTTGGTAAGTTAGGCTATCCATATTAATTCGAGAAAATAACAATTACATATGCTACAGGTGGGGTTGGCAAGCTACACTTAACCAATCCCAGCCTTAGTTGCTCGTTTTCAGGGTTGCCTCTATGGAGGAAACTAGCTCAGAAAGTATTTGAAATAGAAAATTACACAATGTGCAGCAGCACTAATGTATCTAGATATTAAAAAATATGCAGAAACAAGGGTATAGCTTGAGATGCCCTGGTGGTAGCATGCATGACAAAAACCATGGAGGAGATAAGCAGCTACGCAGTCCTCAATCTTCATCTTCATCATCATCTTCATCTTCACCTTCATCTTTATCTTAATCACTTTTGGGGACTTCCTCCTCTATGGGGCAAGTGTACGCCTGCGCAGTTTCCTCCTCAGAGTTTGCCACTGGACGCCTGGGTTTGGGGACAGGTGCACATAGGATGGGGGACTCTGGATCCTCAGCATCAGGGACGTGTGTCTAGTTTCCCTTAGAGTCCATAACCCAAACATCAAAATCATCGTCTTCCTCCACCTGATCTAGCAGCAGATCAGTCTTGCGAGGTAGGGGTTGCACCTGGTGCACGATGGTAGACTTCTGGGGGCCGCACCTGCCTCTTAGCGCAGCTTGCACTCAAACATCTTCCACCTTCTCAGGATCGAGGCTTTGTCTCACAAAACTGCCGGAGGAGGAGCCTTCAACAAAATCCAAATGGTTGTCTGCTCCACGGTGGTAATGTCCGGGAAGAGCCCCTCTCTGTCCACCGTGGATGGTTCTCTATCATAATCTGGGAGCCATAGCATGATGAGGCAAGGGAGAGGCTTCAAGGGAAGGGTGCGCAATAGGGGGACAAAAAATGTCGAATACAGGGGGAGCTGAAGGGAAAGGGAAGAGGTGTGCAAAATGGGAAGTCGCAGCCTAAGAGGGTTTGTGCAGTGCAGCGCTGAGTAGGGGGTTGTGCGACAGTCTAGAGTCGGGGGAGTGCCAAAGCAGAAACAATAGGAATGGAAAAGGGAATTTACTGTGAGGTTCTTGGGGCTGAGGTCTCATCCTTTTATAGGGTCTAGGACACATGCGAGGGGGATGGAAATGAGAGAGCCTCACATGCAACTGTGTGCCATAACCAATTTCCTTAGGGAAGAGTGATGGTTGATAGACAGATCAATCAGGTTAATAATTTATGGTGATTGTTGGAGGGGGGTACCCTGGGGAGGGTAGCGTTGTACTCAACGTCTCATCATCATACCTTATCATGTTTGTCTCATGCGGATGGCTAAAGGTTTGAGGATCCGCAGCAAGTGAGGCTCTGCGTAGAAGATCTTCGTCCTCAATGGTATGGGAGAGATGATTATCGTTTGTGCCAGTTTTGTCACCCACATCTGGGGTAAGCAGAATATGTTGTTGCATGTGAAGTAGGAAAGGAATTTGTTTGTTTAAGAAAAAAATTGTATGATTTATTTGGAAAGCCTCTCGATCCTACAATGATAAATTGTGATAATCAAAGCAGCATCAAGATGTCCTAATACCATGTATTCCATGCAAGGACGAATCATATCAACAACAAGTACCACTACATTAGGATATTGGTACAAGATGGAGTCATAAAGCTACAGTATATTCCAACATATGAATAGGTAGTTGATATGCTGACGAAGTCTCTTCCAAATAATAAGTTTGAATATTTTAGAAGCATGCTTGGTTTGTTTGATATTACATATCTAATTGATAGGGAGAGATGAAGCATCTAATGGCGGATGCTTGGGAGGACATATGGTCGTCCTATGTGTTGATGTATAGATCCTGAAGAGAGGGGGTGGTGTTGGTCTTGGAGCTTTGACCTTAGATACGCACCTAGATCCCTAGGTTGGTGGTAGATCTTAAAAGCCCGATGCTACCTAGAGTTGGTTGAAGCTCAAGTTCCCTTAGTCCCACCTGGATATATTACCATAGTCAAGTATCTAGTCCGCAGCATTGAGTGTGCTAGAACTCTTCGTAGTTCATTTCATTTTGAAATCTTCCATGTACTCTCCTATGTATGTAATTATGAATACCTTCCTAGTTAAGAGGGAGTGTTGAAGAATGTAAATAGCTTCGGTCTTCATAATTCTACTTGTCAAAAGAAAATTTATTATTAAATAAAATGACTTATTAAAGAACGAGTTTAATGCTTGGGTCAAAGTTTTCTAGGTCAAAGCCTCCATTGTAAGCTTCTAGGTTTTTGTATCGAGTCATTAGATTCATTGTCATTTTTATTAGACCCTTCTTGGGCTTTTGTATCATATAAAAAGAATTGTTTTTTAGTCAAAAATGTAATCTTTCACCTCCACACCAATTCGGCCCTATCCCAAAGAAGTTGGCCTGCATGAGAGAAATTTGACCCAGCAAAAAGGCTATATAAGGAGAGTCAATTCGACCTATTTCTCTCACTCACTCAACAAGTTTGATCTACAAGAAAGAGAAGCAGAAAAAGAGATTGAAGAAGCTGGAGAAAGATGAAGTTTGTTGGGAAGACCTAAATGGAGTTTTGGGATATATTTCTCTCACACATGCGAATATTTTTGGGTAGTTTTTGGGGCTGAAAATATGTGTCTATTGCAGATCTGAAATTTTGAAGCTAGGGGTCAAAGTTCTACTGCTGGGGGGTGAAATTTTGAACTGAATTTGTTGATGGGAAGTTGTCACTTGGAGTATTTTTTTCAAAACCATATGTTGTAGGGAAGGGTTGACTTGGTGATTGGAGGAATTATTTTTCTAGGTCTAAGAAGTTTGGAAAGTGTCTCATCTTGATTTGTATCTACTAAAGGAAGAGTTTGTGATTGGGTTTTCTCCTTATAGGGGTTTTTCCCTGGCTAAGCACTTACATCTTGTCTCTTTTTCTTGTGATATTCGCACACATATTATTTGGTAATTCCTTGATGAAATATAAACTAATTAAGAAGTAAAAGAATCCAACATAATTCACAAGTAATTATCAAGAAAGAGGAACCAAACCCTAAATCCTACTGGCATTGATTTCTCAACAATAAATAATTAATGCCCTACAAATATAAACTATCCAAGGAAAAGAATGAGATGCATATCTTCTTTTCATATAAATACAATTATTGCAACTTAGGCACAATAGGGTTAAATTACAAGAATCCTGAATGGAAAAGGTGATACACATAGCTTGGACCCTCCTATATAATTGTGAAAATCATCAAAATATTACAGCTCTCTAATAAATTAATTTGTCGTTCAACTGGGGCCTACAAAACAATTCCATCTTCCTCTTGTTTAAAAGGATGTATTGTACTAGGTTTGGACATCTATTTTGAATTTTCATATATATTATAAAATCCTTCAACTAAGTAATGCATCCCTAAAATATTTAAAAATGATATGTTTACCATGCACGTCATAATATGTCCTCAGGAATTTTACATCGAAACTTTAGTCAAATGAGTTTATAGCAAGGAAACAAGGAAGCTCTCTAATACTAGGTTCTGAACATTCTACTAAATTAAACTAACTAACAAACATTAGAAATTTTCTTGTCGACTTTATGTGATTTGAAAATGTGGAACCTAGTCAAGTGGTGATTGTTGAAGGAAAAAATGAGAAAACAATTTCCAAGTTAGTAGAATCACTAAAAGTTCAAATGATGGAATCTAGTGTTCCAAATGAGCATGATTATCGTAGATCATCAAATGCAAGGAATGGTGTACCATGTGTTATCACCAAATTGAGGTTGATGGGTCGCTTCAACAGTCAAATCAGAGTAACTATTTCAAACCTACTTTTAGCTTGAACTTAGCCTTTCCAGCCTGATAGGGCTCTCTCAAGGATAAAGATGATATTAAGTAAATAAAGATCAACAGAAATTGGATTTAAATTTATTTTTGTGCAAGTGAAATATGCAAATAAATAACTACCATTGGGCATATGTAGTCAATATGAAAACTCAGTTACATATGAAACTTCTCTCATGGAAGTTTAGGCATGTGTATTCTAATGAACCATAACATTTACAACATACTATATGCATAAAGGAAGTTGGAGCATGTTGGCTATGAATTCCAAGTAATCACACAACTAGAATATTGAAGATAGAATAACATAACATATAAGACAAATACATATAAGAATACCAATGAATCGCAGGTACGAAAAGAAGTCTATTGCCACTGTATATTATTGATAAAAAAGATTTACAATATTACTCTGCAATAGAACATCCATAAACCCTCCTTCAACCTTCTAGTTGCCTATTTATAGAACTAGATATATTTATATGATGTGTGCCAGCTAGCTAGACCTTCGAATACTCTCAAAGACACCTTATCTAAACAGGAAACCTATTACAAGGGGGGAATCTAGTGTTATTTCTGTTTCTAGGAGTCCAAAGCCTATTAAGACTCAAACTCTATTTATTACACTAACAACCTTTACATAATGTATTCATGATGACATTATTGAACATAAACACTTTGAGAGAGGTGGCACTATCCATAACCAAACTAAATAACAACCAAACTGACATTAAGGGTCTGGTCCTCGAATTTTGGAAATGTGCTGACCTAGTTGATGATGTGTCCAGGGTTGATGTGTTGGAAGCCTAATCACCCTCTTTGTTGATTGTTCTGCCTATAAAAATATTCAATGATACTCTTTGACTAATCCAGATGATTTATGTGCTTCCAAACTGCATTAAATACTTGAAAAACTTTGAAATTCCTCTTTGTTGCAAAAATAGAGTATTCTAGGCAAGTTTGTAGCGAGAAGTTCATAGCAGTATTTTTTTGACCTTTTCTGCAACCTGATTGACTTCTTTACTAATTTGAAGGTGTCCAATAAGATAAAAGACTTAAATAGATGCCTTTACCTGCTCCTTTTGAGACAAAACTTGATTTTTATATCAAAAAATAATCTTCAGCGAGTTCTTAGCGAAATCTAGGCTTTAAGCATGGAGTATGCTACGAACTTGCCTGATAAACTGCAAATTTTGAAAATTTCACTTCCCACCTTCCAAAAACTGTTCAAGATTGTGTGAGATGATATATTAAGCATGATAGGGCAAAAATGGTTCAAAATACATCTTACCCTTCTTCATGGAGCAGAAGGTGGCTCATCTTCCATTAAAAATGGACCTGTTTTTTTCTAAAAAATAGGGGTCATAAATGAACTCTTATCTCCCAATCCT
Source organism: Pinus albicaulis (assembly GCA_034641835.2). Lineage (NCBI taxonomy): Eukaryota > Viridiplantae > Streptophyta > Pinopsida > Pinales > Pinaceae > Pinus > Pinus albicaulis. The sequence continues at coordinate 353,823,881 of CM076577.1, forward strand.
TGATATCTGTTACAAAATGAGAGGCTTGGTTTTTTTTAAACCATCTCCATATGTCCAGAATCTACATTTGAAAAATATTTCTAAAATAGGGAAAAAATGTACTTTAAAAATAGAGCCCAAATACATCTTCGAATCTCCCAATTTGTAACTCCTGTGAGAAAAGTGAAAGAGGTTAATGTTCTTTGATCTATGTTTGACAATAACGTCTGTCATATTTTTAGAATTCATCTCCATTTACCCAGAAACTATTCTTGAAGTCGACTGCTTAAACAGTCTGAAAACACAACAAATCCCCTTGTAGCTTCTAGCATAAACGCATGCAACCTATATTGGAAAAAGCTTGTGAGAAGCTGGGATATTCTTCAATTAAACTCATATCCATAGGCTCCTATATAACCACATATCCACCCTTTTTAGGCTTCCTATGTGCAGCCATATCCTCCAAAACAACGCTTGTCTTCTTAGCAATTTCACACCTGCAAAAGACAATTATGCACAACAAGCAGCTTGCAGACAGAGGCTGGACCTTCCTTAAGACAACAAAAAAAATTATACTCAGACAAAATGGAAAAGGTGGCAGCAAGAAGCTCACAAAGATGATTTGAAATGATGAGTTTGAATGCGAGAGGAAGGAGGCCAAATAAGGAAATAAAAACGGAATGATGGGATGGTAATGATGACCAAGCATGAACCATGACTCCGAATAACTTAGCACATGACCTCATACTGACCCCTATCCATTTTAAAATTGAAACCTCATCCATTAACATGTCGGTGCAGAAAAACATGAGTTCGTATTGTTTTCTGTTATGAGTATGGAAGGTTCGCTACAGAACTGTCAGGTGAGTTCATAACGAAAACAACCTGTTTTCCACAAAATTGGTTGCACACTCAAGAGAAAGTGGACAAGTGGCTTAAAACTTAATTTGAACCAATGCATGTGGATTCTTTGCAGATTTTTATTGACATGAATTTAATGAGATGACATGTGGGGACTCTAAAGACTTAGGCCTATAACCAAATCATGAAATTTCATCATTTTTCATTAATTAATTCATCAACACACTAAAACCTATACAAAATGACTTTCCTAACCAAACTAAATTTTATTGATGAAAACGCCATGTTTGAATGGTGATGATAGTTCATGGTGTGAACATAATTTTATTGATGATAACGTCATGTTTGAATGGTGATGATAGTTCATGGTGTGAACATAATGTAGAGAAATCTAGGGCAAAGCAATTAGGTGATTTCTCTTCTAATGATAATTTCTTGTGAATGCTTTTAACTTCTTTATATTAGGATCTTCTCTTTTCTTATATTATCATAGTATTCTTCTGCATCAAACAACTACCAATGCATAAAAAATAAAGAGACAAGAAACACAAACTGTAGGCGATCAGCTAGGGACAAAACCTCTCCAACTTGAGAGGAAAACCCAAACGAATTCTTCTTCTTATCGAGACTCCAATTGACAAATACCAAGACCATGACCTAGAATCTTGACACAACAACTTCTCCAAGACCAAGTCACAAGACCCTTATTCATAGCTTCTCCTTCTTCCCCAAGTCAACACAAGTCAAGTTGTCTTCTTGCACTGTTAATCTTCGTTATTCTAGTGTTTCGGCCCTCCTACACAGATCTGCAACTTTCAGTTGCCTAAAATCTCTGCACAATCACACGTGTGGGCTAGAATATGGAATTTTATGATGTGTTCCTCCTGCACTTGGCTTGAGATATTTTCCTTGTAACTTCAACTAGCTGGATTGAAGGTTTGGTGACATTTTACTTGGATTTTATAAGGGTTGGTGTAACCCTATTGTAGAAACCCTAGTTTCAGTCACATGTGTGAGGAAGATAACCCAAAAACAATCTCAAATTACTTCGCTCTCCTTCCCTTCCTTCTTGATGGTTATGTGGATGCTCTCCTTGTGATTCTCTTGCCTTTTCTCTTATTTCATATGCTTGACTGAATCTCCTTCAAGTGATGTCAATTTGCCTTATATATAGTGGTTTTTCCATGAGATATAGGCCAACTTGACCTTGTGCCTAGGTTGACATGTCTTGCTAGAATCATCTTTATTCCTTTTTGTAGACTGACTTCAAGGAGTGCTTGTGACATGGTCTTGGAGGGTTAATGACTCAAATAAAATTGCTTTTTACAATGTGTAATATGCCCAAATGGTTCTTTCATCTTTGACATTGACTCATTGGTCGTACTCGTTTCAATCGAGAAATGGAAGAAGCCATACAAGGGTTTGCCTATTTTGAACATCGAAAGAAATCACTACCAACTCTCAGGATCTAGTGTTATTGATCTTATGATTTTTTCATTAGTGTAGATATAGATATCGAGGAAGCCTTCAAATAATCAGCTTGAACCCATTGCTTAATCATACTCATGAAAATATGGAGAATATACTTTATGACTTGATGACCAAACCTAAAGGCTCACAATGGGAGCCTTTACTATTAAAATAAAATTCCTTGACCATGAAACCCATGATTCAAGCAATACAGAAATAATTTTATTTTCTTCTTCGTATCAATTACATAAAATCATAATTACACATGTCATTATGAAGACCGGACCTAGTTACACTTCTCAACACATATGAATATAAACAAGCTAAATGTAGTAAAAGAGTGTGTTGAACATTCCACTAGCCAAGTTGTATTAGAGAAAGAGAATGTACTACTTTCATTAGAAATTGGGAAGTTAAGGACCAATGATCACAAAATTAAAAGGAATCCATAGAATGAGTGACTAATAGGAGATATTATTGCTTCTAAACCCTCCCATCTAGAAAGTTGGAATAAATAGAAAAAAGAGTCCAATTATACTGATGAAATGGACAAAAATATGTGCAAAACTAAGACCACTTTCCTATAACATGCAAACTTGTTTCTAGGTTATTACAACATAGATCATCTACTTTCCTAGCCAGATGGAATTTCTTCCAATATGGAAAAATATAAAGGCCTACATGACTATAAAGAAGGGAAAGGTGTCACAGAGCTCAAGGATGATGATGAGCTTACTGATGCAGAAGAACATGAGCCATCCCTCTACACAACAAATCAGGTATATCTTGCTAATGAACTCACTCCATCCAATGACTAGAGGGCCTGCAAAACAAGGAGAACCCAATTGTTGCAAGATATGAGGTGTTTGATGGTACACTAAATTCAAATTTGGAAATAAAGAGAATTGTGGAAAAATTTAATTCTTCATGTTCCTCTATGGTAATCCTCCTATGTATGAGTAGAAGCACCTTAAGGTAGAGCTAGCAATTTTTTTATGGTGAGGATAACATTGTTCCCTTGATTGAAGAACATTTAGCATGTGAACGTGATGACACAATTTATACATCATTGCATGGACACAATTATACTATTTTTGCTTCCTTATCAAAAATAGACTACATTTATAAACATCAACCTAAAACCACATTCACATCTAACGCAGCCAACAAATATACACAACAGGGTTTTCCCTTGGACCTAAAAAATGATATATCTTCTGATAATTGCAAGCAATACAAAAGGAAATAACCAAAAAATCATAAACACTGAGAATGAAAACAACTCCTTTCTTTGAAATGTATCTTCCTCCTTTTTTATTTGGTCATACAACATGCTTTTCATCTCTGAAACCGAATTCGTTCTAAGCCCCTATCGTGTCTCGAATCCTACGAATCAAACACAATTCATTGGTACACATTCCCTCCAAGCGTGTCCGAGCATGCCCGAATTGTAGGAATCGACATACACATGAATCTCGTCAACATGCCCAGCGTGTCCTGATTTTAGGACATGTGCCCCTTGGAAATCCATGTTGTGCGGCCCATAAAACCTATTTTTGGCTAATTTCTCCCTCATTATTTTGAGTCTCTCTTGTTGTCAGTGTGTGGAGGCGATTCAAGCTACAAGTGCGTGCATTTTTCTCCTATTTTTTTGCATTTTTATTACAATAGTTTGCATGTGCATTTTGTTTTACAAGTTTGTGCATTTTTTTTTTCATTTTTTTACAGCATTCATGGCTCAATCAAGGGAAGCAAGGAAGGGGAAGAATGTCCCCATTGGTGATGCCCCTCCTACTCCAACTTCATCAAGGTTTGTAAGTGTTCCCTCTATTAGAAGTGGGGCTGCAACAACAGCTTCAAATGTTGAGGGAAGAATGGATTTAGAAATATAGCAGGCTCAAGAAAACAAATACCTCGTGTGGAAGTATGTCACAAGAGATCAAGGGCTAGGCAACAAGTTGAAGGGAGGAGGAAATGTTCCTTGGAAATGAAATTATTGCAACAATCATATCAAGAGCACTTATTACCATGTGAAAGGTCATTTGTTGGATTTACCTGGTTGTGGAATTGGAGCATGTACACAGGTGTCTTTAGCTAAGAGGAAAGAAATGGAAAAAGAGGACAACTTTGGTGTGGCAAGGGTGGTTGCATCATCTAAAAAAACAAGAATGATGATCCCCTTTCATTCTTGAGGAAAAGCAACAATATATTTCCATTTGAGAGTTTTGGTGGGGGTGTGGATCAAGCAGCAAAAATAAAGGTAGTGGCATTTGGTCCAATGGACAATATTTTTCAAAAAGAGAAACGGGAAGAGCTTGATCTCACCATTGCATTATTTTTCTATCAGAACTTCATATCCTTTAATGTTGCACGCTCATATTTATTTATTGAGATGTTTTGAGCTCTAACTCAAGGGGCTCCATCAGGGCATGTGCCTCCTGGGTCAGAGAAGCTTAGAACCACATTGTTGACTAAGGCAAAGAAAGAGGTGGACAAAATTCTTAAGCATATTAAATCATCATGGCCAACATCTGGGGTTAGTATTGTTTCTAATGGATGGACAGATCCAACACGCCACCCACTCATCAACTTTATGGTGTCTTCCTTGAATGGACCAGTTTTCTTGAAATCAGTGGATGCACTTAGACAATACAAGGATGCACAATATATGGGTGAGTTGTTCATTAAAGTAATTGGAGGTGTAAGTGTTGATTCTTGTGTGAAGATCATTACAGATAATGCACCTGCTTGCAAGTTTGTTGGCATGATTGTGGAAGCTAAATATCCAGAAGTATTTTGGACACCTTGCATTGTCCATTTCTTGAATTTAACTCTTAAATCTATTGTGTTTTTTGTGCCTTGGATTGGAAGTATTATTGAGGATGCATGACATATCCGCAACTTTGTACAAAATCATACAAATTCCCTCACAATCTATAAGGAGTACACCCATCTATCCTTGTTGAAGATTTCATATACATGGTTTGCCTCTTCATTCATCATGTTGAAGAGGTTGAGGGAGGTCAAGACCACTCTTAGGGCCATGGTTATTTCAGAGTTTCGGTATTTTTTGGAGAAATACAGATCAAGCAGCCTCAAAAAGAGTCAAGCACATTGTGTTATGTGATGCTTGGTGGGAGAGGGTATATCTCACTATTAAGATCATGGACCCTATCATTGCTTTGCTATGATTTGCATATACAGACCAACCCATCCTAAAAGAGGTTTATGAGGGATGGGGTTCCATGATTGAGGTGATGAGGACCATTATTTTACAAAGTGAGTGCCCTGAGTATGAGACATCATGAGAGGCCTTCTTAACCACCATATAGGATATTATTGTCAATAGATGGGACAAGAATTGCACACCTTCACATTGTTAGGCTCACTCATTGAACCCAAAATACTACAACCATGAGTGGTTGAATGGCGACATTCTCAAAAATTCCCTCCTCACATAGATGCTGAAATTTCACACGGGAGGAATGATGCATTAAGGCGAATTTTTCAGGATAAACATAGTTAATGATCAAACAGGAACTATTACCTCAAAACGAGAACTTTAACAAAAAAAAACATCAAAAAACCATGAAAAAACAACTTGAAAATGAAAAGTTGTATTCTGGAATAACCTTCTTCTTTTTTCAGGGTTAATTTTCAACATTTTTTTAAAATGGAAGTAAATGTCAATTTTTTTGTGCAAAAAACAACCTGAAAACGAAAAGCGTTGATGTTGGAATAACATCGCTAATTTTGTGTGTGCAAAAAACAACCTGAAAACGAAAAGTGTTGATGCACAATTTTGTGTGTGCAAAAAACACCTTGAAAATGAAAAGTGTAAAGTGTTGATGTTGGAATAACGTCGTCAATTTTTTGTGTGCAAAAACACCTTGAAAACGAAAAGTGTTGATGTTGGAATAAGGCTTTTTTCTTTTCGGGGTAAATTGTCAACAATTTTTAATAACGACATTAAAGACGAAATATCATGACTCTGAAAAACCTTAAAATTTCAACGATAAACATGACATTAAAGATAAAATATCAAAAGTCTTAAAATTCCAATGATTTTTAGGCATAGTACTAAAGATAAAATATCATGTCTCTGAAAAGCCTTAAAAAACCAAGGATGAAATTAAATATAAAATATCACCTTTATAAAAATAAAATTCCAATGATTTTTAGTCATCGTATTAAAGATAAAATATCACTTGTAAAAATAAAATTTAAAATAAATAAACCAAACAAAAAAATCAAGTTATAAAAAAATTATTAATAATAAACAAAAATTCGCATAATTTAAAAAAATTATAAAATAAAATAATTAAAAATTAAAACAATTAAAAAAAAATTAAAATAATTAAAAAATAATAAATAATAAAAATTTTAAAAAAAATTAAAAATTAAAAATAAAATTTTTAAAATAATAAAAATTTAAAAAATAAAATTAAAATAAAATAAAATTAAAACCAAAATTTAAATTTAAAAAAAAAATTATATAAATATATGAAAAAAACAAATTTAACTTAACCACAAAAGAAAAAAAAAGAAAAAATAAAAGTATCATTATTTTTCTTTAAATTTATAAAAAAATAATAAAAAATTAAAAACTAAAAAATAAAAACATTTTTAATATATATATATATATTAAATTTTTTTTTAAATTAAATTATAAATTTAAAAAATAATAATAATAATAATAATAATAAATAAATTAAATAAATCATTTTCCTGACGAGCGCAGTGGTCACAAAATAGTTTTTTTTTAATTTAAATTTTATTTTATTTTTTAACTTTTTTTTAATTTATTTTTTTTTTATTTTTTTTAAATTTAATTGGTATTTTTTAAATTTATGTTTAAAAAAATATTTAAATTTTGTATTTTATTTAAATATTGAGTTATGTTTTTTTAATTTAATTTATATTTTTAAATGTATTTATTTTTTTTATATTTTTTTTTAATATTAATTTTAAAAATGTTTTTTGATATATGATGATGATGATGATGGTGGTGGTGGTGGTTAATGTGAGACCAAAATTTGGTCTATCGGACTTAAACAAATGAAATTATTTAGATTGTTTTAAAATTGTACTCTTATCCTCAAAGAGCTTGGAGAGAAGCATCTTGAGCTCACTATAATTTTGACATGTTAAAAGGCTAGGAAGGTCGGTATTGCAACAAAGATGATGAAACTGAGATCTAATGTGGGTGTACGTAGGGCACTCTAAGAGGAAGTGATTTTCATCCTCAATGTTCATATTCTCACAGAGATGGCAGATTCTTTCCACACATGGTGTTTTAGGAACTACCCAACGACTCATTTCACTATGGACCTCATGAGAGTTCATTTTTATCTTGGCTATATTAATTTTTTTCTTTGAGCTAGTTAAAACAGAGAGATACTTTTGATCTTCTAGAGTAGGGTTGATGACCTCCTTATAATATCTTAATTTTCTTTTAGCCTCTAAATCTTTCTCACACAACATTTTCTCTTTAAACTTAGAAGTAACAATATTTTTAATGTTATTAATATTTTGCAATGCAACATTTTCGTCGATCTCTCAATGGTTTAACTAGGCCCTGGTATCTTTATACCAACCTCATTTGAGCCTCAAGTGGTTTTGGCTGGAATTTAAAGCTAGATTAGGAATTCTATGGTCTCCCATGTTATTGATTTTGTGCTTATACAACACGAACCTAGTCATAGCAAGGCTTTCAAAAGGGGAAATACCCACTTCTATAAGGAGAATAAGATAGGGTGTATCGCTTTTAATTTTGAGGTTATACATTATAAAACGCTTCTAGATTTGCTTAATCTTTCTCCAAGGTTCTCCAAAGATGTTGCAACCCCAAACCTCACATCCATACAAGATAACAGGGGTGACTAAAGTTTCAAAGAGGAGCTTCTTTTTATCCCACATCACAAGGTTTGTTGCTTTACAATTATTTTCAAGACCAAAATAAGCTTTCCACCCTCCATTAATCCTTTCTTCAATGCTATATTTCTAGTTGAGCTTGTGATGAATATCAATTTCTAGGTACTTGTAAGAAGACACTCACTCCAAGTTGTTATTGTCATACACAAAATTAGTCTAGGTGTCCTTCTTGGATTTGATAATCATAAATTTTGTTTTGTCAGTGTTAACAGTCATACCCATGGTAGAGCAGGAATCCTTAAGAAGTTTTAGTTGCTTATCAAGATCAGATGGGCACCTTTCCAGAAGAACAATATCGTCAGCGTAGAGAAGAAGGATGATGACTATTCCAGCTAAGATCGTGTCAGCACAACCTGCTTCCTCTAAACAACCTTCTAGCTTGTCGATGTAAATGCCAAATAGGGTAGGGGAGAGGGGGCAATCTTGTTTAACTCTGATATTACACTTAATATCTTTCAACCACCCCTCATTGCTCTTAAACTTGGCAATTACATTCTCGTATAACCTTATAGTGGCAGCACTCAACTCGAAAGGAACCTTTAGCTCTTCTAATATGTTCCATAGGTTATTTCTAGGCATCATATCGAAAGCCTTTCTAAAGTCCACAAAGCAACAAAAGAGATTGGATTTATCATTACGACATTCCTCCACAATGATCCTAAGCGTAATGAGGTGGTCCTTTGTTGAGTGTTGCCTTCTAAAACCCGCTTGGCCTTTAGCCCGCTTACCTTTACTTTCAAGCCATATACTCATCTTTTTTTCCAAAATAATACCATATAACTTGGCTAAGAGAGGGCTAATCATAATTGTGTAATAATTAGAGGGGGGATTTTTATCCCCACATTTAAAAATAGGAATAACGAGGCTCTTAGTCCATGGTTTAGGGAACACTTGCTTGACTGCTAGGATTGAAAAGCTTGTGGATGTGATGGATGAGGACAGGACCTCCAATTTTTAAGATTTATGCCTGGTAACCTTCAATGTCCTTAGCTTTTCCATTTTCCAGGCGCTTAACCCCAAAATTTATGTCTTCTAATGAGAAAAATTCTTTTGTTGTGAGCAAGGTTTCAAAGTTATCAATGATATTTGGAGATTCATAAAGCTTTTTAAAATAGGAATTCCAATCGTGTAAAGCAATTCTATTATTATCTTTAGTTTTTCTAGCTAGAATCTGCCTTCAGAATTTCTTAGGAGCTACCTTAGAGAGGTGTAAGAGATTTTCTTGTCTTTTATGAATATACTGCATCTTTTTCCTTTTAATTAGGGCCTTGTATATTTTTATCTTTCTTTATATATATATATATATATTTCATTTAAATTTTCTTTTTAATTTTTTTTAATTTAATTTAATTTTTTTTAAGTGTTCTTCTTAATTTTAATTTCTGAAATTTAATTATTTTTCATTTTAGTATTTTGATTATTTTTAATTTTTATTATTTTTAATTTTTTTAACTATGTTGTTTTTTTTAATAATTTAAAATTTTTGTTTTCTTTTTTTCTTTAAATTTTATGTTTTTTTTTAATTTTTTCCCTCTTTTATTTATTTTTTTTAATTTTTTTTTTTTAACCTTTTTTTTTTAAATTTTTTTTTTTACAAGTTTTTTTTAGTTTTTTTTACATTTCTTTTGGTTTTTTTATATTTTTTTATATTTGATTTGTTTTTGTCATGTCTTTTTATTATATTTTTATGTTTTATTACCAAGATGAAAATCACCACTCTAAACAAAAATTATTGATGTTGCATCAACACTTTTCAAAATTAGGATGAAAATCACTAACATTTTAAAACAAATGTTTATACTTGATAAATAAAAAATCACTACTTTTAAAAATCAACATGAAAATCATGGCATTAAAAAAAATAAAAATAAAAATAAAAAATAAAGTTCCAAAAATATGCTCAAAAAAACGAAGGTAATTCTACATCACATTTTTTTAAAATCGACATAAAAATCATGACATTTAAAAAAAAAAAAAAAAAAAAAAAAATCATAAAAAAATTTAAAGTGCCAAAACTATGCTCCAAAAAAATTGTGATTCTACATCACCACTTTTCAAAATCTAGTGTTTTTTTTGCTACCTCAAAAAAATAGGTACTAGTTCAGTTACCTATTTGATCAGTAACTATGTTGATAGGGAATCCCTTGATGAAGTGGAGGATGCCTTGCAAAGTTTTCAACTGGCACTGAGTGATTTGCAAGCTATGATGTGATTAGAGACAATGGAGCAAAGAAGATTTATTCTTGGTGGGAAACTCATGGGGCAACAAGCCCTCCTCTACAGTAGTTAGCCATGAGGCTCCTCTCTCAAGTGACTTCATCCTCTTGTTGCGATAGGAATTGAAGCACATATGGGGATTTGTATAATGTCAAGAAGAGCAAGCTTGAGCAGTGCAGGGTAGAGACAATGGTGTATGTGCACACCAACCTTCATCTTATTTACAGGCATAGGAAGGAGTGGTTGACAGGAAAGACAAACGTATCTAAGATATCTTTCCTAATGATATGGGTTTGGACAGCAATGTTGAGTTGGGAATCGCCAATTTGGATCTTAATGACCTAGTTGTTGTAGAGGTAAATCCCCTCTACGGACAGAGGCGATCCCTACTAGCCCAGATCGGGTCTAGCAACAATCGTATCACGCTCAGGCACAAGTTCCTAATTGCAATATACCAAATTGCGAAGAAGATATACCTTAAATCCAACGTTGTTGTTCGCAGAAAAGATAGCGCTCCCGTTTCCTTGCTCCGGCAGATCACAATTCTCTCGCTTGTCGCGATCAAACACCTGCACATACAAGAAACACGACGAACACACAAGCGTAAAACCCAATATATGCAATTATGTATCAATCAGAGAAGATACAACTCATGATCACAAAGTATGAACAGTACAAGTGGAACCATAACCAAATTCGCTTATCATTAATCAATACAAAGAAAGATACAACCTGCGCTCTGACGCTGGATCTTCCTTCGGCGGGTCGACAGCGGAATATGTCTCAGTAAATCTCGTTGGGAATGGGACAAGCCTCTCTCTTCGGTTGTCTTGACAATAATCTCCTTGCTACTGATTTGGCTCTATGAGGACTATCAAGGCTCTTGCAGCATTCTCTAGGCTATTGAAGACTCTTGAAGGCTCAACCATTCGGCGCCTTCATCAATGGAAGACGGCTATATTTATAGAGAAGAGGAGGTTGGGATCCCTACAATAGTGGAAGGGAGGCCTTATCCCTTGGGAGGTTCCCCACAAGGTGGAAACGAAGAGGCCAAAGTAGGAAGGCCATGGTTATTCAGTCGAAACCACTCCTCATGACTCATCCACAAAGTTGTTGTAATCGAAACTTCGCTTATTTTTTTAAAAAACTTTCCATAAGCAGATTGGCGCAGGTGCTTAACTGGGACAGAGTGCCAATTGGCGCAGGCTCAGTGTTAATTTTCCTCATTGGCGTGAGGACATAACGGGCTACCAGCGCCAGGGCAAAAACAAGTGTTTTTAGGGGTCTGCTCAGGAAATGATCAACAGAAGAAATGTTGTCCTCATGGAAAGGGATACAATGATGGTATTTGCAAGGCATGACACTACTTATTGGTCACAGAAACGACCCTCTAATGGGTGAGATGGGGATTGCAGGGACGGTGACAAATTACTGTGTAACAGATGCCCCCTAAAGCATGAGGCCCGAGAGAGAGAGAGGGGGGTGAAATGCTTTACGAGAACGTGTCCAACTAGTGTTACAGAAGAAGAAGGAGCATCCTCCACAACCTCCATCTCTAAGGTGGGAGGAGTATCCTCCGGGACCTCCATCACGAGAGGCGGAGGAGCAGCTTCTTGAGATATAGGAATAGGAGAATCTTTCTCCAAGTTTGAGGAATTTGAAGAAACAAGAAGAACCTGAGGGGGATGAGATCCACTCTCGACAGAAAAGATCTGGTGCACTGTGGAAGGGACCAGCGCAACCAATCCCACAACCAATGGTTGGTCAGGAATGGATTCCTGAATTTGAATTTCGGGGAGCGGGATTGACCAAGGATGACTCTTTACCAATCGTAGGATCAGCTGGTGGAGGACTCAAAGAAAGCTGCTTATAACCAACCGGGAGGCATGGTGTAGAGACAACTGAGTTGTCCAAAACTCGCTTGGCTTCATCCATATACGGACAAAGGTGAATGGCATGGTGCCCTTCACACAAATTACAGGGATTGGTGAGCTTACCCTGCTTCTTAAGAATTTTACCGGCACTAGCTGAAGACGTGCCCCCTACCTGACTCCCGGAAGCCAAAGGCAACAACGGACGACCGTTGGACCATACTTCGAGCACCTTGGGAATGTCAGGGCAGTCTCAAAGAAGATGGTTCCCTGTGCACAACATGCAAGGGAACTTGACTTTCTGTGGAGGGTTGGGAGGTTCATCAAGAGGAGATGTTTTAGAAGTGACAGTTGTAGATTTAGCCTCTCTCTTATCAAACTTCTTCTTCTTTGTCTTCTTCTTCTTCTTCTTAGCCACATGGTTACTCGAATCCAGACTTTCACCAAGCGAAGTAGAAGAGGAGAACACAGAAACGGGCGAAGAAGGAGAGGGGTCCACCTTGGAATCAACATGATGTTGTTCAGGCGGAGGAATTGATTGAACAGTATTCGAGACATTCGAGACCACAGAGGTTGAAAACAACCAAACAGGAAACCCAACAGTTAACCCAGGAAGGGACAACGTTGCCATATAAGGAGCGCCAACATTTCCAAAAAGAGGAAAAGGACCAGGATTCCCTTCGGAGGGGATTCATTGGTTGGTGAACTCCGGAAAAGTTGCCATTAGAAACAACTCAACACAACACCCTAAGGAAACTAACTTTAACCAGGAATATTTCGCGGGCAATTAATTTTAAAACATTGAAACAAAACTCCGTTGTTTCATATTTTAAGAGTCGAGAAACAAGCAAAAGGTGACTCTATCACTTTCAATTTGGAAACAAGCGTGAAAGAACAAGCACTTGATGATCCTTTCAAATTTAATGAGTCAGAAAATATCAAAATGACTACTCTGGAACTCTAGGAAAAGGGTGTACCAGATATCCGTGAACTGCAATATACACCTTGGTTTCAAAATGAAAAAGAAATCAACCCAAGGACTTGACATACGTGCAGGCAATCTCCCTGAATGTTGTGTCTGGTGTATCACAGGTATAAGGTGGCAGACTCGGCTCCCTACAGATAAAGGATAGCAACCTAGTGGGGTCTCCCTTTATATATGCGACGGTACGGGGAGCACAAGTCCGTACTAGCACTGTCTAAAGCCAGATGGCGAACGACAGCTACTAGGTTTAACGACACCGGAACACGTCACTAGCCTAGACCACTAAAATGTGAGCGTTAAGTTTCAATGCTTCCTTAGGATGATTGAATAAATTTTATGGTTGATTTTCAATTATGTTTCGGTTTCAAGGTCCTACCGCATGTCATCTGACAATCTCCTATATGCAGCTATATGATGAAAGAAATCTTTCAATTCGATGAATGCTATCTAGTTAAGGGAAGAGTTTGAAACAATGATGCAACAAAAAACAACACTGAAAACGAAACTTTTCCGAAAGTAATCTAAAACATTCAATGATGCAAATTATGCAATGTAATCTATGCAAAATCCTCTTTTTCGAAAACTATGCAATTGTAATCTATGCACAATTTCCCTTTTTTTTTTAAACTATGCAATTGTAATCTATGCACAATTTCCTTTTTATTTTGAAATGATAAGAATGCACTCAATGCATTTTTCGATGAAATGAGAGTCTACTTAATGCATGCTTTTAATGAAAGAGAATGCACTCAATGCAGTTTTTAGTTTTCAATCATTAAACAATGTAATCTAAGTTCAATGATGGATCTCAAAAAATACTTTTCAATGCAATGTGATCTAATGCATTTTAACGAAAAGCAAACTCTGAGATGAAAACTAAATAAACGCAAATCTTCTTAATGAAGGGTGAAGGCAAAACGGATGCAAACAAACACTAAGAATGCAATCGTTGTTTCAAAACACTTTATAACGAAATTCCTCAAAAGGTGACAAAACACAAAGAGGACTTCCAAAGCATGAGATCAAAACAAGGCATTCATTCCCTTTTACATCAAGCAATCATGGAGAGAAGACATTTCAAACAATGAGAAATGTAATCTATGCTCATACAGAGAAAAAACCAGAAGGGAAAGACACACTAGTGAAGGATTTCGGGAAAAAGTCTCAATTTTCACACACCCTGAAATTGGCACAACTTTTGCAGGTGAAACTAGCGCCAACTGGCGTGACTTGCTCACTGACAACTAGCGCCAATGGCCAATTGGCGCGGGTTGCTAACTGACAACAAGCGCCAACGCCTGAAAATGAAAAAACAAAAAATTTCTCCCAACCAAGACCAAACTCACCACTTCAAGTGAAATCTAAAACAAACCCAGAAGCAAAGTATTGACCAAAAGAAACTTTCGAACAAGGGAAAACCCTAGCACCTACAGGAGATGGCGCGACTATCTAGCTGTAATCCGCACCAGACAGGGGATGGCGCAAGTGATGAACTGGAAACTTGCGCCAATGGGCGCGACTATTAGGGTGAAAACCATGCCAATCAAGCCAACCATGAAAAGATGAAAATTCGGAAAAGCAGAGGTCAGATCTGATCCTCTAGGGCTGAACAGAGGTTTTACACTAGAAAAAAGTGAACCAAAAGAGCTTATCAAGCATACAAAGACCAAAATCAACCAAAAAGACAAGACAAACTCCAATCAACAACTTCGAGTCTGCATTGTAGAGGTAAATCTCCTCTGCGAACAGAGGCGATCCCTTCTAGCCCAGATCAGGTCTAGCAACAATCGTATCACGCTAAGGCACAAGTTCCTAATTGCAATAGACCAAATTGCAAAGAAGGCCTACCTTAAGTCCAACGCTTTTGTTCGCAGAGAAGATAGCGCCCCTGTTTCCTTGCTCCGGCAAATCACAATTCTCTCGCTTGTCGCGATCAAACACCTACACATACAAAAAACACAACGAACACACAAGCATAAAACCCAATATATGCAATTATGTATCAGTCAGAAAAGATACAACTCATGATCACAAAGTATGAACAATACAAGTGGAACCATAACCAAAGTCGCTTATCATTAATCAATACAAAGAAAGATACAACCTGCGCTCTGACGCTGGATCTTCCTTCGGCGGGTCGACAGCGGAATACGTCTCAGTAAAGCTCATCGGGAATGGGACAAGCCTCTCTCTTCGGTTGTCTTGACAATAATCTCTTTGCTACTGATTTGACTCTATGAGGACTATCAAGGCTCTTGCAGCATTCTCTAGGCTATTGAAGACTCTTGAAGGCTCAACCATTCAGCCCCTTCATCAATGGAAGATGGCTGGCTATATTTATAGAGGAGAGGAGGAGGTTGGGATCCCTACAATAGTGGAAGGGAGGCCTTATCCCTTGGGAGGTTCCCCATAAGGTGGAAACAAGAAACCAAAGGAGGAAGGCCATGGTTATTCAGTCGAAACCACTCCTCATGACTCATCCACGAAGTTGTTGTAATCGAAACTTCGCTTCTTTTTTTAAAAAACTTTCCATAAGCAAATTGGTGTGGGTGCTTAACTGGGACAGAGCGCCAACTGGCGCAGGCTCAGTGTTAATTTTCCTCATTGGCGCGAGGACATAACGGGCTACCAGCGCCAAGGCAAAAACAGGTGTTTTTAGGGGTCTTCTCAAGAAATGATCAACATAAGGAATGTTGTCCTCATGGAAAGGGATGCAATGATGGTATTTGCAAGGCATGACACTACTTATTGGTCACAGAAACGACCCTCCAATGGGTGAGATGGAGATTGCAAGGGCGGTGACAAATTACTGTGTAACACTAGTGCTAGAGTCTGACACTTTTGATGATTGTGATATTGTTGAGGGGTCATCCTCCACACCCGCAAATGCAGAGATGACATTGGATATAGAGGAGGAGGATGCAATAGAGGAGAGCAGTGGTGACCATGATAGTGATACTAATTTTGATGATGATGATGATTGATGAGTCATGACTCATGAGTCATGAGCTACCTACTACCTTGAGGCTTGTAGTTGTTTTGTATTTGTTATTTTTATTTGCCATTGGCATTCCTACTACCTATGTAGCACATTTTGAATTTGATGACTAAATGAGAAAACTGTTGTTTCTTGTCTTTCTACTATTGGATCATTGATGAATATGTCACAATTGTATTTGTATGTATAACGTTACTTTGTAAAACTTACAAATTTTAAATGTACAATGTAGAATCTATATATATGTCTGAATTTGTATCATGAATTAGAATTTGTGTAGGAAATATCTAATTTTTAATATGTGTGTGTGTGTGTGTGTGTCTTGTTCCGAGGGGTCAACATTCTTGTGTCTGACACTCGAATTTTTGTGTCTTGCATGTCCCATGTTTCGTGTCCCTTTGTCAGGCGACTTAGCTTTTCATGTGTAGTGTTTGGAGATCATCTTTCAAATTAATGAAGGTGGAATTAACACTGCATTTGGCTAGTTGGCCAAGAAGCAAAAAATCATAGTATGGAAAAAAAAAAGGAGTGAAAAAATTTGCAAGAATGGAAAACGAAAAGAGGAAATATTTCCTTTACTCCAATGCAACTTAAATGTACGCAATGATTTCTATTCTAGAAAGGAAACCAAAAAAGAGGTCCATATTTTTATATGTAGTGGTCATTCAACCATTTAAATGAGGAATGGACCTCGCCACCAAACCAAGGGCCTCTATAATATTTTTTGCATTGGTGGGTAGCATTTGCAATCTAAGAGAGTCAAATATATTGAAAGGGTTATCATAGATTCTAACTATTTGGAATGCATGAAAGAGGATATTGGATGGATTGGCTAGTGACAAGTTGAACGAATCTGCATCGAGTAGGGTGATTCAACCCATCCACGAAAACAAGGGCATCTCAAATGCTCCCCGTACTACGCAGTCATTTCGAAGGGATTAATTGTTAGTCCTTTTAATGGAATTAATTACTAGTGATAGTGTGACAATTTGGAGGAACTACCTGCCAGTGGCACTTTGTCTAATAGTGACAGCATGACAACTGGAATCTAAGCATGACAATATGTAACTTGTTTTATAAATTATTCGGTGCAAACGAATATCCTAAATTTTTGGAGAACAATATTTACAAGTTATGCCCACCATTCTCACTCGCTAACAAACATCAATCTTTTTTGGTAAAGAAGCATACTTACAGTTAATTATTTATTTAATGTGACGATGGAAGAATAAAATTTAATTTTACTAAAGAAAGTGAGTGGGTTTAATGGATAGGCATGGTTTCAAGTTGAATAGATAGTAGTAATAAAATTTATAGTATTTTCAATTGCATGGAAGAATGGTACTTAAGTTTACTAAAGAAAGTGAGTGGGCCTAATGAATAGGCATTGGTTTCAAGTTGAGTAGATAGTAGTATTAGAGTGTCTTGTGTTTTCAATCGTGTAACAATGGTTGTCGGTTTTTATTAGAAGTCCAATTGTATGAGTTCATAAGGAGCAGCAAAATCATTGTGTCCTTCAACATTTTCATTGTTGGGGGCATGGCCTTTACAAATTTTAAAACCAACCTTCGAAGTTTAATTTCCACCATTACATGGAAGAAATCATGTAGCAAGGATTCTAAGATTTCTTATAGGAATTTGCAAATCTAATGGGGAGAGCTAGAGGGTGGTAGCCAATTGTGGAGGGAATAAATTGTGCCATGATCCATCAAAGGTCAATTGACTCACACAATCCTGGAAGTAGCATTCCTTTTTTGAGGAGATCATCCTATTCAACATTGAAATTAGCCCCAGCTGAACTTTAACATAGCTTGGGGAAAAAATGTCTAAAATCTCAATGTATATAAATCTTATATTATACCTACTCATAAATATTAAATAAACCTATTTCAATGTTTTTTTCTTTAATTTTAAATACTCAATTCTCCTTGTTGGGGGTGGGCAATGAGGAAAATGGGGGGTAGATAGGCGAGTTAATGCCATATCCACACGGCAACCAAAATGATGAGATGTGGTGAGCGAGCAGGATGTTGGGTTTCACACCAGAACATTCTCGAGGTAATGCAGAGTACAATGCCCAGAGCAATGATCAATTGGTATGCCTTGTGCATAGGGGAGATGAGCGTCGGGAACGTGGGTGGTGTAAGCAGTGTGGGATTATCATAATGTAGACCTAGGGCACCCTCTCAATTATGTCACAAGCAGAACTCCCATCTAGTGGCACCTTGGTCAATTCATGGAAACTTGGAATGCAGTGTTGTAGACCACCCACTAACATGGGACCCTGGTCCATTGGTTTAATCGGAGTAGGGAGGAAGTGTCGCACTAGTCGGTCCCCTGCTGGACAAGTGTGGATAATCAAGCACTGGAGGTGAAGCGACAACGCTCCCTAACTGTTACCACAGAGAATTGGGTTCGTTTGCAGGTAATTGCAGTTTTTCGAGTACTAGTTGGTTTTGAATTTTGGTCTCTTTCTCTCCTCAAGGGTAGTGGTATTAGTAATAGGCTTCGCTTGGGGGTCTTTCTGAAGAAAGGAGTTTATGCGTTTTATTCCTCAGTTTTTGGTGGCTTGAAGCCTATAATTGGGCTTTTTGTTTGTCCGTTGTAATTGTTAATGCTTTACTCACAACTCGTAGTTTGCCGTTCCTCCTTTTCGTCTAGGTTTGGGTGGGTGGTAGGGAAGGAAATCTGAGAGTGTAAGGGGACTTGGTGTTATTGGGTTGGTTGCTTGGTGTCCCTATCCATCTTCTGCCACTAGGGCCTTTCCGTGTGGCTACTAGACCCCTTCCCTGTAGTGGGGCTCTAATTTCAATATGTGCACGAGTCTAGAAGGCCTACTCTATCACAGTTCTCTTCTTCGCAGGTATTCAATGTCACGTAGATGGGCAGCTGGTCCCTTTGCAACCCAATTGGGAAGATTTCATTAGGTTGACAGAATTGGTCAAGTTGATGGTTCATCGCAGTTCCTCAGGGAATCCAAGGAGAGTAAGGGTTGTTATGTTGCAGCAGCGTGGAAGGCCACGTCGGGGGAGAGGCCCACAAGCACAGGGCAATCGCCCTCCCACTGCTCAGGAAGTTGATATAGGTGTCGTGGAGGAGCTGTCAGATGTGTCCCCTGGACGTGTGGATCTCCCGCCTCCATTCAACTCCATGGAAGCACATCTTCGAGCAATTCAAGCAACATTAGACCAACAAGCTCAACATCAGCATGATGATAGAAATGAGGCAATTGATTTCCTCAATGACTTGCAACACAATCAATCGCATATTATGGAGAGCCAATTCTCCCTCAGAAGAAGCCAGAAGAGGCTCCTCAACATACTGGATAGCCTAGAAGAACGTATGGTGCATATAGAAGCACATGTACATGACATTGTCCATCAGTAGGATGAGGGTGATAATGCAGCTCCAGCTCCCATGAACAATCAGCAAGGATGAAAAGCACAGGTTTTTTTTGTTCTCAACATAGTTTTGGGCTACTTGGGTCATTGGTATGTGTTCCTCAAAGTTTTGTTTTGCTAATATATCATACTTTCTATTTGTATCTACTTGCTAACAAATCCTATCAGATTAAGGCTTCATTTTTTTGTAAAAACACTCGCCACAATGTAAACACCTTCTAAAGTAATGAAAATTGTTGATTTACAAAAAGAAAAAATATAACTCAATTCATTTCATTACATTACAATTACATTAATCTTATATATAATTATATATAATATTATACAAATTAATCTAAATGTCACAATATATATTATATTCCTTTTTAAATATAAATTACTCATTTTGTTATAAATCAAATCAACTCAACATGTAATATATAATTAATATATAATATAATATATCACATTTATTATATTATACTATTTTTATTTTTATATAGTATTTTAATTACATGTTATTAATTGTAAAATTAAAGTAATATAAACTTTAATTAATCGTTGGATCTAGGTGATCGCACAAAAAACGAGGAGGGTTGGTTGATCCCAACTCTGCATGAAGACTTAATGGGAATGGATGGGTGGCAGCGATTCCCTGAACTCACCACAAACCACATTCATTGCAGCCAGACAATGGAGGCTTGGGAGAGGACAGGGAAATTGTGTTTTGAGCGAGATATGAATTCCTCCATCACTATGGATTTTGACATTCATTCCCTTAGCTTCTCTGTTATGTGAGTGGATGGTCGTTGGGGGTCAAGAAAGGCAGCAAGACTCGGGTGGTTTTAGGTCAAAGGCAGAGATTACACAGGTCTATTTATCATGGAGAGGGAAAGGGGTTGAGCCAGATGAGGTGGCAGAGGTCATGGGTGCTAACCTCTCCCTCCCTGGCATGGGCAGGGCAAAGAACAATTCGATGAGGACATGCCAATGCATATTTGTCATCTCGTCGCTGCGATGGAGGCTCAAGAAAGAAGGAACACAGACAATAGCCATTAGGCCTTTCAGAATTTGCTTGGCAGACAACTCTAGGAACAGGAAGAAGCCAAGGAGAGAATCAAAGGAAGAATTGTTGAATTCAACACCTTCTTGGTTCACACGCGCACAACCTTAAGGAACCTGTCTAGAGTGATGGGAATTCCCTTTCCCCCTCCTTCCCTTCTTGCGACATCCTCCAATTCAAATGCAAGGGCTAAAGCAGTGCAATCTTTCCATCAAGGACAAACACCCTCTCGACTAGCTCACCAAGAAACTCAAGCCAAGAAACAAAAGGTTGTTGGCAACCATAGCGCTCTTGAACTAACAAGGCAAGCGACAAACTTATCCAACCAGTGTAGTGTTGAGGGCTTGACCAAAGGAGAACCCTCACGAAGGGAGGCGAAATCCTACACTGGGAATGTGTTCATCAAATGGGAGTGTCCCCATTGGCTTCCTGAAGGATACAATGACCCCTTCATTTACCTGGAGCAACAAGAATAGGCTAGGAAAGAAAATGCTCAGCAAGGGAAGGTTCCAAGGGAGCAAGTGCATCTCACCCAGACAAAGGCCAACGAGGAAAAGGAACAACCCAAACAAGCATTGTAAATCCCTAGGACAAACATTCTTAGATTCTCAATTTTACATGCCACTTAGTTCATCTTGTCTACTTAGTTTCAATTATGTCGTTCTGTCACAATTATTGTACAAAACTCTTTGAGAGACCGACTAGTTTCCCTCTCATAGGCAGATGGTATCCCCATTCTCTCCGCAAAACACACATGTTTTTCTATTTGTAAACAACGCCATGATACAAATTATTCCAAACCTCCTTTGACTGCATTTTATGTATTTTTTTTTTTAAATATAAAGATTTTGGCTTGCTTACTATATATATATATATATATATATATATATAGATAGATAGATAGATATATATATATATATATATATAATTTACTTTTAGTTATTTAAGTACAAAGGACAAATGCATTAGTTGTTTAATGATAATTGTTTTTTCTTGAAAAGCTCGTTTTTATTTATAATCACATATATGCAAATTTATTAATTTTACTTTGTACAACTTTTCACAAAATGCCTGCTACATTAACATTTATTTCTAATCTATTAGTGCTTAGTTATCATCTTTACATCCGTTATCTCTTGGCACTCAATAAACTTGGTATCATGAAATCTCCACTTAACAAGCAAAAAGAGAGACCATCAAATTTTTAAATTGGTCATATATTTAATGAAGTTTTAGTGTGGGAGACCAGAAAAGGAACAAATGTGGAACAACATTTAAAATGAGAAACAAGGGGGGAATAACCATGGGAAGATATCGAACATTCTCACTTTAATTCAAAATTTGAATGCACATATCTCAACATGATTGTATCATGGTTAGCACATTTTTTGATGTCCCGTTAAAAGATTTACACTGCAATGAAGAAGAAAAGCAGAAATACAATAATATGTCATCCTACTATAACTCAGATAGAAAAATTATAAACTTGCATTGGATCAGTCCAAAACGGTGTTCTAACCAACAACCAGCTAGAGAATACATTTTGCATCTTAAACAATGCTGTTAATTTTTTGCTGTTTTGCGAAAGTACGCATTACCAACAACAGAATGTGTTTTTTCTTTCAAAGAAAAGAACGAGAAATGTACGCAGAAGATGCCAAAATGGTAGACTCACCAAAATAAATACAAATTCCCACTAGTTACAGAAAATTACAATTATATGTCTTGATTCAGTACAACATCTGACAATTTTGACTGGCCTCTGTATATCCAAGAGGCCAGTCAAAATTATCTTGCTCTTGATCTCTAGCTCGTGAAATATTGGCTTGTGTTCTCAACCCAATTCAGTTTAAAGATTTAAATCGATACCACGATCATCTGCATCAACTCCATCAACATCAACCTCCTCATCATCCCCCTTGTACTGCAAAAGTATGTACTTTTAATAAGCATGCAAAAATGAAGATACTCGTTGACAATGATACTAAGCATTCCGTAGACCATTATGGAGATGCATATAATTGGCATTCAGTTCCAAAAAATAAAAAAAGTGAAATACAAGTTAGTCTTGAAGGCTTCCCTAGAAAAACAATCAAAAAGAGTATTGAAGGATGCCATTGGATGAAAAGTTGTTGCAAGTAAGAAATTAAATAATACCATAAATCAGATAAATAACAAGAAACACTTGGACCAATAGATACATAAATTTAAGCATAAACCCTACTAGAATGCATTGGATCTCTGTCCTCCAATGAGTCTCTCAGAAGCGAATTTGAATGGATCTAATACAATAACCGCAAATATGTAACACAACTAAGTCTCCTTTTAAGGCTCATGACAAATTCATACATTCCCAAAAAGCATAGTTGGTTTGTACTTGTAAGATGGTTCTTGAACAAATTCAAAACATGTTTCCCATTCACATGTCCCCCCATCTTTGAAACTTGGTGGAACATTTGAAAAAAATTATGCAAAGACGTCCAAATGCAATTTTGTAGCTGTGGTTGGTCTTCATAAGCATGTTTTTAGCCCTCAAAATAAGAATAAAATTATATCTTTCATATTAAAATAAAAGAGGGAAAATCAAATTTTTAAATTTCAAATTTTTGCCTCCAAACTGTTAAGTCGGCTCCTCCATAGATCAAGCCGGCCCAGTCATGAGACACACCTATTCAGGCTCTTGAGATGCCTATATACAAGCCACTCATCCTCCACCTCAAGAAACAAATTTGGATTGCACACAACATAACATCTTGTGCTCATCTATGCGAAGGAGACTCAAGACAAGAAGGACGAAGTTGACCAGGACATCCAACATTTGGCCGAGCTCTGTCTCTCTCTCCCTATTTAACCTCACACGTGTGACAGGAGGCATAATTTTCTGGGGCAGTTTCATCGGCAGCAAGCCGAAATTCTGAGGCAGAACAGGAGGCTGAAATTCAGCCTAATAGACCAGACTTGACTGAATCTTTCGGGCAGCAGTTTGACTCAACTTAAAGACAGTTTGACTAGGTTTGTCCAGGGATTTGTTGCTGGGCAGTTTGACTTTAATTTTTGACTGAAAAGTTCAGATGTATCTGTTGTTGAATTGAATAATTTCTCTAAGAAAGAGGTTGCTGGGTTTTTCCCTAGAACAGGGCTTTCCCAGGGTAAATCTTGTCTTTGTGCATCATTGTTCTATTCTGATATCTATTGTCCTACTGTTTTCTATGGTTTAATTTCTTAAGTATAATTGCTTAATGATAAACTGGAAGTGTTAAAGAGAATATCAATATCATCAGAAGTAATAATCAGTTTCAGGAATTTGTGCTTGTATCTATTGCACTTGAAAACTCTCTCTCCGAATTAGAAGACTCTTTTCTGCAGTATTATATATGACCAAGAACTCTGAACAGATGGCTCCCTCTTGTAAGGAAGGAAACAAGCTAGAAGGTGCAACAAACTTCAAGGCATGGAAGAGAAGAATTTATCTCATTCTTGAAGAGAATGATGTCTTACAATATGTAAAAGGAAAAGTTACTGAACTTACAGATGAAGGGAAAGCTAAGCACAGAAAGACTGAAGTCAAAGCAAAGAAGATTCTTATTGAATCCATCAAAGACCACTTAATTCCATTTATTTCAGAGTTACAAACTTCAAATCAAGTGTATGATGCCCTAGTAGGGTTATATACTATCGACAACATGGTTAAAAAATGTCCTTAAGGAATCAGCTTTGTGACATTCAAATGACTAGAACAGACACTGTGGCCTCCTACTTCACGAGGGTAGCTCATTTAAGAGATCAACTTCAAACCATTGGGGAAATTATGTCTGGAACAGAATTAGTGACTACAACTATTAATGGGCTGCCTGAATCATGGGACTCATTTGCATCTAGTAACTGTGGCAGAAAGGATATTCCAAGTTTTGAGGAACTATGGACCTCTTGTACTCGAGGAATCTAGACTTATATAAAGGGGTAAGATTCAAAGACCTCAAGATGGTGACTCCCAAGCATTTGCAGCTCAGTCCAAGAATGGTGGAGGAAGAAAGAAGTTTGGTTTCCAAAGAAGTTATACAGGTAGAAGACCTGCTCCTGAAGAAAAAAAAGACATGTCTAAAGTTTGGTCACTATAGAAACCAATGTCATGAAAGAATGAATGATAAAATAGAAAAAGCAAGCAGCATGATTCAACAGAAGACACTGGTGATGATGAACATCCAAAGAAACCCAAGAATGAAGGTCCAAGAGATGCCAATTATTTATTTTTCTCTGCCCTTGCAGATTCTGTTGCAGATAACAGTGACATGTGGTTGGTAGATAGTGGTGCCTCCAGAGATATGACTAGAGATCGTGACAGTCTCACAAATCTGGTGGAAAAGAAATCAACACAAAGAGTGGAACTTGGAGATACCAACAAATATGCAGTCAAAGGTGTTGGGTCAACTTCCTTCCAATTGGAGTAAGGTGAAAATATTCATCTAAATGATGTATTGTATGTACCTGGTTTGAAAAAAAAAAAAAAACTGATTTCTACCTCATCTTTAGAAGATAAAGGATATAGAGTTGCTTTCAAGTCTTTGTATGGCACAAGGGCTCAAGTATAGATTCTGCTATAGTGATTGGCGTTAGAGGAAGCTTGTATAGACTCCTAGGACGACTACCTCAAGTATTAGTGCATAGTAAGTTATAACACCAATGATCAATCTGTGTGAATTATGGCATAGAAGATTTGCTCAAATGCACTACAAGGCTTTGTCAGCATTAAAATAGATGGTTCCAGGTATTCCAAAACTCCAGATAGAACATGTGCAAAGGTTGTGCACTTGGAAAGAATGTCAAGGGATCCTTTCCAAGTAGTGACAGTAGGTCCAAGGAAATCTTGGATCTAGTACATTCAGATATATATGAACCTATGACAGCACCATCTCTGGGTGGCTTCCTATACTATGTGACTTTTATTGATGACTTCTCCCAAAAGACATGGATTTATTTCATAAAGACCAAGGATGAAGTCTTCAGCAAGTTTCAAGAATTCAAGGCTCCGGTAGAAAACTTGATAGGAAAGAAGATCAAGATTCTGAGGTTAGATAATGGAGGAGAGTACACTTCCAAGGAACTCATTACCTTCTGCAAGGAAGCTGGAGTTAAGAGGGAGTCTATAGTCGTTACAATCCCCAACAAAATGGGGTTGCTGAAAGAAAGAACAGATCCATCGTGGAAACTTCTATGGCAATGATTCATGACCAAGATTTACCTATGTTTTTATGGGGAGAAGCATCTATGACAGCAGTTTATGTTCCAAATAGAAGTCCGCACCAGATATTGGCAATGTTCCACCGAGTTTCCGGGACGGGGAAATGCAGGAGCAGGGATACGCAAAAGGGGTGTTGAGAAATTTAGGGCATTAGCATTAGGAGTTTTCTCTTAGATTAGTTATTGTTTGTGAGTGTTTTTACTTCTATAGATTAGGATGTTCTTCTTCTTGATTATTAGTGTTCTTTCTTCATCAAAGCAGTAACCAATGCATGACCATAAAATAGACAAGAGACACAGCATGTAGGCTATGAGCCAGGGCCAAATCATCTCACTCTTTGAGAGGAAAACCCGCACCAAATTATTCTTATAGAGATTCCAATTGATGAATACCAAGACCATGACCCTTGACCTATGTTACCAATCCCAGACCAAGACACAGTCATCCTTCTTCCTTGATTCTTCAATCTTCCTTATTCTGAGATCTTCTCTTCAAGGCATCAAGACATGACCACTGAAGCATCATCCAAACATAGAGATGCATTTCTGAACTGTGGCCTCACCAATTTGCACATCATACCTTCACACTGTCACTAGCACCGAGCTGCACCATGTGGCATCTAAAGATATTGATCACAACATCACTGTACCACCGAGCATTGCACTTAATAACACCGAGATCAGTCACTGTGATAACATCACCTTATCATCACAGCATCGAGACCACTGTGATATATTCATATGACAAAAAATATACCATCTGAACTGCAGGTATGCTAAGAAGGTCCTGTGGATGATCCACACCTTTCTCACTATAATTATCCATCTGAGACTACAGACATTACACCGAACTGTACCATGGTTGATCCGCATCTCTTTCTCTGTTGAACCCATCCGAAATCTCAGAGATCGCACCGAACTGATCTTCTGGAAAAGGTCTTAATTGTATCCTCGTTCTATCACCCGAAAACTCAGAGAGATGTTTGAATCTACTCACTGTGGAAATGTGAAATCCTTAACCCCCTTTATTAGTAATTTGTCCATCAATATTAGCCGACATGAGCATGTGAACCGATGTGTCTTATTTATGTGAGCCAACATGAAGAACTTCTCATATATCATTGAGGTTGACCATGAAGAGAGAATGACTGAATCGCGGAAGCTTCTTGTGAAGATAAATGATTGTGTTTGGTCTTCAATCAGAGGCTACACTCTAATAACCATGTTAGATTTATTTAAAACCCAGTAACTGATTCACAAGTTTCGAAGTGTAAAAACTAGAAATATAAACAATTGTTGCACTGGAAACTTAAATTGCAAATACACTAAGTTTTCTAACTTAGCATACACAGCGAAAAATAAATAAATCAGAAGACAAAAGCATTCAACACTAAACACAAAATATACCTAGGAAACCCCAACTCCAGGGAAAACTTGCAACTACGTGTCTTTTTATTATCTTCAGCAAGAAGGTTTTCTTACGAAAATTACAGCAAGGGAGAACTTCCCTTTCAACACAAGAAAACAATTGATCAACCTCCTGTGAAAAATCTGTTAACCTCTGGAATCCTATTGCAGCAATTGGAGATATTCACCTAATTGTTGATTTTCTAACTTAACAATATATTTGCAGTTTACTATGGTAAATACTGAATACATCACACTGCAACCAACACAAATAAATTGCGGAAGAAATACAAGTGCGGAAACAAACTGAACAAGAATAGATCACACACACATTTGACTCTGTTATTATTGGACTAATGTCCCCGGAAAAACCCAATGTGGGAAAACCGGTGCAGCAGATCTGAGGGTTTATATATTACGCAGTTAATATTTCTGAGTACAAATCTATGATTGAAACATCCATCAAATCATATAGAGAGACTGATAAAAGAGATCTTGTGAGACAAACTTCACTCCTCTACGGGAACCCAGCACTAATGAGCACTAAAACTGGAATGCCCTACGCAGTGACTGCGTCACTCCACGCAATCTCTGCATCACAATGATGATTGCCCTCTGCCTCTACGTTGGTCTCTCTGCTGGCTGGAAACTAAGGCCTTCTGGCCTCCGAAAATTCTCTCTGGGATCTGGCACTGGCCCAACACTGTCTCCTCAGCAAGAAAACGACTTCCCTTCTGCCTTTGCATAAGCACTGCATCACTAGCTTTGCACTGCTACTGTGGCTCTCTCTATCTCTGCTGCTATGAACTCTCCGACACAGGATTCCTTCCAACAAGAATTCCTGCCCCTCTCTGCAAAAGATCTCACGATCAAATTTTCTTCCTGAGCACTGCTCACTAAAGAAATCGATCTCTGATCTACGCCAAATGCGTTTTCCAAATGACCCTTCAAGCAATTCTTATAGTCTTCTCTTTGAGACTTCAACGGGCCAGATTAGATCTCTAATCGACGGCTAAGATTAATTTTTGACTTGATCCGCCTTTTCTATAACATTCACACCCATATTCTATTAATTCACTTTAATTATTTTATTTTCCTAAGTTTAGACTTAGGGTCCCTTTAAGAAAAATTAATTATTTCTATAGAATAAAATCCAGGTGGAATTTCACCAAACGATTTTTGGGTTATCTGGAATACATGTGTTTAAGCCTCTCCCCAAAAATTGAGACTTAAAGCACATCTGATGCTACCCCAAAATCAACACTCCCTCTTAGTGAGGAATGTGCTCTAGCATTACACCCTATGAGTATTGCTCTAATCTTGTAGCATCTGCCTCTGCACTGTTGATGTCTAATATTGTTGCCCATCAACTCTGTGCAAATTTTGCATCTGTAATGTTGTTGACACTGCCTCTGTCAACACAACATTTGTACTACAACTCCCTCTGAATTCAGCATCCGTGTTGTTGTTGACTCTGCCATTGCCAATTGCTACTGCACTGCATCACAGTTGCTTTCTGCAACTGAAAAACATCCAAAAATTGGACAAGTATGATGCATCTCAGTGATGAAGATCTGACTGCTGCTAGCCTCTGTGTTGTCCCTCTGAAGTTGTTGCGTTTCTGCTGCTCTACACTGCGTCCCTCTGCGCTACTGCAACTCTTCTTTGCACTGCTCAAATTCTAGCGCTACTAACCATTGCATATGTTGCTTCTACACTCCTCTGCACCAACTGGCACCCGTCCATCCTGCTACTTCTGATTTGGGCTATCGTAGCAAGGTGATGATCCAAGAGGTGGACTCCTCAAGGATCCTGCCCAACTTGTAGATCTTTGGGTCTACAACTCCAAATCAACCCACCTCCCTCCTGGAGGTATATGGGCAATCATAGAAAATTCCTCCACCTCTATCTTTGCTGCTTCGGCCTAAGGATCATGCTTCTCATCCTTGTCCTTCTTTCTGAGAGGACACTGTGTGGCGTAATGTCCCATCTCGCCACACTGGAAGCATTTGATATTTGATAGATCTTTCTTCCTCTTCCGATGCTCTTGTTGCCCCTGTGATGCAAGGGTCACATCCTCCTCCTTCTTGATCTTTGAACCGATGTTGCTGCCGCCCTCAAGTTGACACTTGATTAAGTCTCTCCTCATCTCTTCTTGCTGAAGAGTTGCCCACATTGACTCCCAGTCTGGCAAGTTCTCCCTGCCTAAGATGCTCTGGACAGAGACTTGGTAGTCCTCAGACACTGAGTTGAGGACCAATCTGACCATCTTTGTGGCCTTAGGAGCTCCTCCTACGGCTGTCAGTTGATCTCGGTTTTCCTGAAGTCTAGATAGGAATGGATCAATATGCTCTCCCTTCTGCATCCTAGTGGTCCGCATTTTCTCCTCCATAAACATCTTTCGCTGCTCGAAGACCCCTCATATAGCGTCGCTAACCCTTCCCACATCTCCCTTTTTGTCCATTTGCTAGGAATATGAGACACAATGTGATCCTTCACTCCATCGTGGATCAATATTTTGGCCTTTGCAATATTCTTCTTGAAGGCCCTTAGTGGTGCTGCATCCACCAATTCAGCCTAGGCACTATCAATAAAGTGCTTGAGGTCATGCTCATCTAGAAGGAAGGAGATCCTTGCTTTCCAGATTACATAGTTGGAGGCACCCTCCAACCGCTTGATCACGCAATCCGCAGGTGGCCATCTCACCCAACTGTTATTGATCTACAGCCTCTCACCCTCTGCGCAGCTGGCTTTACGCACTCCTTGTGGAGCAAGCCACAAAATCTGCTACTACTGCATGGGGAATCTGAGTTTCTTGGGCAAGAAACTCACTCAAATCAGAAATCCTGAAAACTATGTTTCAGCTACTCTTCCTGACGCTCTGCACTAGCAATCATTGTTGTGCAGTCAACTACGTCCCTCCAGCTACTGATCTGCATAGATCTGTTGCATTGCTCCCTCTGCCTCGGACAAACAGCAATCTAGAACAACCCTACCTCTCGGTCGACTCACTCAGAGAGAGATTTTCCTGCTGGTCTAGCCCTCCTGGCTGGGACTGCGCAATCAATTGGGAGATCGATCTGTTGCTTACGCAGCTCTTTGATCCCAGCTTCACCAACGCTGAATCTGTTGGATTTATTCTTCTGTTCCTCCTGCACTCAACTTAGACAAGCTCTGATACCATGTGAAAATTCCATTAACCTCTGGAATCCTATTGCAGCAACTGGAAGATATTCACCTAATTGTTAATTTTCTAACTTAACAATATATTTGCAGTTTAACAATATACAGTTTACTACGGCAAATATTGAATACATCACACTGCAACCTACACAAATAAACTGCGGAAGAAATACTAGTGCGGAAACAAACTGAACAGGAATAGATCGCATACACATTTGACAGTTATTTTTGGACTAATGTCCCCGGAAAAACCCAATGCGGGAAAACTGGTGCAGCAGATCTGAGGGTTTATATATTATGCAGTAAATATTTCTGAGTACAAACCTATGATTGACACATCTGTCAAATCATACAGGGAAACTAACAAAATAGATCTTGTGAGACAAACCTCACTCCTCTACAGGAATACGGCACTGATCAGCACCAAAACTAGACTGCCCTGCACTGCCTCTACGTCAGCCACGCAGTCTCTGCATCACAACTACAGCTGCCCTTCTGTCTCTGCGTTGGTCTCTATGCTGGTTGGAAACTAAAGCCTTCTAGCCTCCGTCAAATCACTCTAGGATCTGGCACTGGCCCAATGTTGTCTCCTCAGCAAGAAAACGACTTCCCTTCAACTTCTACGCAGTGACTGCGTAAGCACTGCGTCACTGGCTCTGCGTTGCTACTGTGGCTCTCTCTGTCTTTGATGTTATGCACTCTCAGGCTCAGGAATCCTTCCAACCGAAATTACTGCCCCTCTCTACAAAAGATCTCGATCAAATTTTCTTCCTGAACACTGCTCACTAAAGAAATCGATCTCTGATCTCCGCCAAATGTATTTTCCAAATGACCCTTAAAGCCATTCTTATAGTCTTCTCGTTGAGACTTCAACGGCCCAAATTAGATCTATGATCAACAGCTAAGATTAACTTTTGACTTGATCAGTTTTTTCTAGAACATTCACACCCATATTCTATTAATTCACTTTAATTATTTTATTTTCCTAAGTTTAGACTTAAGGTCCCTTTAAAAATATTTAATTATTTCTATAGAATACAATCAGGGTGGAATTTCACCAAACGATTTCTGGGTTATCTGGATACATGTCTCTAAGCCTCTCCAAAAAATTTGAGACTTAGAGCACATCCGATGCCACCCCAAAATCAACACCTCCAAGATAACTTGATCTTCCTTTTGCGCACTTGATCTACTGAAAGACCACGTAGATCTACCTATATGTGCACACGTGTGAGCACAGACCTCTCCTCCCTACACTCACGTGTGAATTGGAGATTGTGCAAATGTTGTCTAAGTTGAGGCAATTCAGCCCTCACTCGATCTTTTCCTCCTGGACGTTGAACCACTGCGATCTGTTGAAACCTAGTCTTTTCCTGTCATTGATATGACACAATGCTTGTGCTCAACTGAATTGCCACTTACTCACTCTATCTCCTCTTATAATTTCAACCTCAACCCTAACATCTCTCTCAACGTTGAGATTAAATTGTGATGAAGGGCTAAGATTAAATCATAATTAACTTGGGATTTATAAATTTTTCCTAAGTCTAACTTTAGGAACTAGTTAAATAAATTAGTATTCTGCTAAAGTGGTTGCCTTGTGGGTCCTTCTACTAGCCTTAGCACCTAGGCAAGTAGAACCCTTACTTCTCTACTCCAATCAACAAGAGGGGATCAAATACATGAACCATAAATTGATATCATGAGATAAATACATGTTGGGTATGGATTAAACCTTTTCACCAAGTTCTTATCTTGTTTGCGCTATATTTCTTAACATGGTATTAAGCTACCTTGAATCTTGTTACAACTCAAACTAGCAGGGGTCCAAAAGGGGATTCTTGAAGGGCTACTACTAAGTCAAGGGCAACAACGGAGCAATATCCCACTGTCACCTCGGCTAAGGCTCCCTACTCTTTACGAATTTTCACCGATGGGAGGAGACTCGTTATAATAAGGATCACGAAATAAATGGTCAATGATAGGATGAGAGGTGATATTGGAAGCCTATTCACAAGAGTCTCTGATATATAGCTTGCTTTCTTTGAAAGCGAGATGAAAGGGTCTCTAGGAAGGCCTTAGGGGAATTCTAAGAGCTAGGGTTTGAGTGTATGACTTATTAAGAAGATTATTAGCTCCTAAAATAAGATGTGGGACCACACGGGACCAAGTGGACCCGAGGTTAGGTCAAGAGAATGGAGTTGAGCAACCAATGATGTGCTTGACCTAATCAAGGAGGAGAAGGAGATCAAGGAAGGAATTTTCAATGAAAGGTAATGCAATGATCCCAGTGAAATTTCTAGCCTAAGGGAATCAAGGGCAAGGTTCAATCTCGAGGCTGGGGCTTGAGATATCTCAAAATCCCACCATCGAAATTTCTTCAAAATTGGAGGGCACCTAGGAGACACAACAGCGTAGTAGGAGCCAAGAGATCGAATTTTTTTTATGGGTGGTTTGTGAGAAATTTGATGTCCTAGGAGACCCAATGGGGCTAGACCTAGAAAAGAAAGGAAGAGGGGAAAGTTCAGGGTTTTAGGGTGATCACCTATGGTGGACCAATGCCTAATCCTTTGGGGAGATTGGAGTCAACAACGATTATGAATTTGTATTTGATTTTCTAGGTCAAGGAGGCCTTAAGGAAAACTTTGCTTAGTATTAGGGAGAAGAAAAGAAAATTCAAAGACTTTACACTTCGTTTTGAAAAATAGATGGCTTATCAAGATGAATTTCAACAATGAAATATCCCTAGGAACATTCATTCATATACATGGCCCATACATGAAACAGCACTATCTAGAAACAAAATTTCCACAACTTCTCATAAATTGATGTAGTAAGTTAGCCCTAGTAGAGCGAAATCCCAACAACAATGTATGTGACAAAATAGAAAGAAAGAATAGCACTAAATTGCACTTACATGTATAAGAGTATATCCAACCATCAAAATTTTGCCAATCAAGAAGCTCCAAGATGAGGAAATGATCCAAACATCAAAATTCATTCCATGCTCCAAAATTTCGTCCTCCAAGAAGGATAGTGAAGTTCTCCCAAGAGATACAAGTCCAAACCAAGTGATGATGATGAAATGAAATCATCTCACTTGTATTTATACATGTCCAAATGAATTCGATTTGCCTAATGAGGCCTAATTGAACCCCTAAAATAAAATAATGTACAAAATAACAATCTTCTGGTAACAAGCCCACCAAACTAGCTCAAAATCAAAGGGTAAGCCTTTCAAGAGGTCGAATGATCAATAATACATGTCGTTGGGTCTTAGAGGAGGCCTAATGAAGTCCATAGGTGCATTATGTGAAATAAGACTCCCAAAAGCAGTGGACTAGGGGTTAGCCCCTTGTTCTCCAAATAATAAATTTGTGGTGCTCCCAAATGGGTGTGGGGGCACACAAGTGTCCTCATGGGTCTCCAAACACATCGAAGATGCTTGTAGACCATCTGCAAGGGCTCAGATGATGGTACAAGTGATGCCACATCATCATACAGGTCCCGGGTCATCTGCCAAGTGCATGATGTAACTGTGGGGTCAGTTGGGCATGGTGAACCATGTGCATCTTCCTCGCCCAATAGCTGAACCACGAGCAATATTTGAATGACTTTGGGGATCCGTGGAATGTTGTCTACTGCTGTGTAGGCCCGTGGCTCTCTACAAACACCCTAAATGTGCCAATGTAGCCCTTTGGATGGTTAGGACCCCATATAGGGAGACCAAACCCAAGATGGAGACCATCTGCAATCCTACATAAGATCTAATGCATCCCCTTGCCTTCCAGTACATCAAGTCATTAAAGAAATCAAGTTAAAGATTTTACAAATCATGGACAACAGATAGGCACTTCATAATGGCATGCCCTTCCATAGTGGGCTTTGGCATGTGCTAATGTCTCCAAGCTCCAAAGGGGGTTAACCAAGCACCTTATTAGGTGGTAGATATTTCTAAAGGGGATGTTATGTCCATGGTACATCCTTCAAATGGTGGTAGCATGTGATAAAGCGATGGAACGGAGTAGGGGATGAAAGCGGTAATCCTGGGTCACATGTCAAGGTACAAGGGTAGCTAATAAAGGGAAGCCCACACTTGGGTACATAATGTATAGGAGGGAGCAATCGTGGTACATGAGTTGCCCCGGCCTTGATTTTTCCACCCTTCTTCATATGCCTTGCCTTTTATGATTTTTCTTTGGTCAACTGCTCGGGGCTCAAGGAATGAGAGCGTGATGTGTAAAGTATAGTAGTGGATACCCCCTTTAAAGTGGGGCGGTTCATTGCCCACCAGGGGTTGGGACAGTCATGGATTCCTGAATGATAGAGGAGGCTCATCTAGGGCCTATAGGAACCAGGGTGATGGCCATGGAAATGGAGTAGAGCTCATGTATTGCCTTTTTCCCATGTGCTAAATATGTTTGTCCCGACCATCTTTTGCATTTTGTGGTACATTTTCCTGTTAAATGTGACCAATTATGTTTTTTCTTTTTTTTAGCTGCATCAACCTCCAGGCATCATTCCAGGCCCAACCCAGGGTGTGGGCAAATGGGAGAGGAAGGCTAATCCTTTGTGGACCCAGTGGAGGCATGTGGGCCCAAGTAGGAGGAATGATGAATGAGTTTATAATGAGCAGAAGGGGAGTGATATATGTGGATGAGGGAGCGGGACCCTGCAACCAAAATCAGGGTTTCCCAAGTAGTATCATCCCTAAATCTCAAAGGTCAGTGAAAGGGATCCCACGAGACTAGGGTCCGAGGTTAACATCCAAAAAAGGTCTAGGGGAAAGGAGCACAGACCTAGCCCACTCTTTATGCTAAATCCCCCCATTAATCCATGCCCAAGAGTTTCCATGAAAGTAAACCACAATACTCAATTACCAAATGACAAGGCATACCCTTAGGTTTGGGAGGTCCACCTTCAAACATACGATCATGACATATGGGTGAGGGACCACATGGCTGGCTCAAGTGGCGGAGAAATGGCACAAGCAGCTAGTTGGTGGCTGCAAGGGACTGCTAGCTGTCGGCTAGGACCATCTTGGAGAAAAACTTTCTCCTAGGGATATCACCCACAAACTGGTGTGTAATAACTCTTAAGGGGTTTTACTATGGAAGGTAAGGAATTGTAACTCCATGATAGTATATCCATGAGAGGTATAGTTAATGGTAAAAAAGATGCAAGAGCTAAGTTGAATACAAGCTCCATAATAATGATCCATGAGAGAATAGCAATGTTGTCTACACCAACAAAATCACAGATCTACATCTATTTGGACACAAAATGGAAAAGACAAGGTCATATATTTCTTATTGATTTAAAGTGCAACTACTTTTTGGAGAATATTTATTTGCATCTTGAACATAAGATATATAACAAGAAGGAAAGAGCAACCTGTTGTTTTCTATTTTCGCATTAATTCATGGATCTATGCTTAAAAAGTTAAAGACAATTTGTTGTGAATAGAACCTAATTGCTCAAGCTCTAAACATTAACGTGTTTATTGCTGCCCAAAAGCACCTGAACTGTAATCTTTATAGTCTGATTCCATTTCTTAATATTCATCCTACCTGCTAATTAGAACAAGATCTAGACCTAAATCTATTGTTGTGAGAAATATTTGTGCTGTTGAGTAATTTCATAGTGCTATCATTATGTTGGGATAATATATGATTGTTTGTTTCACCCCGTGTGAGGGGGGCAACCTATATTTTCCAATGCTGCTCAGAGAGGCTGTGAACAGTGAAACAGATATCTATCAGATCAAAAGTGGATTGGATCATAGGTTGATTTTGATGCTACCTCCCAAATCATCTATAGAAAGGGTGAATATTTACTGAATACAGTGATCACCCACTGGATCCCCCCACTCCTGCAGCTAGTCACTAGCACTATTCACCTGCACATCTTATTGAAGCCTATCAGTGGTATTGAAGATGACATGGTACAGTAGTTTAGAAAACCTGCAAGTATTAGCCAAAAAGAGGAGACCAGTAGTAATTCCATGTGAAAAAACATCATTTGAGCATAGCGGCCTCGTAGTCCTTGAATGAGAGGAAGGATTTAGGAGTTATTACATTGGTTCCTTGAGTAGGTATCTTGATCTGCTCGGAGTTGGGGAGAACCTGAGAGGTTGGTGAATCTAAGACAAAACAGCTGCAAGAGCAGCAAGTCATTTGGCAATGTTATGAGCACTCTCATTGATTCTCCTAAGTCACTTTCTCAAAAAAAAGTCAGTGCAGTGCATGAGAGTTGCTGAATTGAACAAATGGCTCTTTAAAGTCAAGGCCTGAAAGCAATAGGACATAGCATGCTGGAATATTTTCCAGTCTTTGAGGTGCGAACATGGCAGAAAAGATTCTCATGGTCTTCAGAAGAAATTTAATCGACTAATCAGGAAGGATGAGGTATATTTTGTTTCGTAATGATTATCCTAATGGAAAGGGTAATAAAATGACTATTTGTTTATATTGAAAATCCATATTTTTAAATAGCAAGAAAGTGAGCTGGAATGAATGGTTAGTGGGTAGTGAATTATAATTGTCCATGGGATATTATAAGCTATGGTTCCTTGGGGGATCTTATGTCTTCATTGACAAAGAACACGTCACCTCTTCCGAGGGGAAGCTAGAGACATTTTTGCAAAATCGTGAAAGGGAGGTTGGTTAACACATTTGCAAAAAAATTGAAGCGGGTTGGTCATACATTTGTAACCTTCTAAAAGGAGAAACGAGATCAGTTTTTCAAGAGAAAAAAGGAGGACCATTTCCTCATGTAAATCAATAAAAAAAATATCAATTTTTGGTGGTGATTATGTCCTAGATCTACCTGAAATTTGAATAAAGGGGTCATAAGTACACCAAGAGTGCCCCTTGTGTGAGATGGTGGATGGTTTTCATGATTGATCTTTTCTTATGTGACACTTAAAATGAAATTACAATTTATCATTTAAACACCACACACACAAAGTAACAAGGCAGGAAAATATTTATCATTCAAAGCATGTAACAAGAGGACTAAGAGTTAGCCCCCTGCGGGCAGCTCAATTGGCGATCGCAATGATAATGAAGTGTTATGTACCAAGAGATTCCAGGTTCAAAACCCCCAAGTTTACTCTGTCATGCAAGTACGAGACCGGCCTAGTTGCCAACCCCTCTAGTAAAAAAAACAAGAAATTTACTCCTCAAATCTCCATTAAGCATTGTCAAAAATTAAGTCATATTCATTTGTAGTCCATGTAAAATAGGCTTCAACTGATCCATGACAACATAATTCAGGTGTTTTATGTTTGTTGAGTAATTGAAATTGAAGCATAAGTTTGACTTGTTTGATTGTAAATGGGTAGAGCTACATAGTACAAACCCTTTCAAAGTCAATTGTGAAATTTCTTTAACACAAAAAAGCTTCGATCATTTTCAATCAAAATTTCAAACATTGTGAAATATCACTTTGAGGTGCATTATCAATAGTACCTGACACCTTAAAATTGCAACACATAAGAAAACATATAGGCAAGTGAGCGAGTGCAACACATAAGAAAACATATAGCCTATAGGAAAGTGAGCGAGTACAAGTGAGCATGCAAAATCTAAAATGGATAAAGGAGGAAAGCATTTGCAAAAAATCAAGAAATCAAGGAATTACAAAAATCCTTACATGAACTGAATAATTTGGTTATTGATCTTCACAATAAAATTGATTCGAAGGATAAATCGATTAAGCACTCGAACAAAAATTAATTCAAAAGGAGCAGCAAATTGAGAATATAATTGATGCAACATCTGCAACAAATGACCTCATACAAAATGTTGATGTTACTTGTAACACATGATTTAACGCAAATGATGGTGGTTGCTTGTGACACATATGACCTCATACAAATGGTTGATGTTATTTGTGATACATATGACCTGATCGTGGATACAAAGGCAACAGAAAGATATGGTTGATGATTCCTTAACCAGTCATGATATGGAATCATACAATGATCCGATAAAGGAAAATCTTGTTGAAGATGTCACAAGAAGAATTAAAGAGTGGTACCAAAAGCAGTATCAATGAAAGTTAACTTGAATTTTGTTTTCAAGTTACAAAAGAAAACACTTATGAAGAACATAAAAATGATGTTCCTAAAATAATTGTCAAACCTTGGGAAGAAATGCAATTCAACAAGAATAGACATGGCTTAGAAAGCAATAGCTTTCATATTCCAATTACTCCAAGCCTGTACAATTTGTAAGTGCAAGTTTTCTTGATGAAAATTTAAAGGCTCAAGAAGTTAATGAAGAAGTTAAGAATGTTGAATGATATAGAAATTGAGCACATTATTGAGTAGTGCCAACATTGACATCAAGTTGGTCACATTGAGAATCTGTATTTTGATCTCCATCATTGTCTTCATTATGGAAATACAAATCATCATCTAGAAAAATGTAAGAGGAGGATGATAGAAGGAAAACACATTATGGCTAGAAAAGTTATTGGTGATGGAATCAAGTAGTCAAGAAGTTGCATAAGTCTTACCATCTAAGTCAGACACAAGTAAAGGCATATTTGCATGGAGAAATCACAAAAGAAAAAGGCTTTCACACAATTGCTCAATATGATGATTTTGGACATGATTGGGGACCAATTCTACATGTCTTCTAAACAGAAACATGAGCCAATAAGAATCGTCCTCTCTTGCACTCAAGGGACAACTACATTGATCAAGTCAAAATGGTTAGTGCTCAACCAGTAAAACCATCAGATACAATGATGAACCATTGAAGAGCAAAAGAATCCAAAAGCTCAAGCTTGGATCCCTTCCACGTACTACTCACCTTGCACCTGATGAAGGCAGGGGGGTATAAATGCTTCAAGCTTCAAAGTCCTACAATCAAAATTCAATCAAAATTTGGGAATTCCAACATAGCAACTGGTCTCCTCAACAAGAGATCTACAATACAATCAATCAATCTCATCAAATAAGTACATTTGGGAAGATATAGTATGGAGTATAGAATCTTCTCCTTGCTTTTCAACTATTCATTGGGATGTTGTTTGACATCTAATTGTGGTTAAATTCAAAGAGAACTTCAGTAATTCTATTTGTTCACTGATAGCAAAATGGTGATCCTATTTGTTCACCAATTAGCCAGGGAATGTTCAGACATGGAAACTATTAACTTCTAGATATTTTACTCTATTTCAAAGTTCATTTCAGAAAAACTATTCAGCATCCATATTAGCAGTTTTTTGAGCTTATCTTCATTGAAACTCAGTTCAAAAGTTTCAGATTGAAGATGAAAGATGATAACAGATTATGCACTAGTTCATGTTGCCTTACTAGTATAATTCTTCAGAGTTGTGATTGGAGAGCGGGAAACATAGGAAGGTGGATATTGTAGCAAGGTCTTCACATCTTGAGGCAATGAGTGGAATAGAAAACAAGATAAAACAGTCATGGTGATCTACTAACTACATTAATTGAGCTAGATGTCATGGACAAGAGAATGCCCTGAAATAAACTGAAAAAAGGTAAGAGTTCATTGTAATGGAAACAATGAGAAATGAAACAGACTGCATAATGCAACAAATACACTTTGGAAAATCCAACAACCCCAGAGCAAA
The DNA here is from genome assembly GCA_034641835.2 of Pinus albicaulis. Classification (NCBI taxonomy): domain Eukaryota; kingdom Viridiplantae; phylum Streptophyta; class Pinopsida; order Pinales; family Pinaceae; genus Pinus; species Pinus albicaulis. The sequence goes on from CM076577.1 coordinate 353,864,079, forward strand.
GGTGGCTTAGTGATACTGAAAGCGAAGTACAGATGTGTTGAGGTGTCTACAAAATTCAAATATGAGACTACAAACTTCGTGAAGTATAGGATAATTTTTTGGCAGCACTAGTAGCTTTGATGGCTGGGAGCATTGGAAAAAGTTCAGTTTTGCTACTAAATGTTTGCAAGCTTAATCCCTTCAATGGTAAGCATCAATGAAACTTGTAATTCACATGTCTTCCCCCTCGTAACCGAAGTTTTTTCCAAAATTAGTGGAAATGTGGGAAAGTTTTGAAACATAGGGATGCAAAATATAAGTATTATCACAAACTTAGGGAGGCCTAGTTCAATTTTTTTGTAGCACTAGCAATATTCCATGCAACACAGGAACAAATAGGGTTTTGCTACTAAAGCTCAAAAGCATAATCTCCTCGAGGTAGAGTATGAATGAAACTTGTGATCTACATGTCTTGCGCCTCACAATCACGATCAATATTTTTCCAAAATTAGTGGAACTGTGGGAAAGCTTTGAAACATAGGGATGCAGCATACAAGTTTTATCACAAACTTAGGGAAGTCCAGTTCAATTTTTCTCTAACACTAATCGTAGTTCAAGCAACAATAAAACAAGTAGGATTTTGCTACTAAAAGGCTTGAAAACCTATTCTCCCCGGTGGAGAGCATGAATGAAACTTATGATTTGCATGTCTTACCCCTCATGGCCAACATTTTGCCAAAATTAGTGTAAGTGTAGGAAATCTTTAAAAACATAGGGATGCTCTTGGTGCCTTTTGTACAACCAAGAATATGGCACCAACATTGTGTTTGTGTGCTTTACCATCATCAAAGACAATAGAGTGCATGGACCATCACTATAACAAACTTAGCTAAATAGATTGTTGAGTGCATACATATTTAGTGAGACCACATTGTGAAACATGGAGAAATATTAGGAGCACAGACTAGGGAAATTTGTTGTGAAGGACAGTCAAAGATGCAACAAACTGTGGTGTACAATCTACAATATTTTCGTTTCCAGTGAATGGAATGTAGTAGTAGACAAGTTGTTGGGAATCACGATTGTCGTTAGACCAAACCCTGCAGGTGTTAGTCAACAATCACATCGCCAGAGATGAGGATCCATGAGAGGCAATTAGTCCATGTCGCGAAACACACAGGGAGCGTTGGTTTATCCAATGTCCAACAATCTCCCCCCCAACGCGAGCCGGTTGTGTATCGAACTCGTGACCTATGCTCTAATACCACTTGTTGGGAATCACGATTCTTGTTAGACCAAAACCCGCAGGTGTTAGTCAACGATCACATCGCCAGAGATAAGGATCCACAAGAGGCAGTTAGTCCATGTCGCGAAACACACGAAGAGCATTGGTTTATCCAATGTCCAACACAAGTTGGATGGCACAACACACTCAATGTGAGGGGTTGCATTTAGCAAATTGAGAGACCTTGCATCCAATTATTCACGCTATGTTGGAGCAACGTGGAAAACACTAGAATAGCATTATATAAAAGTCAAATATTGAAAGTTGGCAATTATCAAATGTTGGTAGCAATCTAAGGGTAAGTGGAGAGCCATTAAAAAGCAAGAAAAGGCAATCAAAGGACGTAATAGTTGAAGAATCCATTGGAGAGGGAATGTTATAGAAAATAAAATGCTTTAAACAAATGGTATTAATCCAAAACTGAACCTGGAGGCAAAGGGATCTCTCGAAAAGACTAGGACGGGCTTTGAAATGTAGTTGTAACCATAGAACTTGACTTTGGGTGGGAAATAGGGGAAAAAGTGGGAACCAAAATCAAAATATCAGAAGCCCTGTTGGAAGACTCTAACACAAACTATGATGTAGTTGAACTAACGAATAGTAGTGCATAAAAGAAACAGCACAAATACAAGAAGGGGTCACATAATTTACATGCATGCCATATATGAGACTTGACGATCCTTATACATGTGAAGTAGGCCACCATAGACAATTTAAGAGATAATAAATTCATGACTATTTTAATCAAGACCGACTTATGCCCCCTGAGTAAATAAAGAACTAGCAACCCATGTCCACATAATTCTTTTCTTTTTTTGAGAAAATATTCTTACAGAATCTCTTTGCCTAAGTTGTCGTCTTATGAGGGGCGTATCTATGCCATCAAAGTCACCCAAGATTTTCACTTGACCTCATCTACACCCATTCAAAGGATTTGAACCCAAATCTCTATGTTAATACATAGCCCAACCATCTTGCTGCTTGGCGCTAGACAACACTCCCATGGGCCATATCCACATAATTAAAAAGCAGTATTACAAAATATCCATTTGTACATGCATCACAATATGTATAAACAATACATTAATTGTAAATTAATCATCTTTGATACAATTAAGTCAGTCACTCCTAATATTACAACAAGCAACTCATCCTTGATGTTAACCTAATGGCAACTAGTTCCTAATGGTAACCAAGTATATCATCTACAACGGTACCATAGCAATAACTCATCCTCAGTGGTAAGAAAGTGATAAGAACTCATCATTGTGATCCCCTACCTCCCTCAACAATGAACTAACCCTAGGCCAAAAATTTTGTCTAGCAAAGTAAGAACAAGAGTTTGATAAGAACAATGCATACATGTGTAAGACACTCGAACAATGCAACAAGTCTCGAATAGGAAGAAATTGTTTCTTGAACAGAAGTTTAGCATAGAATCTAACAAAGGAGAAGAATATGCAAACAGAATGACGGCACTTTCCCTATTAGACCAATAGAGAACAAAGGCCTAACTATTTGGTATGATAAGAAGGTGATGAGACACATCAACATGGAAACAAAGCCTAGTTTCCAAAAACAAAACAGCATCCAAACAATACATAGGTGGACCATCCTTTAACATTACATACCACAGCAATGGCTAGTACACGAATTAAGGAAAATAGGAGCAGCACCCATATTCAAATAAAGATTTAACTAATAGTTAAAAAGTACATCCCTTGTTACCATTCATATGAGCAGATATTAAATATAGTAGAAGGGCAATCCCATCATGACACCACCAAGCAAGACTACCACATAAGTTTACACCAGCGTAGATCCATCTTAAACCCGTACCTATCAAGCATCGAGAGGGATCAAATTTCTTAAGGTGTAATTTTCTTTTTATCATTTAATTCAATGTCATGTATTAATTCCTTCATATGAAACGATTAAAAAGTTCCACCTTAAAAAATTTGATCCCATCTTGGTGCTTGATAGATGTTTAAGATGGATCTACATTGGCTTGTTTTTTAGACTTTTTCATGTACACATCTACATACATACATATTTACTTTTTGTTTATTTATTTTTTTGTTGTCATGTACATATGTACATTACGTAGTTTTTTTTCTTTTTTTCTTTTGTCTCAAAATGTTATGTGACAACATCTCGCTGTGCAATCAACTATGAATAGAGTCTAATCCTTTTTGGTCATTGTCAACTAATAAAAACAATTATCTTTCTAATTTCATTAGTAACTCATGATCATAAGCAAGTCTTCATTACTTTTCTTATTACAAATTAATCAAGCAGAGATTTTTTTTCTATTTCCAAGACCAGCTCAATCAAAAGTAAATCTCTATTACTATTATTATAGTCATATGGTAAAATTAACAATGTTTTCTATTATTCGTTCTATTTACGCATAAATTTAAATTTACTGTAACGCCGACTTGCATTCTTTTACTCTATAGCCAAATTGTATTTTTTTAAAGTAAATATTTGTTACTATTATTATTGACATATGGTAAAAGTAACAATCTTTTCTATTTTTAACTCTAATTCAAAAATAATAAATTAAATTTACTTTAAATTCGACTTGTATTTTTACTCTAAATCCAGCTTGTAATTTTTTTTTAACTTTTTAATGTAAGTATTTTTTTATTATTTTTTGAAATAATGTTATCTAACACTAACGTGACAACATCTACCCCATACTGGGCTGTAGAGCACCTCTTGGCACAAAACACTTAACTAGAAGTAGTGTCTCAAATACAATGATTCAGGAGAAAGCAAAACATGTACCACAATCAAATATCTTCAAATAGAAACACTTGCTTTTCTATGGATGCAAGCAGCAAATCAACTGATTGACACAGATTTTGAACAAGACCAAACTTCATAGACATTTTAAAGGATGCCATGACAACACTACTCAAATCATGCAAGTTCAAAATAAGGCATAGGAAGCTACAAACTGACATCTAAGTTGCATTCACAAGAAGATTCTTCAAAAATGTGTGGTTTTCAACATCTGACAAACAAAGCAAATCCAATTTCGTATAATCATGTAAATAGGTAGCTGACATAACAGATTCAACTAAATAATGAACAAATTCAAAACTTGAAAAATGAAATAGTGTATTTACTTTTAGTTTCAATTATTCAAGGTAATTATGTTGATTTCAAACAGCCTGAGAGATGTGAATCTTACCTCATTATAATGATTGGCAGAAAGAGTTTCCAGTGGAGAAATCCTTCTTAGAAATAATTTCCCTGTGTTGAGTGATTCTACGATGCTTGGAAATCTTTGAAGCGTGCTGACATTCCCTTTTTGAGGATGCAATTCATCAGTTTTTTCTTCTCTGTCATCAATATCAACAGCTTCAACATGCTCTTCTTCAGCATGTGCAGCCATGCCAGTAGAGGGCAGACTGAATCCTGCATCCCAACTTTTCACCTATCCAAGACGGAAAGGCAAATCATTATGGTGAAAAAGTGAATTATGGGTGATTGCTTATTTTGATGTGACTAGCTTGCTAAAGAATTTCTAAAAACAAGTGTACCTTCTCTTCTGGTACACTAATCGGAGAAAGAGAACCTTCTCTAACATTCTTGCCTCTGTTGGGATTATCCTCAGACTTGTTGGTTATCAGTTTTCCCTCTTTATCATTTAATGCTTGCAGTCTATGAATTGAGTTCACCACTAAACCAGTCTCCTCTAATTTGTTGTCCTTGTCTGGAATGCTTCCATGTTGACCAATAAACTTCACTGCTTCAGTATTGTTGTGGAAGGAGGAATTCCTCTGGACAGATTCTACACAAGCATAACAATACAAATATATCCAAATCCAGATATATGAAAAACAGATGAAATAAACATATATTTGGCCTTCACACTCACCATTGTCATCTGCATCAATGACTTCGACAACAATATCCTCTTTCTCTATGCCTGCAGCTTCAGAGCCTCTATTAGATTCTAATCCTTTCTGAATTGGATGATTTGGTTCCACATCGCTAACGACATTGACATTAGAGTCTTCAACATGGTTGGCATGTCTTGAAGTTTCTCCTAATGGAAACTCATCTACCAGTTTTTGCAACCGAGCTTGTGATCTTTAACATGAAAAACAAAATCAGTAAGCCCTGCCATTCACTTAAGAAATTCAAAATGTTGGTATCAAAATTTCAATACTATAAATAACAAGTGTGAATTGTCCTATTGAAAGAAAGTACAAGTACAAAAGTCTTACCTTTTCACATCCTCCTGTGCCCGAACAAAACGAAGATGTGCTTTGATGAACTTCTTTATTTTGGATCCAAGCCTGGAGGTTAAACAGTCATCAAAGGACAATGTTCCAAAGAACTTAAAATGTCAGATAAAAAGCAACATGTGTATACAATACTCCTTGAATATACTTCAATGATCTCACTAAAACTAATAATCAATGTTCCACCAAGTTTCCAGGTTGTGGGGACACAAGAGCGGTGAAAACATCTGGGGGGGCATGTGGAAGCACCCCCCACCAAATTCTAGAGAATGACATAGAAGACATCAGGGTTTCCGACATTTGGGACCCCACCCAAAATACTCAAAACTTAAAAATAAAGTATATGAAAACTGAAGCATAAATCATTGAAATCTCATACATAACAATACACTAATTAGTAATAACATACATCATTACATGTAACATAATAGATCATATACGATACCTCTAATGATGTAACCTAGCATAATAATCATGATTCACAAATCACGATTCACCTATTATCATTGTATTTCTCATTATACTTAGAAAGTTTTGAATATATAGATCTAAGTCTTAAGATAATTGATGTAAGAACAAGTCAAATGACAAATGAGCACCTGCACAAGGTTATCCCCCACTAGTCTCTACATCCAACTACTACACATGAATAAGGACCAATAATAGGAACATAACAATCTGAATCAGAACCAGTTGCATTCTCAAAAATAATGACTGGCACACTAACCAACCAGAGTTGTGCTTCATCAGTCCCTCAATTAACTCTACATTAGGTTTACATTCATTTTATTTTTTTTATTTTTTTCTCAAAATGGTGGACTTTGGTCAAAAGGGGGTGTGAGAGCCTTTGTATTTTGAGGGAGACATGCTGCATCCCCACCAAAAGAGAACATGGGGAAACATATCCCTTAGAGTACACACGTCCTAGGAGGTGGGGAGCACATCGTCTACCCTCAATAATGCACTCTTGTGCAACGCTGCTAATAATGATAAATTATTTATAAGAACAACCAATTGGTTACAATTCATTGCGTGTGGAAGCACCCCCCAAATTCTAGAAAATGTCATAGAAGACATCAAGGTCTCCAACATTGGGGACCCCACACAAAATACTGAACTTAAAAATTATAGTATATGAAAACCAAAACATAAATCATTAAAATCTTTTACATAACAATACACTACTAATAGCCCCTAGGCTTAGCTCAATTGGAAGAGATCATGAAGTACAACCATGTAAAGCGGCGGTTATCATCCGGAAGCCAAGAAGATGTGACTAAGAGATCTCCTGGGAAGATATGTGGACCCTCATAGAAGTATGGTAAAGAAAAGACCCTTGACAATACATATCTTTAGGAGATGTGTCAATCTGAAAACAGGATGCCAAAACCTACAAGAAGATGTCATGGTGAAAGATCATCACTAAGGTAACTTTTGATTTAAAAGTTCTTATGTATATGATTATCTAGATGAGCTTATGCAGGGCTTCCAATCATGTGGAAGGATGTAAGATCCTTGGGAGATGGTTCGAAGGAAAGCAGCATGGCATAAAGGTGAACCAGATGAGAAGGACCAATGAATCACTTTTAGATAGATGACATGACTCATGGATGATTTGTGCCCTATGAAGCCAAAAGTTGAAGATTTCTCATATCGAAATCCATGACATCGAGGGGAGGAATTCTTCATGCGCAGTTGGGTGTCTCACCATTGTTGTTGCAGGTCCCTGGTTGAGAGGGAGCCTGGTGGTAAGTTTCTTACTTGGAAGAAACTTGAAGAATGGCCTTCCTGAGTTAAGAGGAAGTGACGTATACGATCCTCTAATTCAAGTGTCATGCACTAGACCAGGACTAACAGTCGTAAGTCTTAGTGAAGGCCATGTGGAGAGAATGGATAGACACATCATTCTGGCCTTCACCTGGAAGAGAATGGAGGATTGGGTAATCATCTGGCATTTGATACTCTTTGAGAATGAGATAAGGCATTCAATATAAGAGTAGTCGGGGATCGATATTCTTTGAGGGTTGGCTACCCAAGAGAAGAATAGTCCAAGAAGGTCATACTCTGGGAACACCTAGATGGAGTATGTGCCTTGGAGAGACAATGACTATGGTGTCTATAAGTCATGTGTCTCACCAGCATTGTAGCCCACTGTCTCGTTGAGAGATGGGTATGTTAGTCAAGGCCTTGCACTAAGATAATGTTGGTTGATATGATGCTATACAGATGCAATTACCAATCCGATTCTTCTTATGAGATTCTTCAGTTTGAAAGTGACCATGTACCTGTATGAATACCTCCCTACTTAAGAGGGAGCGTTGAAAAGTGTAACTAGGATCGGTCTTCATATTGACTATGTAATTATGTATTTATGTAAAGAAGAAGACAAAGATACTAAAATGTATTTTTGTTATGCTTGCTTCATGGGTTTCATGAGCAAGGTTTTTATTATAGGTCAAAAGACTTCTTCTTGATGTCTTTTAGGGATTTGTCATCTTTGCCATAAATGTGCTTATTAAGAGTCATGTATATGAAGAGTCTAGTCAAAAGAATATGCCTCAAGACCTTGTCATTTAACCGTGAAGAAATGGCTCAAGACAGCCCTCAAGTCAACCTCCTTAACGCTGGAAAATAAGCCCTACAAGTCAGCTCTATAACCATATAACAGGTCGGCTCTATAACCCTATGACGGGTCAGCGTAATAGCAGTCAAGGTCAACTATATATACCCCATATACTGCACAAAAAAAGGAAGACAAAACCTCAACCTTCTCTGAGTTTTTCGATAAGGTTTAAGTGATAAAAGATTGCGGATTACAGAACTAGTAACAGGGTTATATACTAGAAGAAAGTGCGGAAAAGGGAAACATGTACATGTGAAGATTTGCGGACAGAATTGCAGTTATGACCTTGGATATATGACTGTGTTAAAGAGTTGAAATAGGGTTGCAGTGAAGTACAAAGAAGTATTGTAATAAAGTGCGAAGAAGGGTTGTGATCAAAGTGCGAAATATGTCTGTAATAAAGTGTGTGGAAAGGGTTGTGATCAAAATACGAGGCTGCAACAAGAAATAATGCGTGGAAGGAAGGATCCAAAGTACAAACACATGTACCACTGTCTTGGGTATGAAGAAGTCTAAAAGGATCCAAAGTAAAGGAAAAACTAAGCTCTTTAAGGCTGGTGCTAAACGGTGCAGATCAGTGCAGGAAAGGAGTCATTGAAGGAGCATTGACAAAGTCTTAGAGGCATATAAAGGTCAAGGGTTTGTGTCATGGTCATAGTACTTGTCATCTGAAAGTCTATAAGAAGAATTTCTTGTGGGTTTTCCTCTCCAAGAGGGAGAGGTTTTGGCCATGGCTTGAAGGGCCTAAATTGTGTCTCTTGTGTTTTTGATAATTTACTTGATGATAGATACAATAAGCTAAGAAGAAAAGACATAAGTAAAACAAGTAAGCTCACAAGTAATTATCAAGTAGAGAATTTGAATTAATAACTGTCGTACCAAATTTTCAACACAAAATGATAAACTTTGGTCAAAAGTGAGTGTGGGAGCCCTTTTTTTTTTAAGGAGACATGTTGCATCCCCTCCAAAAGGCAACATTGGGACGCATACCCATTGGAGTACTCACGTCCTAGGAGGTGGTGAGTGCATCCTCTACCCTCACGAATGCACCCCTATGCAAGGCTGCTAATAATGATAAATTATTTACAAGACAACCATTTGGTTATACTTCATTTCTCTCTCTAATATGAGATAAATGTAACAAAAACTCTAGAGACGTATTTATGGATTGAAGAATAGATGGATGTTTTTATTTTTTGAATATGAGACATTAAAAACATTATCTGACAATTATGAATGAATCCCACAATTGAATACATTCCTCATAATAGGCATCATTCTATCTAAAAGGTTACTCAAATGGAGTCTAGAGAGAATGCCACAAAAGCTGAAACAAACACCAAATTAACTTTAAAATGTAGTGGACAATGACCAAATTCCAATCAAGAGCTAATACAATTGTTTTTCCTCTATCAAGGGGCACACAATCTCACTTCAAATCCCAAGTAGTAGTGAAGATGTCCCAAATCTATCATCTCAAAGCCCTTCTTCAACGATCTTTCTTTATGAATGCAATATAGTTTTCATTGTTCCCAATTATCAACAGATCATCTACAAACACTACAAGATATACAACCATTTTTCCAACTTTCTTGACAAACAGAGTTGCATCATCAATATTAAAGTGTTTGAAATTCAATTCCATAAGATGCTCAATTAACTTTTCACACCAAGCTCATGGTGCTTGTTTTAGGCCATATAAGGATTTAACGAGTTTACATATTTTATGTTCTTGTCCCTTGACAACAAAACACTTCGGATAACACATGAAGACATTCTCTTTCGAGTCTCCAATCAAGAAAGCAGTCTTCACATCCATTAGATGAACTTTCCATCCATTTTGAGTTACCAAGGCAAAGAGAGGTGGGATGGTGGCACATTTTGTTGTGGGGGGGAAGTTACATCATAATCAACACCTTCTCTCTATGCAAATCGGTTTGCCATGAGCCTTACTTTATGCTTGTCAAGTGAGTCATCTGAATTGTACATGTTCTTAGACCCATTTGCAGCCAATGGATTTGGTTCTAAATGGAGGATCCACCAACTTTCATGTTCCATTCTTTATTTGAGCATCATACTCCCCCCGCATAGCTTCTTTCCACTCATCGTGAACAGCAGCATCTTTAAAGGAAGTCGGTTCGTTAATAGATAAATTCAATTCACAATTATATGAAGCATCCATATCATCTACATCAACTAAATCAGAATTATTTACATCACCTCCATCTTGTTTGGCGAAACCTTTGGTTCCTGTCTTTCCGACCTCATCAAGAAGAACACTTTCAAGTGTTTTAATGCATCATTTTAGGCCACCTTTCTAAGATGGTACAAGTTTCTCGACTGATTGAGATGGGGCCGCATCAAGATTCAACCTTTCAATCCTCTCAATCACATCATTCAAAGGGTCTTCCTAATCTGATGAAGTGGTTGAAACTTCATGATGGGGAGATGGTGCTTCAAAAGGAGATTCTAGAGATTGATCCAAGATAGGGATCCCATCCCACCTTCAAGATGTAGAATCTCATTATCAAATTCATGATATGTCTTTACATGAGTGAATCTATCTAAATGATCAAATTATCGCACAATAGTTTTGTCAATCTTGGAAGATTCAAGAAAAATTACATCTCTGGAAAAAATAAAATTCTTGTTTACCCCATCGTAGAGATGATGTGCCCTAGTGGTATTTGAATACCCCAATAAGATGCACTTCTAACTCCTTGCATCAAGCTTGTATCTTTTCTCCTTTGGAAACAAGGTATAGAAGGTGGAACCAAAGACATTAAGATGCCTTACCAAAGGAATGTGTCCAGACCACATTTCATAAGGAATTTTATTTCTAAGAGTATGAGATGGACATTTGTTTTTCACATACACTACACATAGAACTGCATCAACCCAAAACGTCAACTTCACATTTTTTAAAAACATAATGGAACGAACCATATTCAAGATAGTCATGTTCATTCTTTCAGCAACAACATTTTGTTGGGGATTGTATGGAACTGTAGTTCAACGTTGAATTCCATGTTGGCAAAGACAATTTTCAAATTCACTAGAAGTATTTCTCTTCCATTATCAGTATGAAGGGAGCCAATATGTGATTGAGCATCATTTTGAATCCATAAATGAAAATTCCTAAAAGTTTCAAAAGCATGAGATTTACTTTTCAAGAAGTACACCCAATGCTTTCTAGGGCAATCATCAATAAAAGTCATAATATATTTATTTTCATTAGCAGAAGGAATAGGCATAGCGCCACACAATCAAAATGTATCAATCCAATTTTTCTACATGCTCTAGAAGTGGAATCATGTAATGGACGTTTGATATGCTTTCCAAGGATGCAAGCATCACACAACCTCAATTTCCTAGGAATAGGCAAACCAAAAACACCATTCTTTTTTAATAAAGGAGGGTTGTCGTAATTAATGTCCAAATCTAGCATGCCAAAGAAGACTAGATGCCAATGCACCTTCATCGTGATGAGAAATGTTTGCAAAATTTTGTGTAGGAGCAAATGTCCCTTTCAACTTCAACAATCTTTCTTCCTTCACTCCAATCATGAAAACCATGTTGTCAGATGCCTTCCTTATTTCTACTTTGCCATCAAATATATGAATAGAGTGGACTTGCTAGGGATTGTGCACAAGGAACAACAAATTTCATCCCAACTCTCGAAGATAGAGTACATCTTGCAAAAGAAAATCGGGAAATACAAGGAGTTTATGCCTAATGGTGCCAAGTCAAGGTTTGAGACTTGATTTATCTGCAAAGTACATTGTACCATCTACATTATCACTAAAGTCTTTGTTGTCGCACAAAATGTCTAGGCACCGCGACAACGGCTGAGATCGGGGCTGTCACCCTGATCCCCAATCTCTCTATCTAAGCTGTCTCCTTGCAAGCTAAGGGAGGTAGACCCTAACAAAAATGAAGGAAAAGAACTGGTTGAAAATCAACCAATTCAGGAGACACAGCTAGATAATCAAATACTTGTTGAGATTTACGAGATTTTACAAATCCAATTAGATTTAGAAGTTTAAAACCAATGCCTTATGGAGTCAAAATATCCCGTTATAAAATTAAAGTCAAGTATCTGATATGTAACTGCTGCTATGAAAAATAGATTTACCACAATGATATTCAATGAAACACACCACAACTATGCATTAAAATACTTTGAAACCACAGCAATGTTATCATGAGATGATCATCAAATTTAAATGCCAAATATTAGCAATATTTCCGAATTTATGATGTTCTAAGTAATCCCAATCCAGAAATTAAAAAAAAAATTCCTATAGTCAAACTTTAGATAAAAAAATTAAAAGCTCACTTGACTATGAAAATTTTTGAGAAATTTCTAAATTTGAAAATTTAGAAATTTTTGGGGCTTTTTTAATTTTTTATTTATTTCTAAAATTTATCTAAAATCTAAATCTAAAACTAAAACTGAAGCCCAAAAAGGAAAATTTTTATTTTAATTTTTGTTTTCTTTTTTTATTTTTATTTTTATTTTCCTTTTTTTTTATCTAAAAGTTAATGAAAACAAAAAAGATATACAACTAAAACTAAAGTTCTACAAAATAAAATTAAAAAAAAAAAATTTAACATTTTTTTAATTTTTATATCTTTTGAAATTTTAAAATCTAAAAATTTAAACTAAAAAAAAAAGAAACTAAAACTAAAAAATCTAAAATCAAAACTAAATAAAATCTAAAAAAAAGTTCTAAAAGCTACAACAAAAAATAAAACTAGGAAATAGAACTAAAGTTCAAATTAAATGAAACCTTACTAAACTAACCTAAAAAAGAAAATCGAAACAGCTGAAAGTTAAAGACTAAAACTAAAAGAAAAAAAAAACAAAGTCCAAAGTCTGAATCTAAAGATCAAAATCTAAACCTAAGTCGCTAAAGAGAAATGTTAGTTTGTTTTATGTGTTCATGTTTTTTTTTAAATGCAGGTCATCGTGAAGGTCGAAGGGAGCAAACAGCAAGGGAAGTCGAGGGCACAATGGAAGATGGGCTGCGAGCAAGCAAGAAGTGAGGAAAAATGGACGACGGCAGGAGCAGAGTTAAGACGTCAGACGAGTAAGGAGACAGCGTATGCAGAGAATTGAGGCAGCGTACGGAATGTTGTAGCGTGAGGAGGGATATGGGGGATGAAAGCAGCGAGAAATGAAAAATCGAATAGAGATAAGTCGCAGGTAGAGGCTGAAAGAAATCGACGGCGTGAGGAGCTAGGTGCATGCAGACAGGAAAAGCGTAAAGGCTAGCAGATGGACAGCGTTTGAAGAAAATGTGAGGGAGAGACGTCCGTACAGATGACAAGAAAGCTCAAATACACAAATTTCTTCATTCAGTAGTAAATTTCGCCGGTATCACTTCAAATTTTTCAAAATGTTGAATTCAAATGCACCTGGGATTTATTCTCTGCAGCGAAATAACACTTAGATCTGCCAGCAAAACTAGATCAAAAAAAAATATCTGAGAATCCCTGTAAAACCTGCACAAACCAGATCAGATCAAAGCTATACAAAAATAAACCCTCAAATCCTAAAAGTAAAAACAAATTCACAATGCTAATTTACAGATTGGAGGCCCTCATGGCCAGATTTAAACCCATTTCAGCACAATTTAGAAGATAAAAAAATTTAAGAGAGGCACAAGCCCTAGAAGACCCTGCAAAAACAACAATTTCGTAAGATAGCTTTGGGAATTAGGAAACAATGAGCTTTTTCAGATTTACGAAATCTGAGAGTCGGCTGGTCCCCAAATGCTCAAACCTTAAAAAAAGATTCCCTGCACACTTAGATCTAAACTTTAGATTGATAGAGATTTAAGAAAATAATCATGAGACATTTCAGAAAAACAAATAACTATCTTTCTGTCAAATCAATCTAGAAACCCTAAAAACTGCATAAGATACCTGTATGCAGATTAATCCATAAAGGCCATCAACCATAAAAATGCCAAATAAAGTAGCAAAGTTTAGAGATAAATCACCACATAGATCTGGAAAAGGAACACCAAAGTTTGTAACCCCAAATTCTTTATGCTTTATTCATAAAAAAATCACAAGAGCTTCCAAGAACGAGTGCACGATTCAAAGATCGGATGCAAATGTCATACCAAGACCTCTAATTTATAAGACAAAATCTCCAACGGCTAGTTCGGTTGATCCATGTCAAAATAATCTCGATCGTCGAAAAGATTTGATCATCTTTTAGTCTGGACTGTCAAAATTATAAATTTGAGGAAAAATGAATTTATCATTTAATTCCATTTTAATTAACTCAAAAATAATATTTTTGAGTTAATTACCTCAAAATTTTGACTTTGACTTAACCACCTAGGCCCAAGGGTCCAAAATTTCTTGAAATTCTCAATATTCCCTTGGCCTGGGACCTTTAAATTAATCTTTTTAAGGACCCACGAATTTTGCCTTTGAAGAATTTTAACTCACCTAGGACCTAAAATTAATTAAATTTATGGCTTAAGAATTTTTAATTAATTTGGCCAGAAAATTTAATTAATTGACTGAGAGGGTATTTAATTATTTTTTCCAACCCTCTTTACATAAGATAAATACTTTTAGACACATGAAGGGGGAAAACCCATTCGTATAGACCCTCAAATAGTTACCCAATTCTGCGACTCAAAACATGATCTAGTGGACCAAGTAGCTTGTAATAAAAAAATCTAGCTAATTAGCTAGGATTATTCCCAAACTACTTTTACAAAGACTCGATAGAAAACACTAGGACTCACTTAGCATTTTGATGACAAAATCCACCCTAGCTTTGGGGTGAGGCTAGAGGGGAAAACTTTGCCGATCACTTGTGTCGAAAAACACAAGTAAATCAGTGAGACAAAAAACCTCCTTGGATAGAAATCGTCACCAACATACTAGGCTTACCTAGGTTGTTACATACATGATGGTCTTACTTAGATCATTTACATCATAAACATGCAGAATGGGTTTACATCATTTATAAAAATGTCGGCTGCTGATGGAATCTAAATGGCGCGAACACGTCGAACATGATAAATCCCATTTGCAAAAAATGGGGGTATACTGCTATGAGGTCGTTGACAAAGTGTGGTCAACAGTCTTCAAAGAAATCTCTTCAGAATGTCACGTGGCATGTCACACCTATGTCAAAAAGCCATGCATCATCTCTCCAAGAAGCAAATGAAGTGTGAAACAAATCTTCAATTACTCCAATATTGCAATGGCCAACAATATAATGTGCATATTCAGGGGCTTTGCCTTTTGCTATAACTGTGTTTTCCCTATCTTCTTTCTAATTTTGCTCATCTTTGATATTCTCTTAGGGGTTTCTCCATGTTGATGCATCATGTCCATCTTCGTGATGAATACAATGAAGATAAAATATTTCTCCTTGATGGTTTTTACTCCCCCTTCCTCTAAACTTCTTTCATCCACATCCACTTTTACTACCACTTCCTTTAGAGAAACATGTGACTAATTCTTCCCTTTCTAAGCAAGGCAATGTTTCTTCAAGGGGCTAACAAAAAATAAGCTCAATCTGATTCACCGTTTAGGAGATATTTGAAAAATAAGCTCGTTGTGTTTTGGCTGCAGGGGAGTTGTTGCGCTTTTGGACAGTTGTTGCGCTTTTGACAGTTTCACTTCAAGATAAGTTTTAGACTAACTGGAGATGAATTTTAAAAAATTAAAAAAGGTTTTTGTCAAACACGAGCTAAATAACAGAAGCCTCCTTCAATTTCTTCACAAGTGTGATAGATTGGAAGATTTTAATGAATCTTTACAACCTATTTTTCAGATTTTGTTATTTCCCATTTTAGTCATGATATTTGGGCACAGATTCCAAGGAACTGGAGAGGAATTTTCAAAAACTGAGAGAGATTTCTCCCAAGAACAATCTCATCTACAAAACCTCATTCGGTTTTGTTACAGTTGTCATGGTTCAAGAGATACGAGTTAATATTTGGCCCCTATTTTCCAGAAATTTGGTCCCTATTCCTAGCAGGCGTTTCCAAATTTAATGTAATTGACTCTATCTTAGGGGAAATGGTTGAGCTCAACCCCCTAAGTCCAAGGATGAGCTAATTGTATATATTTCATGAATTTCAGTGTGAAAAAAGTTGGTTGGTCAGTGTGTATGAGACAGTTCATGGTCTGCAAATTGTAAATCTTTTTGAGATTAATGAAGCTTATGCAAATCAGAAGGACTTGATCATGATTTCCAAAGATTCATGTGACTATGTTATTCATGTATGTTTCTTCTCCCAGTGTATGTTTCATTTGTCATATCAGTTCCATCTCAATATTTCATTCCTTTATATGCAACAGAATCAATGTATATAGTATATGTATCATAACTCATCAGGAAATTGATGCTTTGTTTATGTATTTGATTACTTCTTCTATTGTTTTCTTAAGATTTACTTAGGATTCATCCTGGTTAGATGCCCTAAGTTTGAAGCATTTATGTCATTTCTTCAAGCCATTATCTACAATGACCTTTTTAAATTTTATCAGCATAAGGAATATGTTCTACCTTGCCTCTGAAAGTTAACTCAATCAACCAAGTGTTTGCATGATGTATTAATCTCTACCCTTGGTGACTCCATGCCCAATGGATCTCTCTCCGCCCTGCCATCACACCTATAAACTTTGCTATTTTCCAAATATCTAGCAAATGTTCTTCATTGAAACCAGTCTTTAGTGACTGAGTTGAAAGAGAGAGCCCTCTCTGGGGTTGGAGGGGCTCGTTTCCAATTCCGCAAGTGATTTTTGGTTACCTCTGGGTTTCCTTATTACAGCCGAAGGAAATTACGACTGTTAACACATCGATAGCCCACAATTGACCTGCCCTCGAGCCTCGGCACTACCTCCCAAACATCATTTGTCATGATGGAGCTATACTCTTCCAACATGGCATCTATCCACACCTGATACTGGGCAGGCTCCTGATAGTTGGAAGGTTCAATAACCTTTGCCACCGATGTTTGGTACTTGTCTGGCTATCTACGTTCTCTCATGTTCATCCTAGGAGCTCCAACGAACTCCTTTGCATCTCTCAATGTCTGACGAACTTCTCTGCTAGTTCGACGACTAGTGGTGGGAGGATCAACCAGCTCCTCATCCTGCCTCTATTGCTCCCTCTGTTGCGAATTCACTGGATCCCCTGCATCTAAGGATGTGTTGGTACTAATAACATTACTACATCCTTGTGACTATCCTTGTGGTGGTCCCTGTGGCTACCCCTGTTGTTGGACCAATGGAGCTTCTGTTGGCTCACTCTGATCAGCTGCAGGCATCTCACGAGATTTCTTGAAGGCTTTGTCCTCTATAAAATTTACGTCTCATCTCACGATAATATTCCTACTACTAGGAATGTAGATTTTGTATGCCTTAGAGGTTTCATTATACCCAACTAAGTACCCCTTCTCTGAAGTCTGATCCAAGTTGGTGCGCTTCTCATGTGGCACATGGCAATAAGATATGCTACCAAATATCCTGAAGTGGCTAACTCCTAGCTTCTTCCCTTAGAAGACTTATTCTGGTGTTATCCTCCCCAATGCTCTATGAGGAGACCTGTTCTGTATATACACTGTCGTGTTACATGCCTCTGCCCACAGAAACTTGGGCAAGTCTTGGTCATATAACATTTCCTTTGCAGCCCCAACTATAGACTTGTTCTTTCGCTCCACTACCCCATTTTGCTATGGATTGTATGGAGTTGTCCACTCCCTCTTGATGCCTTCGTTTGCACAGAAACCTGCGAAGTAACTATTTGTGTACTCACCTCCATTATCCAAGCGAAGCACCCTGATCTTCTTCCCAGTCACATTCTCCACTAGAGCCTTAATCTCCTTGAAGCAACTGAAGACCTCATCCTTAGTCTTCAAGAAGTAGATCTAGGTTTTCCTGGAATGGTCATCGATAAAAGTGACAAAGTACTCGTACCCTCCGAGGGATCTAGTGGACATAGGGCCACAAATGTCTAGGTGTATAAGTTGTAATACACCATCCAATTTGTTGTCACTTATTAGGAACGTTGCCTTAGCATACTTCCCAAGTACACACCCTTTGCACACATCATCGTGTTCCATGCCTAATTTTGGAACACTTGTTACTATCTCCCTGAGCATTCTAAGTGCTCCACAAACCCATCCTCCTATGCCATAATTTATTCAAGTCTCTCCCACTGTTACTTCCATTGCTAACTAGCATCATTGGAGAGTCGAACTACAACCTGTATAATGCGTTGCTTCGTACCCCAATCTGTCTCACCTTCTTCCAATTCTAGTGTTTGATGAACACCTTCTTCCCTACAAAGTGGACATCATATCCCTTATCCTGTATCTGGGATACTGAAATTAGGTTCATACATAGTCCCGGCACATGCAATACCATAGTATTAAAAACCGGAACCGGTGGACCTAATGAACCAGGTTTCTGACCGGAACAGGTCTAACCGGTACTGGTCATGTCTAAATGAACCGGTTTTTAAAAAAAAACATTAAATAATTAATTTTTAATAAAAAAAACAATTTGTAAGATTTATAACCATGATTCCAAGCCAATAGAGACAAAATATGCAAAGTTTGCTCATTTATATACCATGTAAAGGTGAATATATCAAAATGGCACCAAGTGCAATACATATCATCAAAAAAATACATAAGTAATGAGGCTCCAAATGGCCTATAAAGTCCAAAAACAATGCTACAAGCTATGAGGCAATTGGCCTACTACAAGACTACATATTAGTGATCAACAACATGATCACTCCTCATCATGATCAAAATCATCACCACTACTATACAAGGGATCATCAACATGAGCTACATAAATAATATGGCTCAGAGTTTGAGAACTCCTAAAACTCCTCTACAACTTTAGTAGTAGTAGTAGCAAAAATAGACATCAAAACTACAAAACACTGACCAACATGGTCTCTCATGAAACTCATCATTGATTCACCGCTACTAGAAATGGGATCATCAACAAGAGATACATAAACATCATCTACCTCAAAGTCTTCAGACTTGGATTGCTCAACCTTATAACATGATTGAAATTGAAAAAGTTTAACATGCCTAACCAATGACTTTGGTTTGAGTGAAGGGTTCATCTCCTCAACCTTAAAATGTGGTAGAAAAAGAATAGCATGCCTAACAAGTTGTTCTCCTTTGAGTGAAGGGTGCATTCTTGTTAAGGCCACAGTAGGGGAGTTCAACAATCAATACCACCAACATCAACAAAGTTCAACAATCAATGCCACCAACATCAAGGTTCTTAAAGGGCTTCATGCTCTTGATCAAATGTCAATCTCATACCCTTACACATGATAGAATCAAATGGAAACATTGCAAACCCCCAAACCATGAAACCTTGAAAACCATTAAGTCTACTGAATTTTGAGTGAAATCTAAAATTCTAGTTTCTCAATATGAAATCCAATGAGGTTGAAACCACTCTCAAACATTCTGAGTCATTTCATCGTAATGTTAAAAATTTAAGTAAAAGGATGAATTGAATTTAACATTACCATTAATTGCCAACATTGCTAGGGATGTGTCAGGAAAATGAGAGGGTAGGCATGCTTTTCTTAGAGGGGATGTTTTTGGAGGAATGTTTTTGGAGGAAAACAACCCTAAATTTCCCTCAAAAAAGCTCCAAAACTCACAAAAATGCAATATGTGGGGTCCATAGTTGGCATGGCAATGAACCAACCAGTTTAGGATGGAACCGACCGGTTTGACCATAAACCGGCTGGTTCCATCCTAAACCGGCCGGTTAGCACCGGTTGGACCAGCTTTTTTGGCAAAGAGGAGGGTCGAACCCGGTTTTTCTACCGGTTTGACCTAGTCGGCTAATGAACCGGCCGGTGTGACCAGTTTCCGGTTCAAGCTGGCCAGTTTTTAACACTATGTGCAATACATCTATAACACTAGTGTTTGTTCCTAACTCCCTTTGAATGTCAACGGTACCTCCCCCAACTGGAGCACATTTAGTCTTGTTTCCCATTGTTATCTGGAAATCCATCTCCCCATTGTAGCTAGAGAAGTATTCTCTAACTCATGTCATGTGAGCTAACGCTCCACTGTATATAAACCAGACTCCCTGTGAAGCTAAGCTAGATAAGCAAGCTATCTACGCAAACTCGTCCTCTAAGGAAGACAAATCTGTAGCATCCTAAATATCAAATTTGTCTATGGCAATTCTGAGAAATTCACTGAAGCCATCGTGGAACTAATTTCGTGTGCCTTTTCTCTTCCTTGCCCAGTGTTGATTTATCATTTGCTATTGCAAAATCTGCTGCAAAATTAGTGCACCCAGATCTGCTCAACGAAATCTTTGATCTGCTCACCGGAACTGCTTCCCGGAAACACCACTGCCTGTTGGAACTGCGACTGGGCTATCGAACTTTTCATGCACCTGCAACTGGAAATCAAATTTCTGCCCAACAATTCGAATTGCATGGTTGGCCCTCTACGCTCTAGGATAAATTCGCTCAAATCCCCCTTTGAACTGCGAAATTCTCTCCCTCTCGCTACTAAGCTCCTGATCTAATCAAAATAGCTCTGATACCATGTGAAAATTCCTTGAAATGTAGCAACTAGAATTTATTCTTCTAACTGATTAATTATGCGGTTTAACAAATAAATCACACAACAATTTCTTCACAATAAAAATACAGCAGAAAATAAACTGGAAACTGAGAAATAGATACACACACAATAAAATTGACATTGTTACTTTTGGACAAAAGTCCCCAGAAAAACCCAATGTGGGAAAACTGGTGCAGAAGATGAGGGTTTTATTATTATTCTTCAGCAGCAAAATTCTGAGTACAAATCTGGATGCCAAACTGGTAATCCTCTCTAAAAAAATCATTGGAAAAATTATTAAGGGAATTTTTCCCTTCTCCACAAGTAATCCTGGCCTGATCTAGCCCCACAATCAGCTCCCAAACTGTGTCAGTGTCAACCTCTACACAGGATAAAACTCGAATTGCCCAAAATATCTACAATCTACCATTGTTGAATGTCTCTGCCACTGAGAAAGATTTGCTGGCTACTGAATATATCTCTCCTCCAACCTAATCGAACTGCCTCCTTGAGACTGCCTCTGCGCAGGCCTTTGCGCAACCTCCTAGGGAATAACTTCGACCTCCTCTGGTTGACTCTTCTGGCATTGGAAACCTCCACCAAAATCTCTATTGCTACTGCTGCATCCCTTCTAGCTTGAACTTCTCTCCCTTGCTCGATCTCTGTAACTGGGTAGCTTGATCTGCCATGGAACTCACTCTACTGGTGTGTCTATCTCCAACCCCATCATCCTGCTCTTATAATCTCTCGTTGGTGAATCAATGGACATGATTAGATCTCCATCAACAGCTAAGATCATCTCAAACTCAATCCGTGAGAGTTTCCAGAGCATTCTCACTTTTCTCAATTAATTCCCTTTAATTAATTGATTTCCCTAAGTTAGGCATTTTTTAATTATTGATCAATTAATTTAATTGAGTTGTCTTTGGGTGTTTTCTCCCGAACTTTTTTTGGTTTTGGACATCTTGTATTTATAGCCTCTCTGACCAAAAGTCGAGACTAGAACACCTGTCTGATGATGCAAAAACTAATACAGATCACTAGTACAACTAGTATACATAGTATACAAATAGATTAGGGCTTGAGGTCATATCCCTTTTGACCTTCAAACGGCCCAAAACAACAAGAACAAAATACATGACTTGTTGATGTAACCATCCCTTTCAGTCCTTATTTCCCTTGATGTACTTGGTTGTCCTTTGCACAGTGATCTGGCTCCTTTCAAATCTTTGTCCTACAAAATTGCTCCCAATGTGTTCAGTCCATTAAATACACTGCATAACCAACTCCAAACCCTCAACTACTCACAATGAATTTGCCCTACAATCCACTGCATACTCAACCATATCCTTTTTGACCAAACTTCCTTTTTTAAAAAGACTTCAAGATGTAACTCAGCGACCCTCTCTCCTTAGAACAACCACCTAATCTCACCTTTGTTGGCATTGCTTGGTTCTGAGGTACCTTTACTGGCTCCTACAGACCCTAAGGCTTTTTGGCCCTTTGAAACTAGGCATGTGGCCTCCTCAGAAACCCTTTTCCACTACGGCCAAGCAACAAAAACCTCTTCTTCTTGCGGTCACCTCCAAAACAATTTGGTTGACCTTCACAAGGGCTCTGCTGACATTAATTCCTCCTTGGACATGCCTGTGTATTAGCTAAGGGTTAGAGGCTGCCAAACGAGGGCTATGACCCTCCTTCAACAATGCAAAATAGACATAACAAGGTGTCGACGTGTCCTTCTCACTGGCCAGACACAATAGAAATTTTCAGCCTTCTATTTCAACAAACAAAGATATCATAGAACCCTCGGCTAGGGGCAGACTTCGGCCTTCTTCCTCTTATATAGAAACTCTTTGTCAAACACAGAATTCAACCTCTCAATTTATCCTCTTCTAGTTGCGGCGCTCCTCTAGGCTTGATGTTCCTCTTAAGATGACTTGTTATAGATGTACTTATGTTCTCACTCAAGAATACCCTTTAACTCGCCCTTGGCCCTCTTCTTTCGTTCACAATAGCCGAGGCAGTTGGCATCCTTCAAAGGCTATAGCAGCATGGACATATCTCCTTCATTGGCCTTGATCGGGCCCTAAACCAAGCTCAGTCTGATCTCCAACCCTCGAAAACCTCACTTTCTTGCTACTCGTCTAGTCTTTGACTCAACGTCATAGAACTGAAGATAACCTTACTGTGGTCTTCTTCTAAGAGCATATCTCGGCCTCCCTTAGCAGAACTCGACCCTCCACTAGGGCACTCCTTGCACAAGAGAAGTCACATCTCTCTTGTACACAATGAGCCTCTCCTTTGGCTCTATTTATATTTTTCTCTTGGTTCATTTAGGAAATCTCTAGATCTTTAGGGTTTTAGCCTCTCAACCCATTAGAATAAATAATTAGTTTCTTTAGGTCATTAACCCACTACTTTGGGTCCAAAACACCAACTTTGGGTAAATTGCCCGACCAACTACTTTTGGTGGGTAACCTTCTCTTGGAAATGCATTTCGAGCTACTCAAAATTCTAACAAGAAGATCAAGGGCCCTGATTTAGTGTCATCCTAGTTAACTAGGTCAAAGTTGATCAACACCAACAATCTGTCTATAGCTAAGTGAAAGTATTTTGCTCCACATTGCTATTTTGGTTGAGAAGAGGATTTTTCAACATTGTAGAGAACTATAGATTTTTGGCTTCTGTGATCCATCGTTAAATTATGAAGAAACCTTTCAGTAATAATCACATTAAATGAACAATGTCGATGCGTTTCGAACCAACCAGTGTGGTTCATCATCAGGACTAGGTGAGAGATCAGATCCGGTCGTTGAGTTTAAATAGATGTAGAAATGGCAAAACAGGCCGCTAGAATAACAACTAATTTGACTTTGAAATTTAATAACGGTTAGTTCTATTAATTTAATTATTTATTTAATTACTTAATAAAATCCTAACGGCTAGTTTGACTTTGAAATTAATAACAGCTAGTTCTATTTAATAGCTTCATTTATATATATAAATCTTTTTATTTTATTAATATAGTTAATTAATTATTAATATTACTAATATTATTTTATTATAATTATTTATTTATCTATCTAAAAAAATAAAAAATAAATAAATAGATAAAATAAATAAATAAAAATAACAATAAAATAAAAAATAAAAAATAAATAAAATAAAATAAAATAATTAGAATATATATATATATATATATATATATATATATATATATATATATATATAAAAAGACAATTAAGAATATAAGGCAGGGATCCAACACCTGCTTATATTCCAACCATCATCTCTATTGAGATTTACGGGTCTTTTTTCAATTTCAAGGGCCTCTCTTAACTTACGATGATGAAATTGGTCAATCCTGGCTAAGACCTTAGCCTCTTTGATGCAGATATGATGGTTAGTCTTTTCCACGTGCTCAACTAGGGTAGAGGTGCGAGACCTTCCATGCCTAATGTCAGCCGCATGTTCACAGATCCTTTGGCTTATAGACCTACCAGTTTCACCAATGTAAGGTGTCCCACAGGAACAAGGAATAATGTAGACACCTTTTCCTTCCCTAGGGTTCACCGGATCTTTAACCAATTTAAGAGAGCTGCAAATCGTGTTAAGGGGCTTGAAGGAAGAAGAAACCCTATGCTTCTTAAGGATCCTAGCAATCCTATCAGTGGTACCCTGAATGAAAGGAAGCCTTACATTGCAGGACCATTGATTAGGTTCATTTTTAGGTTCATTTTTATTTTTAGCTAAGGGACCTCTTTCTGCTTTAAGAAAAGCCTCAAGTCCTTGCGACTTACTATAACCATTTTTACAAAAGACACTAAGGAGATGTGTCTTTTCTCCCTCAAGGTGAGACTCATCCGAGATTCTCAACGCCCTAGTGGCTAAGGTGTTGAGGACGATGGTTCTTTCACCCATCAGGGCTTTCGTAAGAAAACCCATAATGAGCAATATCTTCACGCTGGTTCGCATCATTTCCCTGCTCAAAAATTAGGTGTCCTCAACACCTTAGACACTAGGGCGTTGAGAATCTTGGATGAGTCTCACCTTGAGGGAGAAAAGACCCATCTCCTTAGTGTCTTTTGTAAAAATGGTTATAGTAAGTCGCAAGGACTTAAGGCTTTTCTTAAAGCAGAAAGAGGTCCCTTAGTTAAAAATAAAAATGAACCTAATCAATGGTCCTGCAATGTAAGGCTTCCTTTCATTCAAGGTGCCACTGATAAGATTGCCAGGATCCTTAAGAAGCATAGGGTTTCTTCTTCCTTCAATCCACTTAACACGATTCGCAGCTCTTTTAAATCGGTTAAAAATCCGATGAACCCTAGGGATGGAAAAGGTGTCTACATTATTCCTTGTTCCTGTGGGACACCTTACATTGGTGAAACTGGTAGGTCTATAAGCCAAAGGATCTGTGAACATGCGGCTGACAATAGGCATGGAAGGTCCCTCATCTCTGCCCTAGCTGAGCATGTGGAAAAGACTAACCATCATATCTGCATCGAAGAGGCTAAGGTCTTAGCCAGGATTGACCAATTTCATCATCATAAGTTAAGAGAAGCCCTTGAAATTGAAAAAAGACCCGTAAATCTCAATAGAGATGACGGTTGGAATATAAGCAGGTGTTGGATCCCTGCCTTATATTCTTAATTGTCTTTTTTTTCTTTTTTTTAATCTATATATATATATATATATATATATATATATATATATCTTTTTTTTTTCTTTTTTTCATTGTTTTATTTTTTTTAATTTTATTTATTTTTTATTTTATTATTATTATTATTATTATTTATCTATTTATTTATTTATTTTAGATAGATAAATAAATAATTATAATAAAATAATATTAATAATTAATTAACTATATTAATAAAATAAAAAGATTTTTATATATAAATTAAGCTATTCAATAGAACTAGCCATTATTAATTTCAAAGTCAAACTAGCTGTTAGGATATTATTAAATAATTAAATTAATAGAACTAACTGTTATTAAATTTCAAAATCAAATTAGTTGTTATTCTAGCGGCCTGTTTTGCCATTTCTACACCTATTTAAACTCGACGACCGAATCTGATCTCTCACCTAGTCCTGATGATGAACCACACTGGTTGGTTCGAAATGCGTGGACATTGTTAATTGTAATGTGATTATTACCGAAAGATTTCTTCATAATTGTAGAGAGCTTTTTAGCGGAGAACGAATTTTTCCATGCATTTACAAGTTCCAGAAATTTTTCCTCTCTCCCTTGATTATTTTTCAACAACGAGGAAGCCAAAAAATATTGAAATTATTTTTCCCTTCTTTTGTTGTTTTAGATAAAGGAGGTTTTTGTAAAAATATAGTATCTCTCAAGTAAATCGTCAAGATTTCTGGGCTGGAATTTTATATCTCTCAAGTAAATCTTACTTTTAAGCACAGCGTTCTTTTGAAAAAATTTGATCCCCTTTATAAACCAGCTTTTACACCATTTTGGGTTCATTTTTGTCTTAAGAAAGCTCTTGCTGCTAGCACCATATTTTGAACTACAAACTATAATCTAATGGTTTTTTTTTTTAATTGGGCCGGTTTCATACTCGTGTCACATGGGATCGATTCCAACTGCTACCACTATAACCTCTAGGTGCATAAATACGCCCCTTCCACAGATACAGGTTAATCAGAGGGATTCAAACCTTGGATCTCATAATTAAAATTGTACTCCATAACATGGCTATCAACAATTGAGCTGCCCCCCAGAGGCTAACTATAATCTAATGTTACTATGAAAGGTTTTTTAAATTTATTTAAAATACATGCTAGCTTAAATATTTTAAATTTAAACATATACCCCAAGAAACATATTGAAATTTCATTTTACTAAAAATTACTTGTAAAAGGAGGATTTAATATTTATTAAATATTATTTTAACCTACAATCTAATGTTAAAATAATGTGTTAACAAGTTGGAGACCTATGTAGTTAATGATATAGCCCTCCCCGTTAACCCACAGATTTGCCTGTGCAACTGGAGTGTTCATATCCAGCTAGATTCCATCATGCTGGTTCCACCTACAAGTATGCCCAAGATTTCACAATGATCAGAGCTTGCTACAGAATTAGTTTTGTCAGATATTGTGGAACTGCTATATTTAGCAGTTCTATTTTCCAGGAACCAGAGTTTTGGCGGCCACATGTCAAATATCTCTACAAATACTTGATCCTCCTGAAAGCACCATGTTGATGAGCTTGTTCCAAACTTCCCAGCTACATAAAAGCATTTTCATGACACTGCTATTTGTAGCAGTTACATTTTCATGGCTTGCTTGTTGATTCTGAGCATCTGTTCCAGTTTCTTACAGAAAAGACAAACCTAATGAGACTGCTTTCCATGACATGCAAGAAACTGCTATTTTGAGCAGCGTTTATTCTTAGATGTGATATATTTGGCAATGGCCTCATAGTAGTTCCCTTCATTTTCTTCCATTCTATTTATAGCGAGAACAGGATGTGATGTCATGGTTCCAGAGTGCATTGGTAGAGTGGTTTCTAGGTTTCAATGGGTGAAGGATAGTGAGTCAATTACAATATTGACCAGATGGATAAATTTGATTTGTGATGAAACCCTAACTTGCATGGCTAGGTTTGTTTGTCATTCTTGTTAGTTTTGACTTTCCAATGACCCTAATTTGTATTTCCATCTTTGTCAAGTCCTAGGCCTTATTCTTGCAAGTGAGGTGAATTTGAAGCTTTAACTCATCTTGTAAATGGTCAAGCCAAAATACTAATTTGCTTGGTCATCCAAACTTGGCATCCTTGCTAACTTTACAAAGCAAAAAGCCTTAGATAAAGTAGTTGTTGAACTTACTAAGCAGAAGACCTAAGTTGTTCTCAGTTTTATAATGTGCTGAGTTTATCTAGCCTTAATTCTAATCCAATTCCTTTCACCTTAATTTTCCATGAGACATTTTTGGAAACTATATTCTCCAAAGGGAATGTGCGCCGAAAGGGTTGTTTATGGATCTTCTGCTTTTCTAATAAAAAAATGCCAATGAAAATGCGAAATAAGCCATGCATTTTTTAATTATTTATTTTTGGGGGGGTTTTAAATTAATACCAACCTTCACTTATATGAATGGTAAAGGAAGAGAAGTTGAGGGGAAGAACAAAGATGTGGGATGTGTTCCTCAATGATTTAGGTATGAGATGTATTTCATGACTCGTCACTTACAAGATTCATCTATGAATCTAAATCTACCATGTTTCATATTTTTCATTGGAAATCTATCTATGGTATATCACGTTTTAATATCATGATTTCATCATATCTACGTAATACATTTTAAGGACATTAAATGAGAAAACTACAAGACATATGACTCCAGAGTTTATGGTTCTGGTATCAATTCTCTATGTATGATCTATAGTTTATTCATGTGTTTTATCATTTAATGTGATCGTATTTTCTAAATGTTGAAAAAGGTTACATATTTATGCCTACATTGTACTTTTGCATCCTTTTAATATGCATGTTTGTATGTATCATGCACACATAAGAAGATCAAACCCTGCACCCATGTCTTTCAAATTTAAAAGCCCCAAAGAGTTAGCACAATCGATTGAACCATCCACCGAAGGCATGTTGTCAATGGGGGGGGGGCACAGATCACAAGTTCAAATCCAATCAAGCCCCTTGGGGATACCAAACACTATTATGATTGGTGGTTGAGCCCCCCCTCCATCCGGGTATTCTAGGTAAGAGGACGGGATCCCATGAAGATTTCCAAAGAAAAAAAAAATATATATATATATATATTTGCATATCCTGTGCGCCCTATTTTGGAGGGGGTCTACATACCGATGTCAAACACTTGAATCCTCGTGCCCCCATGTGCACAAGGAATTGACTCAATATCTCTCAAGATGCAATCATCTTCAGTCCAATAATCAATCATGAGATGGTTGGTTAAACAAATGAAATTGTTACAGGACCCCTACAAGCTTTATATGACAATTGGACAGCTGGGAAAATGATAGTACCAATAGAATAGATTGTCAAAGCTGGTTAATTATGTTTATCTTATACACAGCAAATAAAAATTCAATAAAATGTCCCTTGAACAGCCACATTATTGTTCATTAACTTACATAAGAATACAAACAAAATATATGAGAACCAGTAATCAAATGCTAAAGGAAGCCTTCTACCAGACTCTTGAAGAAATAGATATAAATCAATATTCTACTTGCATTTCCAAGCATACCTCTTATGATCCTCTTGTTCCTTAGATAGTGTGACCTCAAGTTCTGAATTTTTTTCTGCCAGCTTATTTGCTTCATGTGTTTTGTTCCCAAGAGAAATCTGAATGGATATGAAAAAACCATAAGGTCCATAAACAGTTAAAATTTCACTGCTAGATCTATAAGGAAATCAAAACCCACAGCTGATCCAGGACTCAAAAATTGAAAATGAAATTTCATCATAAGCAATGAAAGCAATTGCATGTCCACTGTTGGTGCATAAAGAAAAAGTAAGTGAATATTCAATTTGTATTTCAGTTAACCACTGAAATGATTCCTGGTTAAAATGGATGTAGGGAACAAATTAATTATAACTGTTTCAAAGAAATAATGTAAAACTATTCATAGTGTCGATCATGATAAAGAGAATAAGAATATTCAAACTCATTACAAACGTTAAATTTCAGTACATCGTAAGTGGACCTGCAACTTAAAACCCTAAAAAGCAATAAACTTGAAAACTCATAAAATTGATGGTATATTGCTACATCTACAAATACAAACTAACTGAAAATACTAAGCAAACAGCAGAATCTGCAGCACTCGAAAACACATCTCCATTTCTCTTATTAACTCAGAAAAGAAGACGATACAACTGCAATACAACAACCCACTGAAAATCGAATTTATGATCACCTTACCCTTGCCTTTTCTCTATAGTATAAGACGGCAGAGAGGCTACAAAAATAATGCATCCCAGTGGGTGCCCAGATTAGAAAAGCAAACCATAAGACTGCCTAGGGATTTCCACCCAGTCTTTCATGGATACCTGCCTAGGAATAGAACACAGAACCCTAATATAGCTAGAGCAATGTGCCTCCCTACATAAGCTAACTACCTGGGGAAGTGTGCCCACTAGGAGACGTAATCATGCATGCAAACATGTGCCTCCTACCTAGGATAGTGTGCCCAATATAAGTGGAGGTCAAAACCTGTTCATGCACCCTAACTTTAGAATGAGAGATTACTAAAGACTAAAGAGCCACATTTCTAAATCACAAAATCAAACTCCAAAATAAGCAAAGTAAAAATCCTAACCTAGGAATGCTAATTCTAGAACAGCAGCTGATGCTGAAGACATACTAAGACTAGCGCAGACTTTGGAGGCATGCATGCACACCCTCTTAATCTCTTTTACATAACTGCAATGCAACACTGAAGACAAGCTAGTGTTGTGCCATCATCCACACTGCTGCTACCAAGCAGTGTGCATCAAACTGCCAAGAATGTTGCACAGCCTCGAGGCAAGGGATATGCAATCACTGCAAGCCATGCTAGAGAAAACTAACCAAGCAATTGAGGTAAAAACTATCACTCCCTCTTTGCAAACAAAGTGTTCTCTGCCAACTCCAGCATATCCTCCAGTATCTCAAACTTCCCCTTTACTAGGGCTTTGTCAAATTATCCACAACTTTGCAATCCAAAGGAATATATTCAAGAACCATTGCTACATTCTCAACATGCTCACAAAAATTGGCCTCCTCCATAGGAATCTGAAGCGTGAGAAACGAAATCACTCTTTTAGACCAAAAGTCACCTTACACATCCTAAAAAGTTTCAAGTGCACAAAACATCAGCAAAATATGTAGTAGACAAAACCCTTTCTAGGGCACAAATGTTTTTCCAAAGCAGAATAGGGTTTCACATTCAATGACCTTAACTAGGTCAAGTACCATTCCTAGGTAAACTTCAGCTGAAATACAAACTCCATCTTACACGAGTTCTCTTAAGTCTCAACCATAACAAGCTCTAATCCCATGCAGAAATTTCATGCACACAGACAATTAATGCAAAACTCAAATTTCAAAACCTTCCTAGAAAGTTTCCCAGATCTTAGCCCTATGATTTTTTCCTTTAAGACAGCTGTAGATTATAGTATAAAACAACAGCAACAATATCACAATAATTCACTTCAAAGTTCAAACAGCCCCAAAATTCTCAGCAATTCAAGGAGAAAAAATACCAAAGAGATAAGTCTTGGCCAATTCTAGAACAATTTGTTGGCCAATAATCATATCTGAAATGCACTTTTACAGTGGTATAACAGCAGTAAAATCAGCACCGTATATCTTTTCTTAAATGTCAAATCACTTTTCACTTTACCCTTTTACTTATATCCAATCGGCAATGCATAAATGGTTGTAAATAACAAAGCATTAAAAACATAAATAACTTAAATTCAAATATGAAGATGACACAAGATGTGGACAGCTGGAAACTTCATATATAAGCTCCAGATGAAGTAAGACTACATACCATAGCCTTCTCTCAAGGCTAGTACAAAAACTCCAACTATCCAACCCTACCTAGGATAAATCATCAAAACCAAGCTCAATCAAGAAGACCTAACTTCAGGAATATCTCTAATGCAACCTCCAATGCATTACGTCATCTCTTCTTCTCCACAAATTCTCCCCAAAGGTTTTCTCTCCAAACCCTAATCTCTAATCTCCAAGGGATAATCCCTTACCCTAAAAATCCAAGATTTTTAGAGAAACTCCAAGAAGATAAAGAAACCCTAGCACCATAAGGGAGAGAGAATACAAGTACAGGTGAAGATTTGAGAATACAAGTACATGTGAAGACTTGAGAGAGAGAGAGAGGAAATGCACACTATGTTCTCTTAGTCACATCTCATCAAGAGTGAATACAAGTGAGTGAATGAAAATTTTGATCATCATCTCTCCTTCCTCTATTTATATGAGAGGTAAGGGAGGCCAATGACATTATGTGGGCCTAAGCCATTACAAGCAACCTAAATAAGCCCTTGTAGGCCACACAACTGAGACATCCACTCTAGAGTACAAGTGTTATGCTCAAATAATGATGCCATGCACAATAATGACTCCAAAGTGATATAGCTACACAAGGCAAGTTCACACCAATCCATCACGAGCCTCCACATATTCCATCTATCCTCCAAAGCAATGTACTCCACTAGATTAGCTACCCCCTACAAGAACATTATCAAATTCCTATGAGTCACCAAGCCATCTCCAACCCTTCAAACAGGAAACCAAGCTACCACATACCAACTAGGCCTTGAAGCCCTCCTCCATGATGCACAACACTCCACATTCCTTGTAGGGCTATAATATTCCTAATGGAAATTTTCAATGATAAACAAGCAAAACATAGCAAAAACACATACAAAATTAATAGCACATTTACAACTGGAAATCTCCATGAACTGCGCTAAACTGAGCCATTTTTTTAATAAATCAGTGAGTACAATATGGTGTTGGAAAGAGTGCACCTGGGCTTGCACAAGGCAAGCTAGCAAAGCCCAAGTGAAAGATATGAAGCCCCTCTTTGATCTACTACTGCTCTTTGTTGAACACTGCACTAAAACTGCCAAGAAATATGTTGTTGGTTGCAAAGAACTACTGCTACGGTCTCCTCTAATGCTCAGAAAGTTCTGGGAAATTAACCCCAGACTCTCCAACAATAACCCACACAATCCCACGAAGGAATTGGCCAAATGTTGACCTCGAAATTTCGGTCCAATTTTCCATTAGCTCCTCTAGCTATTGGCTAAGTTGGGATCCCTATTTTGCCCCTCAATTCCACCCAGAAAATTCTGGCAAATTAACCTTGGCTTCTCCTCAATAAACCCAGAAAAACCCAGAAAGGGTATGCCCAAAGCTTGACACTGGAAATTGGCCCTCTTTGGCTTGGCTCTCTAAATTGTTGGGCAATTCAGACCTCTTGATAAAACTATTGTTGGATGCCACCGAAATGCCTAGAAAATCCCTGTTAGAAGGCTCCAATCCTTCCCTCCAAATCCTCTGTGAAAACTCCACTCACTCCTTGACTCCCAGAGTGAATCCCTCAAGGGACTGCGCAGCTAGGAATGTCTTTGCGTTGTTGGTGAATTAATTGCGTTATAGATGAGGCACTCGGCTGCTAGACTGATCGAATCTCTGATGAAGCACCTTCATTGGGCTGGCACTCAAAGTCCACTGAAAAAAAGGCTGAGATCTCCGCTCGAAGACACCCATGTGTTGAACAACACATGTAGACTTGACTCATTGCTCAAGCGTGCTCTTGTCAAAGAAAATTTTGAAATAGATGATTGAATGAGAGAAATGAGCCTCATGCTTCCTTTTTATCCAAGGCTAACCAACGTTCCCTAGGGCCCCACCTCATGCCTCTAGCCTCTAACATGCACCAACGATTGCGTTGCCTTCATGTGGGCTGCAATTCATCCTCATTGGGCCCCATCCTCCACTATTGCCGCAATACTTTGCCTCAGCCTAATGTTTTGAGGTCTATAGTCGCCTAAGTTTATTTGTGTGTCCCCAAATCCATATTTCATAAGTTAAAACTGTGATATTATCAAAATTGGCCAAAATTAATATTCCGATTAGCAAAATTGCTAAACAGGAATATTACAGTCCTCCCCGCCAAAAATTGCTTGTCCTCAAGCAATGCTTGAACAAGCATCCTCTCTAGCTGACACTCCCCACTATCACTGCAAAAATGTGACAGGGTCTCAGATGCGCCATTGAATCGTCCCTAACCTCTGCACTGTCCTAACATGAAAGAGTCCCTCAATACCAGGATCCCAAGCCATCCTGTACAAACTGAAACTCCCCTCGCTCCATTCACTATTATGCCTGGTATAAGTACCAGTAGTCCCCCGTATACCACAAATGAGTAGGGGAGCAAGATAACGTGGCACTATACCCAACTCCTCGTGAAGTTGTCCTACCACGTAGGCCATCCCATGCACTCCAAGAGTATACTCTCAAAGATACCACCTAATCCCTACAAAGATAGTGCTTCGCTCATGTGAGCTCCTGATGATATCATCTTGTTGACCCCCCTATCGTGCTAATGAAGTCCCCCACTCCATCGGTGACTCGCTAAAGCCCAATGGAAGATCTACATGATCTCCCCCTGTAGTAGCCAGCTCATCCCTAAAGATTATTGAGCTATGAAGAGCAGTGATGATCAGGTCCCCTGCTAATCTCAGAGTGGTGCCACCACACTGACGATGCACTACTCTGATTATGACATACTGCCCACCTTGTGCAGACTGTATCCTCCTCTCCTAAGGCCTAGTGGCGAAAAATCTGTGAGATCCAAGCTCCTCCTACCCGAGCATCTCCATGATGCCAATATCTACCCCTCCATGGCTAATCTCAACCCTAAGCAACAACAGGATAAGTCTACCTCGCCATGCAGTGGAGCCCTCAAGAATCCCCTATGTGTCAAACCCAAGGTGAATTGGACCACCCTTTGTCATGACCCTGCTCATCACAAACTGGAGTGATCCACTCGCCAACTTGATCCCTGGGTCCCCCAACCATACTAGGAGCTCATGACTCCCACTCCTCGCAGAATGTCACTGCGCAGCACTGCTATCTACTAGAAGTCTAGAACCCATTTGGCCCTCATCTCCGACCCCTGTATGTATCCCATGGGTGGACCCCACGTATCAGGGGTTTGTCCCACGCAAGCCAACCTGCCCTGCTCCTGCCAGACCACGCAGTGAAATCCGCTAACCCAACTCCTAAAGTGCATCATGTAGTTCCTTCGCAATCGACTCCCCGTGTGTGAGCCCAGGACTAGAACCTATGCTACCTCGACAATTAACCAAGTCGTCCCTAAGCCTGCGTCTGTCAATCAGTGCCTCCACCAAACGTCCCAACTGGAGAGTCATGGGTGGGTAGGTCCCCAAGGGTAGACCGTAGGATCAAGAGTCTGTTGGGGTACTAAAGAATACCCCTATGGATGCCCCTTTGTCTCAGATCTGTTGATAAACTAGTCGAAGACTTGTCTCTGTACACCACAGGATATCCCCAACTACCGTTGTACCACCCTGTACCGTCCTGTACCGTCTCGTGCCCTATTTGTGTCAAGGTACCAGTCACTCCCCGCGTGTACTCAATGTGATGTAAGACACTCCTACTCCACAAAACGCAATCCAACACGCTACGGTACACCACCATGCACCTCCATGTCCACCGGTAGTCCACTTCTCAATGCTAGATGCTCCCAAACATCTCTGGATGTGATGGCCTGGAGTTGTGTCTCTATGTGTAGGCCCATCCCCGATTGGTATCATCACCTCCACTCGCATCACTATACTCGTCGATGAATGGATCTTCACTCCAAATCCTCCCTGAAGGATCCAAGAAGTGAATGTCCCTATGTGTCAGTAGTGGAGCCGCCACTGCTCTACTCCTCCACGACCTTTGTGCCCCACACAAAGGTAAAGAATCCCTAGCCCCATACAAAGCATTGTCTGGTGGCCTACCAATGCCACCTCCTCTGACAAACTCCTTCCAGGGTAGGTTGATCACCCCATGACCCCGTGTACAAACGTCACACCAAGATAACTCAAGAAGTTTGTCCATAAACTGGTTGGCCAGTGGTGCTGACCGAAACTCCCCTAGCGAATGTGCATGCTCAACTTCTAGGTCAACTGTACCATCCAAGTCGTAGTCAACTGGTATACCTGGGAAGTGATAGGTAGTCCCGCCCATATCCCAATGCCAGTCTGGTCTTTCGGTATCCCTAGTGCCTGGAAGCTCCTGTTAAGCTACACCCAGGTCCACCACCATCTCCATAGCCCATTCCACGGGGTACCAACTCAGAATCTCTCGCCATCCAACCCCAAGAGAGGGATCGAATGCACGAACTCTCGCACATAGAACAACCCAGACATGCGGATGCTGCACCCCATGCAACTTCGATCATCTCATCCCACTATCCAGGTCAACACATGAGATCTGACTAGGTAGCTCTGTCTCCCTCTCTCCGATGAGCAATGGTGTTGCTAACCTGGTCCTCCCCTCTGGTATGTCTAGGAAAATTCGCCTCTCTCAATCCAATGCGTATGGGTGGGATGATAACAATGTAGATCATGTCAATGCGCCTCTGAAGCAAACTGTGCTAAAATCCCAACATGTGGTCTCTATGCTGCCCCTCATCAATGGCTAGCCCAAAGCATGGTTGCAAATCATCCTCCATCATGGGCTCGACATGAGCCTCCAAGTGCTCCTCAACAACCCAACATATAAGACATACTCATTAGTCAGGTGTAGGTGGTTATCGTTCTGAAGCTTTGTCATAGACCAGGATACCTCATCAATGGATGTGTGCTCAACTACCTCCTCCAATTTGTCCACTAGGCTACCAAAGGAAACTTCAACATAGGTGACTCTTGTGTCACACTAGGTGTATCCTCGTGCTCCTCCTATGTGCCATTAGCCTCATGCTCGACTGACTGGAATGTATCTAGATGAAATCCCTCCTCAATGGGTATGTTCTCTCTCATCTCATCACTACCTATGCCTCCCATCTTTGTCTTTGCAGTATTGATACTAGCATTTCATTCAATATTCATGCTCCTCTTATTTTATTCATCTGCAAGTCGGAAGCTACTATCCCTTCTCGCTGCTCTTGCTGACACCCACTCTTCAAGCAGCCCCTCTAGTCTCTCAAGGCTCCTAGTATCATTTTCAAATTTCTCCTGCTGAGACATTTTCTTGCAGAAGTTCAATCTAGAGAATAATGTGGGACTAGTGTTTTGGCCTCTAAAATCCTAGTCCACAATAGCACTTGAGCATTTGCGTGATTTAGACCCACAGTTGGCCAAAATCATGCTCTGATACCATTGTAATATTCCTAATGGAAATTTTCAATGATAAACAAGCAAAACATAGCAAAAACACATACAAAATTAATAGCACATTTACAACCAGAAACCTCCATAAATTGCGCTGATCTGAGCCATTTTATCAATAAATCAGTGAGTACAATATGGTGCTAGAAAGAGTGCACCTGGGCTTGCACAAGGCAAGCTAGCAAAGCCCAAGTGAAAGATATGAAGCCCCTCTCTGATCTACTACTGCTCTATGCTGAACACTGCACTAAAACTGCCCAGAAATATGTTGCAGGTTGCAAAGAACTGCTGCTACGGCCTCCTCTGATGCTCAAAAAAATCTAGGAAATTAACCCCAGGCTCTCCAACAATAACCCACAAAAACCCACGAAGGAATAGGCCAAATGTTGACCTTGGAATTTCGGTCCAATTTTCCCCTAGCTCCTCCAGCTGTTGGCTGAGTTGGGATCCTTGTTTGGCCCCTCAATTCCACCCAGAAAATTCTCCCAAATTAGTCTTGGCTTCTCCTCAATAAACCCAGAAAATCTTGGAAAGGGTTCGCCCAAAGCTTGACCCCAGAAATTGGCCCTCTTGGGCTTGGCTCTCTAAATTGTTGGGCAATTCGGACCTCTTGATAAAACTGTAATTCGATGCCACTGAAATGCCTAGAAAATCCCTGTTAGAAGGCTCCAAGCCTTCCCTCCAAATCCTTTGCGAAAACTCCACTCACTCCTTGGCTCCTAGAGTGAATCCCTCAAGGAACTACGCAGTTGGGAATGTCTCTGGGCTGCTACTGAAGTAACTGTG
Organism: Pinus albicaulis; assembly: GCA_034641835.2. NCBI lineage: Eukaryota > Viridiplantae > Streptophyta > Pinopsida > Pinales > Pinaceae > Pinus > Pinus albicaulis. The sequence goes on from CM076577.1 coordinate 353,901,548, forward strand.
TTGTAGATGAGGCTCTCGACTGCTAGACTGATCGAATCTGTGGTGAAGCACCTCCTTGGGCTGGCACTCGAAGTCCACCGAAGCAAAGGTTGGGCTCTCCGCTCGAAGACACCCGTGTGTTGAACACATGCAGACTTGGCTTACTGGTCAAGTGTACACTTGTCAAAGACAATTTCGAAATAGATGATTGAATGAGAGAAATGAGCCTCATGCTTCCTTTTCATCCAAGGCTGGACAACGTTCCCTAGGGCCCCACCTCGTGCCTCTAGCCTCTAACATGCACCAATGACTGTGTTGCCTTCATGTGGGTCGTAGTCCATCCTCATTGAGCCCCATCCTCCACTATTGCTGCAATACTTTGCCTCAGCCTAATGTTTTGAGTTCTATAGTCGCCTAAGTTTATTTATGGGTCCCCAAATCCACATTTCCTAAGTCAAAACTGTGATATTATCAAAATTGGCCAAAATTAATATTCTGGTTAGCAGAATTGTTAAACAGGAATATTATAAGGGCACTCTCTAAATAAGTAGCTCCTCCATAAGGCCTCAATGAAAGGAATCCACCAGTCTACCAAGAGATCTCGAAGGCCATAAGGAAGAACATCGAGCCTACAATCAACTAGGGTCAAGCATCCACTAAGCAACCTATTTCAACTATGCATATGCATCACGAACCATCTCTCATGCTACAATCCATCTCGGACCATCCAAGGGCAAAGGTGAAACATACACCATGTAACCCAAATCTCATGAAGCACCCCCAAAAATCTAACATGGGTATCCCACCAATGCACCTCAAAACCTCTCAGCTAACTAATATATACTTTCTCCTAATTTAAAGCATTATGAGAAGCAGTCTCTACATCAATCAAAAACTAATGCTAAAGATATATTTATAATGGTTATAATGGAAATATACTTAACAACTAGAGAAAAAAAACTCCTCGGTAAACTCCCTCTTTCTAGGAAAATCCTCCCGCGACAAACCTAACCTTGTACTTCTCAATTATGCCATCCATTGTATGATTTACCTCATACAACCACCTAAAATCATTCACTGACTTACCCTCTAGTCTCGACACAATCTCCTAAACATCATTCCATAAAATGGAGTGATAATTCTTTTGCCACAACATCTCACCGCACCTATTCTGGATCTGTCTCCTCCAAACTAAACCGCTCTTGATCAACAATGGAGGATATCTAAGCAACATAACTTGGAACCTTCTTAAGGAGGAGAACTTGCCTAAAAAGTAGTCTTTGGAAGAGTCAAAGGACTATTCCATCAGTTGATATGGAACTATGGAAATCAGTTGTGGGCATCTAGGAAGGTGGATGAAAGATAATGAATTTAGCATGAACACTAGAAGAAATGTGATGTGGCAATCTTATTTTTAGAATTGAGTTGATACCATGGAGCTATTTGATCTTTCAATGGACATCACAAAATGTTCAAGTCCACTCAATACAAATATAAGAAAATAAAGAGGTCATCTAGCTCAGGAAAAATTCTGCAACATATCAAAGGATCTTACAACCAATATGATGCACAAATAGAATTACTAAGATGGATAATAATTTTGAGGAGCTATCTTCCAGGACCATAGTACATTTTGAGTGTTGAGGACCATAGGATACAAGCCCACCTCACAATCACAAAAGCTTAAATGAACAGCTTAAGATAACAATGCTGACATATTATCAGCTTAAATTATCTTCATATCATATTGCAATAATAATAAAATTCTTGGATTTGTCCAGATCCCAGATTATGACATAAATCAAAAACAGAGATGAATGAAGCCTATTTGACATTGTTCTTTCTATTCCTATTTGAGCTTGTTCTTTCTATTCGTGTACATTTATATTTACTTCTTATTTTGCATTCTCCATTTCCTTCAAACTAATAGAGAATGTACCCTATAAAACAATAAATAATTTTTCGAGTGTCCCAAGAACAAACTCACCTCTATGTCATCTTTCTGGTCATTAAGCGCATCGATCTCAGATTCAACATTTTTTAACTGCATAACGATTACAAGGTCAACCTTGGAAAAAGAAGATTCTAGCAAGATAAACCTTCACTCTTCACAAGGCCATTCCTATTTAGAAGTGACTAGCATCATTCATTTTGGCAGCATACCTAGATGTTTTAAAATAGAAACCGACCTGTTCTTCAAATGCATCTCTTGAACTAGCATATGGAGACTTGATTTCTTTTGTATGGCCATGATCAGTATCATCACTCAAGTACTTAAAGTTCGGGGAAACATCACCAAGATGCCTGTCCAACCTCTGTCTCTTTCTCTCCCTCCTCTCACTGTAAAACAGTGTAGCATAACCCATGAGAGTGTCAGCCTACGAAAGATCTTATCGCATGCAAGGAACAATGCTAAAATGAAAATATAGCAGAGATATTAACATTAAATCTGAGACACGAAAGTAAAGCAAACTGTTTGATTAAGCAGTGGCTTGTGTCTGAAAAAGGTATGTGGCATCCTAATCACCAAAAATAAGTGTAGCACACATATCAGTGCACACTGGTAAACAAGGTTTAAGAAGTATGCATATAAAAGGCAAAGTCGCATGCAGGCATGGCATAGGCATTCAATTTCTCGAAAAAGGAAAATAATGCAGGATTTACATCGTATAGAAATTGGGCCCATCTTTGAACTCATTTTTCTCTGAGTAGCATTTTTGGAAGACATTCGATTCTAGTAGTATTCAAGTGGATATTGAAATTACTTGTTGCTTTTTAAAAACAACTTTTATTTTTCAAGTTGCTTTTTACTGAGCTCATTTTTCTCAGAGTAGCATTTAACTTGGACACACATTCGATTATAGTAGTATTCAAGTTGATATTGAAATTACTTGTTGCTTTTTAAAATCAACTTTTAATTTTTCAAGTTTCTTTCACTCTGGTGTAAAGCATCATGGCCATAGAACCCACTAGGTATGCATCCACGAATCGTCAATGCCAAACAAATAGGATGGACTAAAGAGAAGGCCAGCCTGATCCTGAATGTGCTCATGAACAATAACGAAGGTAACACTTGAATTCACCAAGGGTAAATTCAATGTTAACAATTATGGCATATTTTATAAACAGTATATGACAGTTTAAGTTTGAACTTTGAAGTTAAACTATACACTGAATATTACAACTCTTTGGTGATGAATATGATGATCTGCGTAATTTCATAGTTGATGTCATCTTTTACAGTTTGTTAATGACAAATGGTATGTTGAAACTTGAAGGTTGATGTTATGTTCGATCATTTGATGACAATGTTACAAGTTATAATTGCTAGATGATTGATGTTATATGTGTACTAAATGCTTTATGCTTTAATCACCATCATTAATCCAGTAGTTAAATCTATGTTTTCATGTTTTCTACAAACAATTCGACCTTTTGCATGTTTTTTTTTTCAAAATATATTAAAATATATATTATGTGAAAAATGTTCCTGAAATCTTTTGATAATTGCACTCCCCATTACCAACAGCCTTGCCTTAACTTGTACTCACAGATTTCTGATTCAATTAGTTTAGAATAGCAGCATACTTTATCAAATTAAGGTCAATCTAAGCCCCAAGGAACCGCATTGCACACCTTAGATCATTTCGGTAAACCCCCTTGTGGTTGTCAAAGCACCAACCCAAAGCCAGAAAGGAAAAGAGTGAGGTGACATTGGCTCTGTTCCTAAGAGTTATCCAGACTCCTTTAAGGATAATAAACTAAAAAAAAATGCATGTAGACAAAAACCCTATGATAATTAATCCAAACAGAGTTCATTTAAAGGACACGTATTTACTTACCTGCCTCTAGGTGGTGACCTTGATGGACTATGACCTGCATCAAAATATGTACCCCAAATTAATCAGCAGTTAGTTCCTTCAAAAAATATATGGTCTTCATTCAAATCATAACCCCATACCCATCTATCCATCTAGAAAAAGGTGGATTTCAAGCCTCAATAACTTTTTCTAGTAAACTGAACATATAAAGCCAATTTATGTCCACAAATGAAACAAATAGACTTAAAAAGACCATGTTCTCCGATATGGAATTGCAGCTTGCTATCATTGATTTACAGCCACAACATTCTTGTAGACAGCATCACCAGTGATTCAACAAGAAAAGGTTGTCAGATATATAATTTTATCTCCAATAACACCTTAAGTAACTTACCCCTATCATGAGGTAGAGATCTCTGTTCTGCATATGGCTGACGCCCCTTGGCATCCCTTACTGGAGAGGACCTTCTATGAGGAGAGTGTCTTCTGTCTAGTTTGTCTCTTAGATCACCACTCCGATGTTCACGTCTACCTGCAGCAATCTAATTTTAGAGAATATGCAAACGAAGTTCTTTATTATTAAACCAAATGTAGATCCTTTATGCTTGAAAACAAACAAAGAACTCGCTTATCGAAGCCCAAATCTGGAACCATTATCACCAACAGACATTTGATCTTACCATATTGAGGAATACAAGAGACTTAAAGTGGCTAGTAACACTGCCTCCTTGCCAGGTCTTATGTGGGCCTTGGTATTATATAATCCTTGAAAAAATCAATAAATATGTGCTTTACCCGCTTTTGATCTTACATGTAATAATAACCAATATAAAAGCCTTCGAGTTTTCATAGTAGCTCTTCATATCGAAGAGGATTGAGATGGCTTCCTTCTTCAGCAATTTGTAAAATAGTAAATATTGGATATGTAAAGCATGCCTTCGATCTCATAAATAGAAATAATAAAAGAATGCATCTTCCATCCAATAAAAGATCTCAATATGGAACACCAGACCTTGCCACAATAATCTGCAAAATATCTCCATTCACAAAATCCCTCAGCATTGTATTGTTTGAGAAGGATCTCCAGTAGTGACATCAGACCTTGAATGCAATCATGAAGATCATAGCCTAAGTGATAAAAGCAGTCACATCATAAAGCATATATGAAAGCAGGCTTTACAAGGCTTTTGAAAAAAACTGGGTTCTTCAAACCTTTTGAAAAGAATTTTCTGACAAATAATGCAAAAGCAAAATATGGTACCAACTAGTTACAGGATGTATGTGTTGACTATTATGGGAGAGCACTAGTATAAGGAGGTATCAGGATAGTTGACTTGCAAGAAAATATGTAGGTCCAAATAATTTGAGTTCAGACAAATTCTCATCAACTTGAATTGGATGTCTAATATCACAAGTGGCTATGCACCAAGGAAAGCTTCTTCTCCAGTCTTTGATGTGATGAAAACTCAAATTCCCATGGTGGAAAAATTTAATGACTTAGAAAGCAGTAATTGGTTAGACATTCTTATCCATATTTTTACAGTGACTCTCCTTATACTGGCAGTCAAAATTCTTTAAATAGAAAGTCAGGGCAAGCGATTAAGAACATGTATACTTCCTAATCATCAAATTTCAACATTAATATCAACCTCAATTTAGTATCATTACGCTACTCCATTTTCACAATAAATTTATACATGACTTCACTAGTCTCCCTAATGGCCAGGCATTTATCACATTTTCCATGAACTGTCCTCACTCTCAAAATGCCGAGCTAAATAGAAGAATAGATAGACAGGATTATTCCTCAAAAGCCAAAACAAGTAAATTAAATTAAGGTGACGCATACTAATGTCTATAGATGACCAAAATATGCCAATGGAATTTTAGAAAGACCCGAGTGCAATATAATCCCAGGGAATGCCTAATGCAACTCAATACAAAGAGATACAAATATTAGAAAAGAAACATATAAATATAAAAGAGCAAAATTAGGTCAATACCAGCAAGCAATAAAGCTAAAGACCAGCTCTCTATAATATCCTCCCTCTTACCATCTTACACAATGTAATATTTCCATTAGATGCTAAATATTATCAGATTTTATTAGGGACCATGAAAACCACTATTACCCCCATTTCAACTGTTGACATAGGCTTTTGAGATAAAACTTAAAGTTGTAACAGAAATGAAGAAACATTAACAACAGCAAAAGGTACCAAAATTACCTCATGGAAGGGTATCCCATAGTGCATGCCCAATCCATATAATGGATACAATATTTAAGGTTTAAGGCTTTAAGCATTTACTTTTGACTTGGTAAAGAGATGCCTGCAAGGCAATAAAAGCCAGAGGAACGCCTATAACATAATTCATGAAGAGATCAACTAGAATAATATCTGACACACAAGCTCGATACAATATTAGTTGTTTGGTTAGTTACCAAAAACATGATGATACATTTACAACATGATACTTAAACTGTTCATGTAATGGACACATAAATGGAATGATATTCTGTTTGAACATCTAGTAGCATAGTCCGCATCACCTAATGTAACATAGTTTCAAGAATATCAACATTGTTAAAGTGATATATTTATCTAAAAAGACAAAAATGTTATCCTGAGAGGCAGGACCACACATAACAAAAAAAAAAACAAGGTCAGTCACCTCAAAATCTGTTTGGCATAGTTGTCATTGATGGAAAAGGAGCAGCAATAAGTGGGGTCACCATATGTGTGTGAGGAGGTGCAACTGAGTATGTTGCTTGTCAGAGAATTGCTTGTGATGGTTATGTCATCTACATAAACCAATACAACCACCAAATCATCACTGTGTTTGTGACATAAAACTGAATTGTAAATCCAAATCCGAAGATGTTTATCATTTTTTCTATATCAGGATTTTAAGCCTATTTCAAACAGTAAAACACTTATATGAGCCTACACAATAAACGCTCCTTACATGCTACCAATAAGCCCTATGGCTTATACATAATACACTTCCTCCTCCAAATCACCATGAAGGAAAGCACTCTATACATTTGATAAACTTTCCAGGCAATGTTGCTAATATCATTTCAGGGATTATATCACCATGGGTCTGGAGAGGCTTATCATAAAGACTGAAGAAAATATTGGCAAGCAAAAACATGGAAAAAATAGCAACTTGAAAAACTTGGAAAAATCAGAGGAAATAGAAGATATTTGCAACACTGATTTTGGGAATCATATTTTCAGCATATGCCTCCTCTTCAGTCCACTTCAAAATTCACGCTTCTGATAATGAATATCATATTGATCATACTTCAAATTTTCTACTGATACTTCCTCGAATTTTGTGCTAACAAATTCAAATTCTCTACAAAAATTCAGCTCCAAGTTCCAACATGTGCCAACCTCCCTGGCTTCATTCTGTTATGCATCTTCATGATGCTTTAGCTCCTTTCATCCTTGACCATAACTCCTGAATGCATCCTTCCCAAGTTTGTGGCTTTGATACCATATCAGAATTTGCAGACACAATAGCAGAAATTACAAACCAAGAAATTAGGATACAACATCCAAAATAGTTCACTCATTTTTCCAAAAGTCTTTCTTGTGGTAAAATGTATGGAACGACTATTCACTTCATATTCCTAAATTTTGAAAATTAAAGACAACTAATGAAATTTCAAGTCATCACAAATTGACTTTATTACAAAACGTACTTTGTAACTCAAATATCTGAAGTGCTAAGTGAGACCACTAAATATATAACTTTATCAATGGCTCTCATGGCAATCCTTATGTTTCTGTTATCTATGACTGATGTTAAGATTTTCCTCCCTCCTTTTGATTATTCAGGTCATGTGAACATATCGGTTCTTAGTTAACTCAATTTCATTGTCATCTCCAGAATCCAAACTTCTAACTTTGGGTGGATTCACTTTCGACCAATGTTACAAATATCATTTCAGGGAACATATCGCCAAGAGTTTGTAATGTCCTCTTCCAATTAATTGGCCAAGGGAGGATGAAGTAGACAATCCAACCCCATAGCCTACAGTCATTGATAAAGGGGGAAGCCCATTATCCAATGTTTTGCGGCAGCATTGGGTAAATTTTGGGGTAGCTGGGGGAAAAAGCCCAAACTAGGGGTTGCACTTCTAACCCCTCACATTAGAGAGAACCCCATGAGAAATCTATAAATAAAGGAAAGGTACAAACAATTCATCATCGTCGAATTTGGATTGAAATATCTCTGTTTTATTGAGCTTAGGCTCTGAGGGTTTTAAGACACATTTTTCCCTTGTCTAGTTTCGGTGAAGGTAATCCCACCCTAGCTTGTCTCGACTGATTTCGGTGGTGAAACATCTACCCTAGTCAGCCTTTTTCTTCTTATTCGTCTGACATGATCTTTCAATGGGCAATCACTCCTCTGTCTGAAAGACACAGCAAGTGGATTCTGTAGCAGCGAGGCATTTGAGGTTTTTTGTCAGGAGGCTGCAGGGCAGAGAACCGCAGTCGCAGGCCAAAAACTGACTGCAGGGCTTGAGGAGAATTACAGGGGTACGTTGCGAGTCCATTAAAGAAAACAGGAAACTCGGACCCCTGTAACAGTGAGGTCAGACCCTGGAACAGCAGATTCTGTTACAGCTAGACAAGACAGTGAGTTGTCAGTAGTGTAGTAACAGTAGAATTGGATAAGTAGTTGAAGTGCTGAATATTGTTTTTGAAATCAGAATTACACTGGTGGATTATTGGTTCAATAGACCTACTGTTCATTGCGCAATCAGCCCTAGCTTATTGTGGTTTGTGAAGAATCATATTACTGCTGAAAGTCTTTTCATATTATTCGTACTTACTGCCAAATGAATGGATGAATGTGCACTGCTATTGTATAATTCTTTCTAATTTATTGAAGGCCCTAGTTGAAACTTGAAAATAATAACCTAAGGGCAAAACTCCTCTTGGAACATTACAGGGTTCAGAAAGAAAATTATTGGAAATATTAGGAATACATTGGAAAATATCTGGAAGAATCTACTTGAAACTGTAAAACTCAGAAAAATTGGCCACCTGAAAAACTTGGAAAAAGTCAGAAATATCGAGAGAAATCAAAGATATTTGCAACCCTGCTTTCAAAACCATGATAAACTGACCGAGCAGAAAGTAACACCTATGCAGCAAAGTAAATTGTTGAGAATATTGTTTGATGCACCATCAATAGAGTGCTATAAAACAAGAAGATTATCCCATGAAGAGACAAGGATAGGATAGAAGCATATACAAAAGCAAAGCAAGGAAAAGGCCCACAACAGATAATCACCTCTCCATATATTTTCTTCCCTCTTTTGTTGCTTACGCTCACACAAAAAATGATAGTTAACAAGGGGTTATTTTACAAGTTGGCAAATGAGTCACATCTGTCACTATTCATGTGCAAAATACTATTTCATATTGAATACTTGTTTGTCTCCTATCATTATAGTTTCTTGGGTTTTATTCAGTTCCCAACATGCATGGTTGTATGCAATGTATCATCCATTATCTACTTTAATAATCACATCCTAGGTGTTTTTTTATTTGTGGCTGGTGAGGCTTGGGGCTCAAAATAACCCCATGCTTATTAGGTACCAACATGCTGAGACAAAAGTTTTTGTTTCTGCAGAGTTTTTTACCTTTTCAACAAAAACAATCATATTACTTGAACATTTGTTTCTTAAGGACTTGCTAGAATTAACTTAGAAAGTTCAAAGAGTTGCAAGTCATCAAACCCTGATATTTTTTTCAATATCAACTCTAAGCCTCATCAACTGGAAAATTTATCATTTGGACATTTCAGCTTGCCTGAGCTCATAGTCTGGATTAGTTCTGGTGATCCATGACAAGACCAATGAATTATTTAACACTATGCTAGTCTCCTTACTCTTTTTCCAACTGCGTTATCAAAGAGCCACTATCATGATCAAAAGACATTTTCCATGTCTATAGCCCAACTATCAAAGCTACACAGGATTTAGTCAGGCAACAGCTAGGGGTTAGTCAGATGCTTTACATTGTTGGCCACAACTTCATATAGTAGACTAAGACAAACTAAAATTTGAACACTGCTAACAAACTGGATCATTTTACTCCCACCCATAATTACCACCATATAAAATTTCACATTAAAATAGCAAGCATCCTCACAATCAAACAAAGGCAGCCCAGCTAGTTGAAAACTTGATCCTCGTATGTAATTTGCATAGTGGTCCTTTTAAGATTGTAATATATCCAACATCAGGTACCAGAACACAAAAACATGCTAAACCATTAGCTGCAACTCTGATAAGCATCTTACCATTTCCAGAACCAGAAAATCTCCGTAGTTCAGCATCACCATGAGCAAATGAACAACTTTGCCGAGGACAATGACCCCTCTGATAAAGAGTGCACAGCTTTGTTTTGTATAAATCACGATCAAACATCATCTCTAAAATATATTTGGTGTCTAAACAAAGACTATACGCTAAGAACCGGGAAAATGAACATAATCAATTTCTTTCTTCTTTGACTTCAGTGCCTCGGATCTAAAATCTGTAAGAAAAACATTGCATGAACAATATCAGCAATTAGGTAATGATATGATCAGAAAAAAATTATCTATCTATAATGCTATGTTCATGCTGCAAACATTAACAATATGCCTTAAAATCAAAGCAATAAAATGTGCAATATAACAAAAAAAGGTAACCCTGAAGTAAGACTTCATCAGCTTAATGTGATATGCATCCCCTGAACAAGAGGTCCAGTTCTTATCAATAAGAAGATAAATTTATGGACGAGAACAATAAGTGAAATGGTGATAAACAAGAGAAATAACTGACCAGTGACATGACATATTGACATAACAAAGAACATACAAAAAGGTATCCCTGCCTCAAGACCTAAAATCTTTTAGAGCCCTTTATCAAATTGAGTACATGCTCTGGAGCTTAGAGAAGCCACATATACCCTGCATCTGTTCCCTGCATATGTGCCTTGTGCATGATGCTCAAGCCTTGTACCTGTCCTCCATACCCTAAAAACTCTGCCCTGGATCTATAACCTATTTGTGCGATATACTTGTCCATAATGTTACCACCTAAAGATGCACAAGAAATTGAATGCTTGGACTAGAGGGGGCAGATTTCATTGATTAGGTGAACAACCTTGCCATAGAGGAGGCTTCTACATATGTTGATGGATGTTTATAATTGTAGATTACATTTTTGGGCATTTTCACCTTCCCCAAGGCATGAGTTACATATTTGGGGGCATGATATGGCTCACTAGCACCTTTTGAAAGGCATCTAGGAATACCCTTCACAAGATGGTGCAACATGGCACACAAAACCCCTCAATAATATGGTCAAATACATACAAACAAGATGAGCACTCTACATAAAGGGAAAGTTTAACGTGTTTTATTTCATTTCGGTTGTGGAAAAGGGGCTTGATACCCATCTACATACATGCGTAACCCTAGGAAAAATTTTCTCCTGTGATGCAACCTTTCAATCAGCAGCCCCTACCATGGTCCATAGATAGCCAACCTCAAATGTCTCTCGCCCATTCTTGAGTCAATACACTCATTGGTCTAGCCTACTCATCTTATGGAGATGGGTCATCTATTGTGAGGTACATTAACCATTTTCGTATTCAAGTGCTTCCATTTAATGTTTTAACGCATTATGGTATGGATCACAGGTAGAAATTGGATTATAGACAGTTGTTGGTTGTGTACTTGTTCTCTTACTTCTCCTTGGTGGTTATCATTTGCCCCTAGTCTAGTGTGACCTTCCTTAGGTCTTTCTTTCAATGTCTAGGAGGGGCACAAATAAGAGGTTCTGATGATGGTAGTGTTCCTGTTATTCATATCTAATACTTACCATTATTATACTCATTTCATTATCCCATATTTTAATCAATTATTGTTAGTCGTTCATGTTGGTTCCCTGTTGGCCTTGTCCTATGAGGAGTTGGAAGTACAAGAGATTGATGCAGCTATAAGAAAAGAAAAAGCATAAGCCAAATATCAAAATGCAAAAGAATGGCAAGGGATGTAAAGCAACCAAAATCCAATTATAGCTTGAGCTCTACCCCCTCTTACATAGCCACTCCTCCCTAAGAGTATCCATGCATATCACACCTATCAAAGTAAAAGAAAAAATCTCAAATAACATCCTGACCCTGATGAAGTGATTACTACCCATCTTTAAAGGGGGGATTATATCATCACCATTACACAACGAATAAATGAAGCGTGTCAAACAAACCATATAAAATGAAGAAAAAGGCAAATATGAGAGCTTGGAAAAACAAAGGCAAGGGAAGGTAACTCAATTAGCTAAGCACTCCCTCTACAGAGGCACTCGTAAATAATGTTTTTACATAACCTAGTACAAGACTACACCTTTCATGAAGGAAACCCCATAGCACCTATCATTTGAAAGGGTCGGCCTAGGAATTGTTCCTCCCCTTAGGGTTGAAAGCACCTAATAGGGTCGCTTGATAACCCTCCCATACTAAGTATGGTAACCTATATACAATCATAACTTATAAACTAGTAAGACATTTGAAAATGATACTTGTGTGTAGTACTTCGATGGTTTTGACATTGAATTTGGTCCACCTTGACACTCTTATGGTTCTTGTACCCATGATGTTGATCTCACTTGATTCTATGAGTATGTGTTAGATGATTCTTCTAGACACAGAGAGGATCCCTTGAGGATGAGACAATACTTCTCCATCTCGTCATAGATGTTGTCCAACCACTTTGATGATAACGCAGAGCACTTTGACAGAGGACGTTGGGCACCTCTTGAAGGTCACTCACCTTGAGATTGACTTAGCACAATTGATGAGACCCTACCTCAGCCTTAGGACCTTGGGATGTTGATGATCAAAGCTTGGACGTTGTTTGGAGATTAAGTGTACCCAGGAGATGACAAGACACCCCCAGGCTAGCATTGTACTTTCTTGATGGGTGTTACCTTTCTCTTGATGGGTGTTACCTTTCTCTTGATGATGGTGAGTAGGAACCCCTTTGGAGAGGATTTCACACCTTCGACCATAGTGATATCATGGCCTAGAATGATGACATCACCCCTGTGAGACATTTAATAGTGATGTGTGTTGAGAAATTAGGGCAATTAATTCAATTTCTCTTCTTGATAATTACTTGTGAACTTGTTATGCTTCTTTTACTTAGATCTTATCTTTGTTAACTTATTAGGTCTTTCATCAAGTCAATTGTCAAAATGCAAGAGACACAATGTTTAGGCTCTTCAAGCCAGGGCCAAAACCTCTCACTCATTGACAGGAAAACTCGCACCAATTCTTCTTATAGAGATTCCAATTTACGAATACTAAGACCATGACCCTTGACTTATTTTGTCACTCCCAGAACAAGACATAGTCATCTTTCTTCCTTGATTCTTTGATCTTCCTTATTTTGAGATCTTCTATAGCATCAAGACATGTCCATTGTAGCAACATCTAAACACTGAGATGTGTCCCCGAACTGTGATCTCACTGAATTGCATCTCATACCTTAGCACCGAGTTGCATCACTGAAATATCATTGATCCACCGTAGTAGCAATACTTGACACCGAGCATCACTGTGTTGTGCCGAGACCTTAACAAATTGTGATATGAAGGTCTTATTGTAATCATCCATATTTTTGTGATGCCTTTTTGTGGAGGTCTGAACTTACCATACTATTCTCATCACAGAATTACGAAGGTATGCCGACGAGGTTTTGTGGCTCCATTTGACTGCAGCACCCATCCAAAATCTCAGACATCATCGAACTCCTTTTTCTATGATCTAGACCGAGGTCTGTACCCTTGTCCGAGCTTACTTTCTGTGATCTAGCCCGAGAATTTCAAGGGAATCCGAGACTGTCTTCTTGTTGTAATATGAGGTGCCTAAACACCTATTTATAGTAGTTCATCCAAGCTATTAAGCCGACTTTTGCAAGTGAACCGTTGTGATTGATTTATGTGAGCCGACATGAATATATTGTGCATCTTGAGGCCGACATCAAGGAGATGATTGTGCTTGTCTTTTGGAGGATTGTCTAGACACTTCTGAGTGTAACATGACTTCATCTACATGACCCTAATTATCTTTATGACAAGATCAAAAAAATCCTAAAGACATCAAGAAGTCTTTGACCTATAAATAAAAATTGCTCATGAAACCCATGAAGCAAGTAAAACAACAAATACATTTTATTATCTTTGTCTTCTTCATTACATAAATTCATAATTACAAGTCATTATGAAGACCGAACCCAATTACATTTTTCAACACTCCCTCTTAACTCGGGAGGTATTCATAATGATACATGGTCACTATCAATCTGAAGAATCTCATAAGAAGAATCCGATTGGTAATCCATCTATTATAGCATCAATCTAACCAACATTGTCACAGTGCAAGGCCTTGACTAACAGCTCCATCTCTCTACGAGACCATGAGCTAGAATGTTTGTGAGACCAATTATTATAGACACCTTCATCATTGTCTCCAAGGTACATACTCCACCCGAGTGTTCACCGAGTATGAGCTCATAGGATTATTCCTATTGGGATAGCTAATTCTCAAAGAATGTCTGTCCTTCCACGACTACTCTTTCCTTGGATACCCTAATACATCCCAAAAGAGTATCAGATGCCAGATGATTACCCAATCCCACATTTTTTCTTCCAGGTAAAGATCAGAATGATGTGTCTATCTCTCTCTCTTAATTAGGGAGGATATACCCATTCCTATAAATGAATGTTCTCAAGCTCCCTCTTATCCAAGGACTTGTTTAGGCTCCCAGGGACTTGCTTCCAAGCTCCCTCTTTAGCCAAGGACTTGTTCAAACTCCCAGGGACTTGTTTCCAAGTTTCTACCAAGTAAGAAACTTATTAACTTATTACCAAGCTCCCTCTTAATCAGGGACCTATAGCAGCAATGATGAAAACACCTAGTTCATGAAGAACTCCTTTCTTTGATGTCATGAATTTCTTTGTTATTGAGGAATCTTCATCTTTGGGATCTCTTCATTCGGGAACAGATCATCCATCACTTGTCAGAAAGTGATCCATCAATATTTTCATCTGGTCTAGCTTCATGCCATGCTGCTTTCCTTCGAACCATATTTCTTCCAAGGATCTTTCATCCTACCATATGGTTGTCAACTTGTGGAAGACATATCCTTCCTTTTTGGTAGCCCTACATAAGCTCATCTAGATATTATTCAATTACAAATATGAACTTTTAAAAGTTATCTTAGTGATGATCTATCACCATGACATCTTCTTGTAGGCATCGCCATCCTTCGTTACAGATTGACACATCTCCTAAAGATATGTATTGTCAAGGGTTTCCATCTTTTCCAGACTTCCATCAGAGTTTCCATATCTTCCAAGAGACTTCCTAGTCAAGTCTTCTTGGTTTTCGTGGATGTTGATTGCCTTTACCATGGTTGCATGTCTCATGATCTCTTCCTTCCTTTCTTCACACATTCCATTCCCAGGAGCTTCCAATCAGAGTTCCTTGATTGTAGTCAACCACCTCATATTTTATACGAGGACATATTATGTTGATTTCATTTAGTGTGAACCATGCCTTTCAGCAACCTTTTATAGGAGGAGATTTCTTTTTCCTTTGATCATGCTTCTCAAGATAAAAGTAGTGATCCATGTTACCTGCAACCATACGACATGATAGCTAAGCATACATACCTCATTTTCCCTTTAGGTTAGCTAAGCTTCTTTCAGCAGCTTCCTTGATTGAAGCGTCTTCAACCCCTTGATATGCTCCATCTCTTATGTCATCGTACCATCATTCCGTGAACTCCACAAGTTGGAGTTCTTGATGAAACACTTGCTTCATCTCTAAATCGGTGAACCCTTCGATGAGAATTCTTATCTGGTAGATGTTTCTTTTGATGTATGATGAGCCTCATCTCGAATGACTACCTTTCCTTCAATATGCAACGAGGTTCCAAGAGCTATATCCTTCATATTTGACTGCCATGAATTTTGTTCCTTCTTGTCCTTTATGATTTCCCATAGTGATGTCACGAGCTCTTGTTTCAAATGCTTCCATGATGCCATAGTGCATCTTGTTATTTATCATAGTCATATCCTATAACAAAAGACTTAGGAGCTATGAGAAGACCTTTTGTGAAGGAGACTATCTTAATCATAGTAGATATCTCTTATTCCCTCTTTCTTTGGGTCTTCTTCAGCTTCCTCCATCATTCTAGTGATATGAGCTTTCTTTCTGTAATGTCCATAATTTTTCTATAGCATTGAATCTTAGCTATGTTGTTTTGTCTTATTTGAGGACCAGTCTTTCCTTTCTGCAAATGTTTCAGTTCTTTAACCTTCAATACTTTTGCCTACGACTTGTCCTTTTATGTCTTGCATAGAAACCACAAGTTGTTGAATGAGGTAACTTTCTTGTCTCATGGACATTTGTTACCTTGATGATTGTCCTTTTATCATATCTCCCAGATCTCATAATTGGATTTTATGAAGATATCCTTTCAATTTTATGTAGATCAGATCTAAGTAGTATGACCTTCTTTACTGCATCTTCAGAGAATAGTTCTACGTATCTCTTAGATATCTCTAATCCTGGCAAATAGAGATGAGAGGACCTTTCACTAATTTCATAAAAATCCTTCGAGTCCTATGATCTCTTTCCATGTATTCAGACAATACTTGACCTTTGAAGAATTTTCCATAAATATGATCAATGACTTCACTATTTTTTAGGACCATCTCTATCCTCCTTTTTCATGCAAGGAATTATGATAACCCAACTAGTTTATAGATCTCCTTGCAAACATGAAGTCATTTTATCAAATTTGATTATAGAATAAAAGACACTTGATAGGTGAAGATGAAATCTTCAATTTGATCACTTTGATAGAGCTCTCCTTTTGGACAATCTTCTTCCAAATTAAAACACCTTTCTTCAGTAAAGGAGATTGTTCCTTTTATGATGACAACACCTTTTGATCTAGCTCCTTTTGATGATAGCTTAGAGGATCCAAAACATTTTTTGTCGTGTCACATAAGACTTTTTTCTCGCACCAAGATCTTTCCTTGCTTGCACCAATTTCACTGTGATCACCAAGGTAGTAGTTCTGAGATTTCCATCACTAAATAGCAGCGATGAATATATGTGGCAAGACCAACATATTGCATCAAAACGTGTGGCTGAGATGGAATGTTACTGAGGTAGTATTGTTATTCTTTTACTGTTGATTATACTAGACTTGAAGTAGCACAGAACCAAACTGTAACATATCATCGAAATTATGTTTAGTATTTTCACTGCGATCTGCACTAGGTATGTCAAGAGCATTGTTGTAATTCCACTGATCTTAAGTTACTGAAAAACACCTCTGAAATTAGCCTGAGATTTTCTGAGGATGATCTGAATTGTAGACTGTGATATTCGGACTATGATTGCCTCCCAAAATCTCAAAGAATTAGATCTCTGAACTTATCCCTTCTACAATGATCTTTGACTAGCGTAGATGCTTTGAAATTTGATCCTTGCGTGTCCCTTAGATGCCCTTCCTTAATTGTCACCTTAGCTTTGATTCCATGTTGAGAAATTAGGGCGTTTAATTCAA
Source organism: Pinus albicaulis (assembly GCA_034641835.2). NCBI lineage: Eukaryota > Viridiplantae > Streptophyta > Pinopsida > Pinales > Pinaceae > Pinus > Pinus albicaulis. Next base: position 353,919,010 of record CM076577.1, read on the forward strand.
TTTCTCTTCTTGATAATTACTTATGAACTTGTTGTGCTTCTTTTACTTATATCTTATCTTCGTTAACTTATTATGTCTTTCATCAAGTCAATTATCAAAACACAAGAGACACAAAGTTTAGGCTCTTCAAGCCAGGGCCAAAACCTCTCACTCCTTGAGAGGAAAACCCGCACCAATTCTTCTTATAGAGATTTCAATTGACGAATACTAAGACCATGACCCTTGACTTATTTTGTCACCCCCAGACCAAGACACAATCATCTTTCTTCCTTGATTCTTCGATCTTCCTTATTTTGAAATCCTTTATGGCATCAAGACATGTCCACTATAGCAGCATCTAAACAATGAGATGTGTCCTCGAACTGTGATCTCGCCAAATTGCATCTCATACCTTAGCACCGAGCTGCATCACTAAAATATCGCTAATCCACCGAGCACCGTTCCTAGTAGCAATACTTGACACCGAGCATCATAGTTCTTGCACAGCACCAAGACCCTAACAAACTGTGATATGAAGGTCTTACTGTAATCATCTGTATTTCTGTGATGCCTTTCTGTGGAGGTTCGAACTTACCATACTATTCTCATCACAGAAATTATATAGGTATGCCGAGGAGGTTCTGTGGCTCCATCCGAACTGAGCACCCATCCAAAATCTCAGACATCATCGAACTCCTTTTGTTGTGATCTAGACCGAGGTTTGTACCCTTGTCCAAACTTACTTTCTGTAATCTAGCTCGAGAATTTCAGAGGAATCCGAGATTGTCTTCTTGTTGTAATGTGAGGTGCATAGACACCTATTTATAGTAGTTCGTCCAAGCTATTAAGCCGACCTTTGCAAGTGAACCGTTATGACTGACTTATGTGAGCCGACATGAATATATTGTGCATCTTGAGGCCGACATCAAGGAGATGATTGTGCTTGTCTTTTGGAGGATTGTCTAGACACTTCTAAGTGTAACATGACTTCATTTACATGACACTAATTATCTTTATGACAAGATGGCAAAATCCTAAAGACATCAAGAAAAAGTCTTTGACCTATAATAAGATTAGCAACTGAGTGAAGCCAACAATAGAAGTAATACAACATAAAAACATTTATACTCTTTGTGTTCTTCATTACATAATTCATAATTCTGGTGTTTAAAATTGGACAACTAGGTCTAAACTCCATGTTGTGATGCTCAGATGAAGATACCAATATTTTTATTGGGTTCCTCTTTCGGAGAGGTGTAAGATCGATATAAAATTGATCTTAATCTGATGAGCAGAACATTTATTTTGAATTTATTTTTTAATAATTTCAAATATGTGCAGGTCGGCCTTAAGGTTTTACACCCCCAGCAGATGTGTCACACACCTCAATGATGGATATATATACAGTCAACGTTGGAGATCATTTCACTCATCTCATCACACATCTTCTCTGGTTTCGTACGAGCTGTTGAGTAGTCCAGTTCTGCAGTAGGAGAAGAAGGGCAGTTGCTATGACAAGGGTTGATGCCATTCTTCTTTTGACTCACATGCAACGAGCTTTGCCCTGGTTGACATTGACTTTGATGCTTGGTGCCATGGTCCAAAAGGCGAAATTTGGGTGAGCCCAAATTTTGAGCGTACTCATGGCACAAAATGGTCAAAAATTGAAGTGAAAGAATGACTACATTGACATATTTATTGCTGCAGCACCACTTTTCTAGTGTATTCTGTTTTAAATTTGACTTTGAGTTGGTGGAGTGGTGATTTGAGGGTATTGTGACACAAGGCGGGTTGGCAGTAAACTGCTGGGTTTAGGCATCTCCTTGACGCGTCGTAACTTACCCACCAACATTTCTTGTTGGGTTTTGTCTTCTATAGATCCACTGGTATGTTCTATCAACATTTTACTTAACTGTTTATGTGATTGTTGTAATAAAAAGTAAAGTTGCATCAAGCATAGAACATCTACATAAAATTACATGGTATCAGAGCTGAGGTGAAGACAAGCCCTATTTGTAGCAATCACCGGAAAGGATAATGGGCTCCACAAGCAATAGCTTCAAGGAGGAAGACAAATTGACTAGGAAGGATGACTTCCATGCTTGGAAAATGATATTGGATCTCAAATTGGAAGACCAAGATGTAACTGGACTATGTCTGAGGTAAAATCCAAGCCTCCACTCCATGCTACTGTGTAACAAAAACACAAAGTACAAGAAGGGGGAGATCAAAGAAAAGCTGATGATCAGGGAATCCATTCATAAAAGCCTGGTGGCCTACATCTCTGAGTTGGGCACATCCAAAGAGATGTATGATAAATTGATCCTCATGCTCAAGGCCAACAATGTGAATCAAGTACTATTCTTCAAGAATCAATTGAAGAATCTGAAGAAAGGCAGGGATGAGTCTGTCCAATCATACTTTCAGAAGCTGACTGAAATCAGGAACAATCTGCTAGCTATTGGGGAGACAATAGCTAATCGAGAGATGGCACTCAACGCACTTGGAGGGCTCTCATCTGAATTGCATGTGTTCAACACTACCATTCTAAATAATAATGTGATACCTGACTTTGACGAAGTACTGTCAAGATGCGTTCAAGAAGAATCAAGAATGAAGGAGTATGGAAATGGAGGAAATGTTGCATACGCTGCTCATTCTAGAAAGAAAAACTCTGGTGGTCCGAAGAATAAGGGAAAAGCAGGGGCCCAAGGAAAGAAGGGCAAGTGTTTCACTTGTCATAGGCCTAATCACTATGCTAGAGAATGTCCTTTCAAGAAGGATTCTCCCAATGGTGATGACAACAACAACAATCGGAGGAATGGCAATCAAAGGAACAACAGGTTTAAGGGAAAAAGGAAGGCTTCCTCCGGCAGAAATGATCAACCTTTCAAAAGGTCAAGAAACTCCAGGTATGAGGAATCACATGTTGTTGATAAAAGAAATGAATACATTCTTGTATCTGCCCTCTCTGTTACATCCCCAACCGACACTATGGATGTCTGGTTGATAGATAGTGGTGCCTCAAGACATATCACTGGGTTCAAGGAAACACTTTCTGATATGATTGAGAAGGATACTAATCTGGAAATTATCCTTGGAGATAATGCCACATATCCCGTGAAAGGGCAAGGACTGTGACCCTCCACTTGTCTCAAGGTCAAGTCCTTCACTTGCAGGATGTACTCTATGTACCAAATTTGAAGAAGAACCTTGTGTCTATATCGGCCATGGAAGACAAAGGTTTCAATGTGGCATTAACTGATGGAAAGGTGCTCATGTGGAAGAAGAGCTTCAAGGAAGCTATCTCGATAGGATTTAGAGTTGATACACTCTACCAGGTTGGAGGAAGTCCGCTGGGAGCAATGACATGTGATACTATTCGACAGACTGAACTATGGCACCGAAGGTTTGGACACCTTCACTACAAAGCCCTTCCCGAAGCAAGGAAGGTGGTGACAGGGATGCTCGAGTTTCCAAATAATCATGAAGGTGTATGTAAGGGTTGTGCTGAAGGAAAGCATAAAAGGGGACCTTTCCCCTCTAGTGTCACAAAGACATCTGATGTCTTGGAATTGATCCATTCTGATCTATCTGGTATGCTGCCCGTGACATCCTTGGGAGGATGTTCATATTATATGACGTTCATAGATGACTTCTCTCGCAAAACCTGGATATACTTCTTAAAGAAGAAGGATGTGGCTTTCATGTGGTTCCGTACATTCAAAGCCTTGGTGGAAAATATGACAGGGAAAAAGATCAAGAATTTGAGAACTGATAATGGCACTGAATATGAGACAAATGAGTTCAAGGAATTTTGCAGAGAAGTTGGCATTAAGAGGGAGACTGCAACTGTCTATACTCCCGAGCAAAATGGTGTTGTTGAACGAAAGAACCGGACCATTGTGGAAGTTGCCCATGCCATGCTATGTGACCAAGGTCTGCCGAAGTTTCCATGGGGAGAAGCTGCGAACACTGTTGTGTACATACAAAACCGATGCCCGCATTCCCTCTAGAATCCAAAACTCCCGAAGAGGTTTTCTCTGGTAATAAACCTGATGTCTCACATTTTAGAGTTTTTCGATGTACTGTCTACTTTCATGTGCCAAAAGAAAAGAGGAGCAAGTTGGATGCTTCTGGGAAGAAAGGAATGTTTATGGGCTATAGTGAAACTTCGAAGGCCTACAGAGTCTATGTGCCTGGTCAAAAGGAAGTGGAGATATGCCACGATGTCACCTTTCACGAAGATACTTCCCTAAAGAAAGTAGTCAATCTTCCGAGATCTGAGGAAGATAATGAAGCAAGGCCTGGAAATCAAGAGGAACCGAAGGATGAAACAATCCCTGATGTTGAAGGACCGATGGACCCGATTGATCCACCTCCTTCACTAGGAAAGAGACCATCATGGCTCAGGGACACTCTCGAGGATGCTAAGGGACATGCTGCCCCAAGGGGGGCATTCCGTCCCAAGGGGGACATTCCGTGAAAGCAAGAAGCGGAGTAGATACCAAGGGAATCTAGCAGCCATGAGTACTATTGTACAATCCGAGCCTGGATCCTTTGAGGAAGCCGTAAAGCATCAAGTCTGGAAGGATGTTATGCACGAAGAGTATGAGTCCATTATGAAGAATGATGTCCGGGATGTGGTTCCAAGACCAAAGGACAAAGCAGTTGTCACCTCGAAATGGCTCTACGAGATCAAGCATGGATCTGATGGAAGTGCTGAAAAATTCAAGGCAAGGTTCGTTGCTCGTGGCTTCTCTCAAAAGGAAGGCATAGATTATGATGACATATTTGCACCTGTGGCCCGATACACCACCATTCGATCTATTATAGCCCTTGCTGCTACGTAAGGATGGAATCTTCATCAGATGGATGTGAAGACTGCATTTCTGCATGGTGCGATAAAGGAAGAGGTATATGTGGAGCAACCTCTGGGGTTCGAAGTCCAGGATCGAGACACCCATGTCTGCAGGTTGAAGAAGGCCCTCTATGGGCTGAAGCAAGCACCCAGAGCTTGGTAAGAGAGGATAGATAGCTACTTGATGAAGCTGGGCTTCACTCAAAGTAATGCTGATCCGAACCTTTACTTCAAGTTTGTCAAGGGAAAACCTCTCATCCTGGTGTTGTATGTGGATGACCTCTTCCTGACAGGTGTTGACCCTCTCGTTCATCAGTGCAAGAGGGAGCTCGCTGCTGAGTTCGAGATGAAGGACCTAGGACTGATGCACTACTTCCTAGGCCTGGAGGTCTGGGAGAGACGTGGCGAGATTTTCCTTTCTCAAGGAAAATACATTGTGAAGTTGTTGGAAATATTTGGAATGGTGGACTGTAAGTCCGTGTGGACACTGGTGTAGCTCAACTTTAAGAAGTTGAGTGGCAGCGCTGCTGGGCCCGTGCTAGTAAATCCTACTGAGTATCGTCAACTCGTAGGGGCCCTGATGTTCTCAGTGAACACTCGTACGGACGTATGTTTTGCGGTGAACACTTTGAGTCAACACATGGTTGATCCTCATCACATTCACTAGGTTGGTGCCAAGAATTGCGAGATACCTTCGGCACAATAAACCATGGGGCCGAGATACCTTTGCGGGAGCGTGACTTACTCATTGGATATACGTGTCGATTGAAGTTTTGGCGGTGTGGTGGATGTCCGGCTTGTGGACGTTGCTTCAATCTCGTTCTACTTGATCATGGAAGAGCGAGGAGCAGAAGTGAGCCCCGAAAGGTGGTGAGAGGCCGAATACATTGCAACAAGTATGGCCTATTGTGAAGCAGTTTGGTTGCGAAAGCTCTTTAGTGAGTTGTTCGGGCATGTGCTAAATACCACCATGATACTCTGTGATAACCAGAGTGGGATTTGCTTGTCCGAGAATCCAGTGTTCCACGATCGATCCAAGCATATTGATATCAGGTACCACTTTATCCGGGATATGGTACAGCGAGGCACCGTAAGGCTCGATCATATAGGAACTGATGAGCAGGTCGCGAATATTCTCACAAAGCCCCTGGGGAAGGTCAAGTTCCTAACCTTCCGTGAGAGTCTTGGTATCGTGGAACGGCCCCATGATGTGTGTCATGTTGGACGATGAGCTCTGGGAACTCTGGGGGGCTTTGGGGATAGCTTCTCGGAGCTATAAGCACTCAAGAGGCTAGGCTTGCCAAACCTTGTGGTGCTTCTGCCCCACCGTTATGATGTTTGAGTTGGTTCACCTCTCATTATCTGTGCCCCGTATGCATCCTACCCACTGAGTTCAGGGCTCATGGGAAGTACCTCTCATTTGGCCAATGAGGTTGGAAAAGCTAGAGACTAGTAGCAAAAACTGATGGACACATCAGAGATTGTCGTACTCTCTATCTAGGATGGCACGGTCCAACCACTTGATCTGGGATCGAGTATAGTGAGGTTTCGGACCTCCAACTGACTTCAGGTCAGGTAAACCAACTTCGGGTTGGTATGAGACTCTTTGTGAGTCTGATAGAGGTTTCGAACCTCTGGGCTGAATCTGTCAGTCGGGGGATGATGTCTTTGTGACTGACCCACTTCTGTTCTAAAATAAAGAGGCCAGCAAAGCAAGTTATGGCGGGATGACGCACGATGTTTGTTTGCACAGGTCAATGGAGTTCTCCCTAGTTGAGAGGGAGTGTTAAAATTGGACAACTAGGTCCAAACTCCATGTTGTGATGTTCAGATGAAGATACCAATATTTTTATTGGGTTCCTCTTTCGGAGAGGTGTAAGATCGATATACAATTGATCTTAATCTGATGAGCGGAACATTTATTTTCAATTTATTTTTTAATAATTTCAAATATGTAAAAGTCGGCCTTAAGGTTTTACACCCCCAGCAGATGTGTCACACACCTCAAAGATGGATATATATACAGTCAACGTTGGAGATCATTTCACTCACTCTCATCACACACATCTTCTCTTTTGATTTAGTACGAGCTCCTTGGAGGCAAATTCGATTCACACGTGGGAAAGAGGACGATTTACTGCAGCAAGGGTTGACCGAAATTTACTGCAGCTCACCGCAGCTAGGGTTTCCACGCTAGTTTGACTAGCGTTGAATTTGGTCAACGAATGGTCCAAAAGGGCTGAAATTTGGTGGAGAGTTCAATTTTGAAAGGCCGTACTCATTGGCACAAAAATCGAGGTCAAAAGGTCGACCGAAGACTGAGATGTGTTGACTTTATTGCTACTGCTTGCGTTGACTTTTCTAGACAGTGTTGACTTTTCTAGGGTTGACTTTGAGTTGACTGGGTGACTAATTTGAGAGCTGTTGTGACACAAGCTGGGTTGGCCGACCAAGAAAACTTTGCTGGTTGAAGCATCCCGCTGACCGCCATAACGCACCAACACATTCTTTTGTTTTTGGTTTGTCTTCTATAGATCCACTGGTATGTTCTATCAGCGTTTTACTTGACAGTTTATGTGATTGCTGTAATAAAAAGTAAAGTTGCATCAAGCATAGAACATCTACATAAATTTACAAAGTCATTATGAATACCGAACCTAGTTACACCTTTCAACAATGTGGGCTTTCGAGACGATGACATTGGGCTTGAGATGAAAGGCACCATTTTGATGAGGAAACGCGACTTTTGGAATGAGATAAAACCTTTGGTCATACCTTGCACCTTTTCATGGAGACTGTAGAAATTTTGACCCCAGTTCGGTTTTCAGTTTCACCTTATCACTCCCACATAGTTAAATGCCCATTCCCATAGTCAAAAATTCAAAATTCTGGAAGTGAAATTATTTTCTGAAAATACAAATTTAGGAATTTCACAAGTGCTGGAAACGCAGAAATAAAAACACAGTGAAATAGTACAACCACACAGAAAAATAACACTCTGATTTTTGGTCAATGTGACCCTAGAAAAACCCCCTACAACTCTTGGGGAAAACCAGTTTGAGAGCTCTTCTTTATTTCTAGAAAATGCTTTTACAGAGAACTGAAATATACAGTAAAAATTCCAGCAACCACAAAAAATTTACTTATCTCGATTTTCGTGCTTGCACATTGCCTCGAAAAACGTGCCAAACAACAAACTTATAAAACAGAAAAATTTTGCAGCATTTATGACAGCATTAAATGTTGAACTGCCACGCTCAATTGCATGCCCAGAATGTTGCAGTACAGCCGTATGGTTGTACGAACTATACAGAAAGTACATATGTACTTCCTCCTCGAAAACTGTGCCTGAAAATTGCCTCGAAAACTGTGCCTGAACCTGCTGTACAGATTTCTCGAAATCTGTGCCAAAAAACAATAGTGATCCTCTTCGTTTTTCGAAGCCCATAATCTGCCTTGGAATTCGTGCTAAAGCTATTGTACGGATTCTTCGATTTTTGTGCCTCCTTTCTGAAAAAGTGCACCAACCTCCTACTATATGGATTTCTGCCTTGGGATTTGTGCCACTAAGCTGTTATACGGATTTGTTGAAGTCTTCTTACTGCGCTCCTTCAAGTTCTCACACTCAAGAAACTTTCTCCTTGCTCTCCTTCTCTCTCTCAATCTGCTCATGAAAGAATGAATGACCTTTTCTCTTCTTTTCTCCTTTAACCTAACCCTAAGCGACTTTTAGGGAATCCCTAAATCCAATGGCTGAGATAGCTTTAGATCAAGGGCTGAGAATAAGTGTGCATTTAATTCTCACTTTCTAATTTTTAATTCACCCCACTTAAATAAAGACCCACTTAGCATTTTATTTCCATAGTCACTTTTTCACGTTCTAATTTTTCATTGACTTTAATAAAGTCACTTTAAAATTAGATTGTAACTTTATAAAGTCACTTTAGGAGAAAAGTACAAAATACATTTGGACACTTTTCCCTAGGCCAAAGATCAAAACCTTAGGGAACCACTTGTCTTTTGGTACCCAAATTTTAATAGAGACATGCGTTTTGGGAAATGACATCACCCTTGGAGGCTTTTCTACTCACATGTGTGGGTTAATTGAGGCTTATTTTTATGTTATTACATTATTTTGGCTATCTTTGGGGGTCGGCTTGATGACCTATCCACCTTGTAATATGGATTACGTATTTTAGGGGCTCTTAAAGCATATAGAGCTAAATCAACTTAGTTGCCCACACACACAAACACACGCATATATAAGGAATTTGATTCGTCTCTTGGTTCATTGTCACGCTTGGATCATAACTTCTATTGATTAGTGATTCTTTTCTCATGTGCGTTATGCAGGCCCAATTGAGCAACTTTCTCTTGGATGGATTTGTGATGTGATGTGATCTCTTTTCATGGATGCTTATGGTGGATCTTGGATGTTGCATGCTGAAGTAAGTTAGTTTATTTGCTTTATCTTGGTATTATGTTCCACGAGATTAATGTTCTTGTGCCAAATTAGTTTATTTGGTATTTGCTTCATTGTCCCTTGTTGAACTAAACCCTTCCTCCAAGTATTTGAGGAATAGATATATGTTTTTCTTTCCCTTAATCATCTAGAAATTTGAGAACTTAAATCTCAAACTCTAGGGTTAGTTAGTTTATTTGTCCTAGCTTGTTTTGATATAAAATCACTCCAAAAAAACATTAGAATTGTTTGTATCCTAAACTCCATATGCCTAGATTGAGAAGGCACTAGTATATCTCACTTGTGGCATTTTTTTAAATATAAAAATCGTTTTTCCTTTTATTTTCTAGTAAATTAGGATTAAATTATAGCAAAGCCTTCTATTTTCAGCATTTAATAACTTCTTGTTGTATGCCCTGTTAGGGTTAGACATTGTTTAAGAGTGCATTAAAGAAGCAAAATTTTAAAAATTCATGCATTTTTCAGCCATTTTCTAGGGTTGGTGTCAAGATTTTATTTGTTGATCTATGCCTTATCAACCATCAAAATTTGTTGTACCTTTGTCCTTAGTTTACTCCCTATATTAACCTTCATTTCTCATAGTTTAAACTTTAATCACTATTATTACATTTAAATTTGCTGCTGTTATAAACTATTGTTTTGAAACAATTTGTTGGTTTAAACACTAGTTTATAGCAGCCCTAAGTATTTTCTTGATTTAGTGTGTTCAAGAAACCTATTTGAGACTCTTTAGGCCAACCTTATAGATCCCTTGAACCCATATCTGGAATTTACTACTTCATCCACCTCAAACCCTAATTTCTATACCTTCATCTAGTGGATTTACATTGTAGGATCCTTAGGGTGCACTTCACTTAAGATCCTTGGTTTTCTTGATCCTTAAGCACTATCAATAAAGCCTCCCTTGAGCTTGATCGTGTCCTTCACTAAAGAGAGGGGAGTTGTTCCTAAGGTGACAGTGGTAAGACTCGTGTGTAGCATATTGTCTAGGTCAACTAGTGAGGCTTTGCACTAGGTGCTAGATTTTGCTATAACATGGTCAAAATTAAGGAGGGCAGTCAAGATCAATCCCACTTCTTGTACATCAACCTAAGGAAATTACATGTTGAGGTATAATTTAACATTTTACAATGCCATAAGAGGATGGCACTTGGATAAAACACATTTCTAGGGAGCAACTTTCATGGAATGATATAGAAGACCCTTATCAAACAATAAATCAATTTTGAGGGAACAATCCACCATGAAAGTTCCAAGTCAGCTATAAATCAAGAAAAAGGCTTATTTAGTGGAGTGTTTGGCTAAGGAAATGACATATGGCCCTATAGACATGGTCATGTAACCTAAGAGGAGGGCACCCTAAGGTTTCTAAAGGTCTCCAACAGAAAGGAGAGAAACTATAAATAAGGATTATTCCTTCAATTGCAAAAAGTGATTTCACTGTAGAGAAATACCCTAGGCTCGTGTATTGGAGGTTGAAGAGTCAAGAATATCTAGCAGAACTGGAGCTTTATTGTGGGAATATCGAGAGCCAATTTTGAATGTCAAGGTCACCGATGACCATCATATCATTTCAGGTTTTTTCTTGTTAGCTGGGCTGAATATTGTTCTATTCCAGGGTTAATGCTAGCTTTTGAAGGGCTGAAGAGAGATCTGTTGACCTGCTTCTTGGCTGTTTGTGATACCAGATTGCAGAAGTAGCACTGTTGTTAATGCATGTTTGTTGGGTTGATCTGCTTTATAATCAAGTTCCTATCTCACAGATTTGTTTTGGGGTCCATAGCTTAAGGACAAAGCACTGACGTACTTGATTTCACCATCAAATCTTTATTGAACACTATAACCTACTGGTTTGCCAGATATAATTTTAATGAATTGAGCTGTAAGGACAGATTAACAATTCTATTAAGGAAAACCCCCTCATACTGGAAAAGAACCAACCTAAAGTGAGAGAAGTTTCCACTGAGGTGACAGTGGGTGAAACTTCTAGATTACCCTAGGTTGCATCTTTATTGTTGGATTGAGTATTTTTGCAAGTGCAGGTGTAGAAGGGAACACATAGTATCCTCCATCCATGTCCTGTATGTGTATCCTGCAATTGTAGCCATGCCTGTAAACCAGCAACTGTATAGCATCACATTTCTAGCCTTCTCTGAGTTGTGATCCAGCCCATACTCAACATTTCCTCTAATTATGGTCAATCATCAAACGTCCCATCAACTGTGAGCTATCCTAAGTCATATGCATATTTACACCTTGATTTCAATTTTGAAACCCTGACAACACCTCCTCATTAGAAACATGAGACATAAAGTCCTTTTCAGTGTCATTTTCATCATCCATTTTTCCTCCTGTGTGAAGTATAATACCCTCATTTGCTGCAAATATTATGGCCGTAAAGGCTTCCAAGTTCTTTTTTTCTCCAGTCAAACTCCTATTGGGCACTTATTGACACTTCGACACCAACTTATAACCTAGTTTCCTTCCCAATTATTAGGTTTCCTGAAACATTGCTAACCATATGTTGCCAAATACTATAGTTCTACTTCTCATAATTTATATAAATCCCACGCAACCCAAGTACCTTCTTTTTAGTACAAATTAGGCCAATAGCCCCGCTTACCAAAATAATATTGCTCATAGCCCCTTTGAAAAGTCAATTGATTCCTGAATCAAGTTCAAAGTACTGAGTCCTAACTCCTAACCAGTGACTACATAGAACCAGAAGCATCTGCTTCTAAAAGTTTACAAAATAATGCCAAGCAAATCAGTAAAAAAATCAATAACTGAGAGTCTAAGTCTCTAAGAGTGAGAACTAGAAGCGATTCCTCCCACTCCTTTGCTTGCTTGACTCTCCAAGTTCTCCAACTCAAGTATACTTAAAAGAGGAGGCTCCCTTAATTGGACCCAATCTGATGCATTTGTAGTTTGCAGATCTATCTCGTCAAAGTCGATTGGTGAAAGATCCAAACCTGTCATTATAATGAGACATTGAAATGTAAATTAAAGTTTAAACTTTAAGTGCAAATCAGATTATGAAAACGTCATATTCAGGCTCTCACCTAGTATTTGTTTGTTGAGAAGTCATAGATTGTAATGGACAAATACAAGGTCGTTTAAGCGCTTTTGTGTCAATCGATTGCGCTTCTTAGAATGTTTTTTCTCAAACACGCTCCAGTTGCACTCAAACCTGAAGCACTGCATGATTGGTTTAAGATTTGAATGGTGAATCTCTTCAAATCTGGCGTATCACTACCAAAGTTTTGCCACCAAAGACCTAGCAAGTGGCAAGTGTTTGTGAGTAGTAAGTACTAAATACTAAATAGTAAAAACTTAAAAAGAAAACAAAATTTAATAAAACATTTAACATATAAAATAAAGTTTAAACAAATTTAATGAATTGATGAAGCCTTCAAGCCTCAAAGGGTACTTAGCAACACCTTAGTCCTTTCTCATATAGCACTGGTATAGGCAAATAATTTAGCTAGCGTCCTATAATCTTGTAGTTCGGTGAAGACACGGCTTTGAAATTCTGGATCAGGAAAGCACCGTTCAATGCATGCCATAAGTCCTCTGCCAACCTCCCCATCCTCATTAAATTTGCTCTTATCATAAAAATAGTGGGTTTAAGAAGTACCCAGCAACATGTAAGGGGGAATGCAATTGCCTATCCCAACGTGCATCAATAATATCCCAAAGAGGCAGATACTTTGCCTCCTCAGCTCTATATCTTCTTTTGATGGCCTCCTTTGCGAGATCCATCGCCTCATAAATGTAACCCATAGGGGGTTTGTCACCATCAACCATCCTGAAAGTTCAAGCTTTCAAATTTAATGAAATACGAACTCTGACAACTCTAACAAGGGACTCCAAGAACTCTGACAAGGGACTCCGTCAAAGCAATAGTTTATTCGGCATCTTTCCCGAAACCGCCATTAAACACAAGTGCAACAATTTCAATGCCTTCAAGGGCCTTGTAATGTTTAGATGCCATCCACTCAGGTCCCAAGAACATCCTCTTCAAATTTATCTTTTGCTCAACCATAGATTGCAAAGATATGAAATTTGTTGCAAATCTAGTCACAATTTCTTTACCTTTAGTGTATTTTCTCATGGTGTTTAGGACAATAGTGTGGTTGTACAGATATTTGGTTATGGATTTTGCCTTCTCCACAACCGCATGTATTTAATGAAGCTTACCAAAGTCCTCAAACATTAAATCTATGCAATGGGCAGCACAAGAGGTCCAAAAAATAGTGGGGTGCCTAATCTCAAAAAGTCTACCAACAGCCATATAATTAGCTGCATTATCAGTGACAATTTGTACAACATGTTCTTCTCCCACTTCTTGAATGACCTCCTCCATCATTTCACAAATAAGTTGGGCAGTCTTAACCATGTATGAGGCATCCACTGATTTGAGAAACATTGTGCTTGTTGGACAAGATACAAGGAAATATATTAAAGTTCTATTCCTTTGATTTGTCTGTCCATCACTAATGATGGTGCACCCTGTTTCTACCCATGATGAGCGAAACTCAGATAACAGAAGCATGACATCTTCAACACTCTCTAACAACAAATTTGTCCTAAGGCTCTCTGATGAAGGGGCTTTGATCCTTGGACCTGCAACAGCAACTGCATCAATCATAGCTTGCTAATAAGGACTTCTGGCACAGTGGAAAGGTATGTCAGAATAGTACACAAAGTTAGCAATGGCCTTCCTTGCCTGACTATGGATCTTTTTTTTCCAACCAATGCCATCCAAGGTAGGTTGGGAACCGGTTTTTGTGCGGGGAGCAAAAAAAGTGTTTATGTTTCCATCTCCAGTGTTGAATGCAAGAGGATTCATTTGGCCCTGAGTTTGACTTCGACTTGGAGGCATGTGTGGGAAACTTGGGAACGGCATTGAGGATTCAATAGAGGGAGATGATAGGGGAGTATTGGAAGAAGAATGGTCAACTCCAAGAGTTCCTATTTCTTCAGTTTGCTTTGCTTTCTTGGCATTATGTTGACTCAACATATCAAGGGCCAAGATTGCTTGGTGTTTGACATTTTCGTCAACATTCTCGCAAAGACCTATATCATGGTTAGGTAGTTGTGCAAGGTGATACTTGAATCTATAAATGCCTCTACTACATTTCGCTTTGCAAAATTTACAAAGGAGCCTAGATTCTCCAGGAATCTTCTCACAATAATCCCAAGCAAAGTCCTTCTCCCTTGGCATTATTGTTGTTTGGCCTTGTGTTTAATTTGTGGCTCCTATAGGCCTATAATAGACCAAAAAAAAACATATATATAAAATGATACAAAACGAGTCCTGACTCCTAATAATTATTAATACCAAATCATGATAACGCACAAAAAATCTCAAAAACCAAACTGTGTTTATGACGTTTGTTAAATTGTTTACCATAAAAATATTTATGATCTACAAAATAAATAAAACAAAGTTCAGAACTTCAGATTTTATTACTACATGTTGGTAATATGTGACAACGACTACAGTATGCTTCTGTCCTAAATATTTATCGATAGGAAAACTCGTTTATAAGCATACTGGATTCTGTATCCTTACAGTAGTAGCGGGTGAATGAACTTTGAAGCAATAGTGATAGCGGGTGAATGAATTTTGAAGCAATAGCGGCAGCGGGTGAAGTTTGAACGAACTTTGAAGCAATAGCTACAGCGGCAACGGAATCCTCAACAACAACCGACAACCCGACCTCCAACTCCAGCGACAACCCAACCTCCAGCTCCAGCGCCAATCACGTGGCCCGATAGCTCCAGCACCAATCGTCGGGACAAGGTTTGATGTTTTAAGTTTTAACACTGATCACTGAACAATCGTCGAGAGTGAGTTGTTGTTATAAACACAGCGTGGGTTATAAACAAAGCACAAGTTATTAAACAAAGCGCGGGTTATAAAACTGACGCGGATTATTAAACAGACCTTAACTGTACCCGAGCAATTGCCGAATCACCAAACTCGCCGGAAATCGCAGACTCGTGAGTTTGACTCGCGAGACTGCACTCAGATCTTTTCGTCGTCGATTCGATTGGGAATCACAAGCAATCGACGATCCTTGTTTCACTGGAATCAACACATCATAATTTATATAAATTCCACTCAACCCAGATACCTTGTTTTTAGTGCAATATATGCCAACAGATCATGTTTCCAATTTAATATTGATTATAGTCCCCCCCCCCTGAAAAGTAAATCGATTGCTGATTCAACATAAAAACATAGAACAACCCAATACAAAACTTGTCACACAAGCCCAACCAATATTTGTTAAATTATGCAGCTAGGGTTAAAATTCCACTTTGAACAGCGCATTTGATGGAGATAATTATCACAACAAATTCCTCTTTTCAAGAGGATCAAAATCGACCTCAAGATCACTCAAAATTAACAAGGAGAAGTGTGGTTTTGAATTAAAGCCCAGACATGTGCAATTGTCAAGGTCGGCTTCAACATCATGTAGGCTCATGAAGCCCCAAACGTCACATCTTTTCACCCTCATGGATGTATATAAATACAAGAGACCTCACACCTCATTTGGCATCTCAACAACACATCTTCTCTCTCTCCTCTTATTATTGGTTCGTACAAATCGGATTTGGAAGGACTCCTCTCACACGTGCGAAGGACAGAAGTCACCTTTGATTGGGCCGAATTGCAGGGTTGTTTCAAGGCATTGACCAGTGTTACCTTGGGCACATTTGGCATGTTTTGAATCGTTTTCTTTGGGGCTATTCTTGTTTCCTTAGGCCACATTGGAGGGCACAAAATCCGAGGAAATCTGGGCACTCTGACCATAGACTTATTTCAGACAGTTGACCGCAGACTTCACCTATGCATTGACCAAGTTTGACTATTCAGATTAGCACTGTTTTGACTCATTTTTAACCTACTAAGGAGACCGAATTGAAAGCCATTTGACCGAGCTGCTGGAGGACAATTTTGAACCTTGACCATTGACTGGTTAGGGTTGACTCTACTATTGTTGACCGAGTCATATTTGCAGAAGGTTCAGATTTGACCATTGTTGACTACATCTCTCTACTTTGTCTTTGGTTTGGATAATTGTTTGATATTGAATATTGACAATGGATGTTGGCTAAATCAAAGTTTTACTTTGACTCTTGGATGATGTGCTCTCTCTGTTGAACATTTAAAGACAATCTAATAGAAGAATATTTGCAAGGGTTTTCCGGTTTCCCCCTAGTGGGGTTTTCCCCTGGTCATTGACCAAATAATGTCTCTTGTCTCGTGGTTGTCTTTCTGTGTGCATTTGCTTATTTGTTCTATCTACTATTGCTCTATTGTCATTGGAAAATTGAAAAAGTGAAATGGAGAAATTGAATGCTATTAAATTTTGTTGAAGTAATAGTTGTAGCATATAGAACAAAGTGATGAAAATTAACATGGTTTCAGAGCTGAAGCGAAGACA
The DNA here is from genome assembly GCA_034641835.2 of Pinus albicaulis. NCBI lineage: Eukaryota > Viridiplantae > Streptophyta > Pinopsida > Pinales > Pinaceae > Pinus > Pinus albicaulis. The sequence continues at coordinate 353,935,793 of CM076577.1, forward strand.
ATCCCAAGAGACATAGAACAAGAGAATCCATTTTCTAGCAGATGATCAAGGAAGGGAATAATCTTTTGGGTGATTCATCTAATTTTGTTGTATGGAAAGTCAGGTTGGAGATCATAGCTAACAACAATGATGTTTTGGACTTCATTCAAGGAAGAGTGCCTAAGCCTTCGAAAAATGCTTCCGATATTGTCAAAAACAAGACTCTCGTGGAAGTATTCACAAGAGTCAAGCCTTATATTGGTCATCTACGAATTTTTGGTTGCCCCATGTATTTTCATGTGCCGAAGGACAAAAGAAACAAGCTAGAAGCTACGAGAAGGAAACGTATGTTTGTTGGATATAGTGAAGATTCTAAAGCATTTAGAATATATATTTTGGGTCAAAGGAAGGTTGAAGTTAGCAAGGATGTAACATTCGATGAAGATGTTGCCCTTAGAAGAACAAGGGACCTCTCTCCACCTATCATCCTGAAGACAAGAGTGATGAGATGGATATTTTAGAAGGTCCTTTTGTGCCTGAATCCGAGAAGGAGATCGTTGATGATCCCATGGAGCTTATCGACCCTTTGGATCCTCCTCCATGTGATCCCCCTACAAGGGAAAGACCTCTTTGGTTCAAGGACACATTACAAGATGCTGAGAAACATGTTGTTGCTCGAGGAATTATCAGGGAAAGTGAAAAGGCTTGCAAGTACCAAGCCTATGTTGTAGCTATGAGCAAGATGATTCAAGTCGAACCTACTACCTTTGAAGAAGTTGTGAAAGAACAAGTCTGAAAGGATGCAATGGCCGAGGAATATGAGTTTATTATGAAAAATGACGTATGGGATATTTGTCGAGACCAAGGGGAAGATCTATGGTAATTTCCAAATGTCTCTATAAAATCAAGCGTGGGGTTGACAGAAGCATCAAAAAATACAAGGCAAGGCTCATAGCCCATGGATTCTCTCAAAAAGAGGGAGAAGATTTCGATGATATATTTTCTCATGTGGCCTGATATACAACCATCCATTCGATAGTAGCCCTTGCTACAAGTCAGGGATGGACTCTCCATCAAATGGATGTGAAGATTGCTTTCTTACATGGTTTGTTGCAAGAAGAAGTGTACGTTGAACAACCTCCAGGATTTGAGGTTCATGACAGAAAGACCCATGTATGTTGATTGAAGAAATTTCTCTATGGATTGAAGCAAGCTCCTCGTGCTTGGTATGCTTGTATTGAAAGTTACTTGATAAAGTTGGGATTCACAAGGGGCAATGTTGATCCAAACTTGTACTTCAAAACAGTCCAAGGTATGCCTCTCATTTTGGTATTATATGTTGATGACTTATTCATGACAAGCGCAGACCCTCTCATTCTAGAATGTAAGAGGAAGTTAGCTTCTGAATTTGAGATGAAAAATCTTGGTTAGATGCACTATTTCCGGAGATTAGAAGTATGGCAAAAGTCGGGCAAGATTTTCCTTTCACAAGGAAAACATGTTGTAAAACTTCTAGAGAGATTTGGCATGGTTGAGTGTAAGTCCTTACCTACATCTATGGAGATGAATTTTGATACGGTGTGTGGAGAAGTTGTTGGACTGGACCTAGCAAACCCTTCTGAGTATAGACAATTGGTTGGTGCTCTGATGTTTCTCGTGAATACTCACCCAAACATATGCTTCGCAGTTAACACTTTGAGCCAGTTTATGACAGAGTCGCACCATGTACATTGGGTTGTTGCCAAGCATGTACTAAGATATCTACATGGGACTATTAACCTTGGACTGCGATATATCATTGGAGACGTTAGACTACATGGATATACAAATGCAGATTGGGCAAGTAATGTTGTTGACAGGAAGAGTACTTTTGGATGTTGTTTTAGTCTGGGATCTGCCATGATATCATGGATGAGTAGGAAGCAGAAAGTCATAGCCCTTAGCACTGTTGAGGCCGAGTATATTGCAGCTAGCCTTGCGAGTTGTGAAGCAGTTTGGTTGAGGAAGCTCTTTGGAAAGTTATTTGAGCAAGATCTAGACACAAGCAGTTTGGTTGAGGAAGCTCTTTGGAAAGTTATTTGAGCAAGATCTAGACACAACAGTCATCCATTGTGACAACTAGAGTGGGATTCGTTTGTCAAAGAATCATGTGTTTCACGACAAGTCCAAGCATATCGATATCAAATATCATTGCATCCGTGACATGGTGCAGAGGAGCCGTGAGACTCCACATTTCAACAGATGAGCAGATAGCCGACATCATCACCAAGCCTTTGTCGAAAGGGAAGTTCTTGGTCTTCAAAGAGCAACTTGGACTGTTGAGATGACCCTTTCAAATAAGGGTTCGGGTTGATCAAGAACACTGAGCAGTGCTCTTCCCCCTTGGTTGAGCTCCCAGGGTGTGGAATAGAGCTATAGGGCTCCTAGGGATGAGATACCTTTGACCAATAGGATGTTGAGACTTGAGATCTCCCCTAGTCAGAGTATGCCCTAGTTAGCATCCTGCCCACTCTATAGGAAAACCTCTTCCATCCGGCCAATGGGCTAACAAACTTGGGATAGAGTGTGATCCCTACCCCTTGCATTAGGTGGATCTCGCCCAAGTTGGTGGATGCATGTGCTCTACCATCTGACTCTTTAGGGTTAAGATGGATGATCAGGGACGATAGGTTAGAGTGTGATCCTTACCTCTGGTAAGTTGATCTCAGATATTGTCAGGGAAGTTGGGATAGAGTGTGATCCCTACGCTTGGGGTAGGTTGGTCTCGCCCATTGTCTTTGGTTCTGGATGGTAGTTATGGCTCCCCGGTGATGATGATGATGATGATTTCGAGTGGTAGCAGATTCTCCCCGATGGTGATAGAGGCGGGGTGGTAGCTAGAACTCCCCTACAGCATTTCTTCTTCTTTAGATTTGAGAATGTTCAACATGAGATGACCAGAGACAAGTAGAGATGGTACATGATGGCAGGAGGACATGATGATCAAATATTGACATGTGAAATTTTCCCTAGTTGAGAGGGAGTATTAAATTACACAACTAGGGTTAAAATTCCACTTTGGACAGCTCATTTGATGGAGATAACTATTGCATTAAATTCCTCTTTTCGAGAGGACCAAAATCGACCTCAATATCACTCAAATCAGACAAGCAGAAGTGTGGTTTTGAATTAAAGCCCACACATGAGCAATTGTCAAGGTCGGCTTCAACATCAGGTAGACTCATGAAGCCCCAAACATCATGTCTTTTCACTCTCATGGATGTATATAAATACAAGAGACCTCACTTTATTTTGCATAGCAACACAAGCCCCAAACGTCATTTCTTTTCACTCTCGTGGATGTATATAAATACAAGAGACCTCACACTTTATTTGGCATAACAACACAACATATCTTCTCTCTCTTTCTCTCTCTCCTCTTATTATTGGTTCGTACAGCTCAGATTTGGAAGGACTCCTCTCACACGTGCAAAGGACCAAAGTCACCTTTGATTGGGCCAAATTGAAGGGTTGTTTCAGGGCATTGACCAGCATTGACTTGGGCACATTTGCCATGTTTTGATTGCGTTTTATTTGGGGCTGTTCCTATTTCCTTAGGCCCCATTGGAGGGCACAGAATCCGAGAAAATCTGGGCACTTTGACAGCAGACTTATTTCAGACAGTTGACCGCACACTTCACCTATGTGTTGACCAAGTATGACTGTTCAGATTAGCACTGTTTTGACTGATTTTTAGCCTGCCAAGGAGGCCGAATTGAAATCCCTTTGACCGAGCTGCTGGAAGACAGTTTTGACCCTTGACCATTGACTGGTTAGGGTTGACTCTACTGCTGTTGACTGCTGTTGACCGAGTCAGATTTGCAGAAGGTTCAGATTTGACCATTGTTGACTACACCTCTCTACTTTGGTTTGGATAATTGTTTGATATCGAATATTGACATTGGATGTTGGCTAAGTCAAAGTTTGACTTTGACTTTTGGATGATGTACTCTCTCTGCTGAACATTTAAAGACAATCTACTAGAAGAATATTTGCAAGGGTTTTCCCCCTAGTGGGGTTTTTCCCTGGTCATTGACCAAATATTTTGTCTCTTGTCTCTTGACTGTCTTTCTATGTGCACTTCTTTATTTGTTCTATCTACTATTGCTCTACTGTCATTGGAAAATTGAAGAAGTGAAATTGAGAAATTGAATGCTATTAAATTTTGTTGAAGTAATAGTTGCAGCATAGAACAAAGTGATGAAAATTAACAATATTTTGCTTTAAAATTTGGAAACCCCTCATACTTAAAATACTAAGAGTAAAGGGATCTCTTCTTGAATGGTTCATGAGGCACAATAGTTGCTAAGGTTTTGCAAATGGGGTAGCAAGCTAAGTGGGCTTGATTGTGGGGAAAACTCCACAGTTAAGCGCGTTTTAGCCAAAGGAGTTCTGGGATGGGTGATCTCCCGGGAAGCCCTGGTTACCGGGTGCAAGCCCCGGAAGTGATGATTGATGCTATGTGATTCATTTCACTAGTTTCAATTACACTTCTTCACCCCTGTGAGCATCACCTGATCCAATGAGTGCTAAGTGGACTATTCAAAAATCATGAGAAATTAGTCAGTTACAACTACCTCTCATGGAAATGGTCATAGATGAATGACTAAATTAACACAGTTGAATCCCAAAAATGATATCTAATATAATGCACTGCGGAAACCCCTCATACTTAGTATAAAAATTGACTTAATGGCTTAAATTTTTACAATATACCCTGAGCCAATGACCCAAGGTCAGTGAGGGTTGCCCGATAATGACAAGGATGATAACAGATTAAGATTCCTGTGGGAATGTTTGTTGCATTGTAGATTTCTCAGAGAATTTGCCAGAGTGTTCATCTTTCAGAAACGTCGATGTTTCGAATCCTCAACAGGATTCATCTTGAGGACCCAAGGTGAAAAAACTGGATTCAGTCAATGTTTTGAATGATAAGGATGATCTCCTGCCTCCAGATCGATCCCCACAATGGCATAATCAAAGCTGTTGGGGGCAAGGGAAAAGCGGGAGTGTGAACCACCAATTTTCAAAAGACTCCAAGACTCAAAGCACTAGTGAAGCATTTTTTTAATATAATTTTATATAGAAAAGAGATATTTTGAGGTGTATGTATTCCAAAAACAAAAAAAACTTGCAGAATGGTGAAGTCGCAGAAAATATGAAAACATAGATCTTTGTAGTAGATTAATGATAATCGTTAAAGCATTAACCATTTAGTACACAAATAATATCAAAGATAATATCAACCATAAAATGAAATAAGGCATCATAACCATAGAGTTGTAACATACAATAAACAGTTCACATTTCAATTGTCATATAATGTTTACAAAATAGGCCAAATAAAGACAAATAATTCTAGATTTTAACTGAAAAAGAAAAATAATCATACCATCCACTAAGCTTTTTCTTAAGGCTCTGGCCATGAACAATTTCTAATTTTTCTCCAGCGATCTACTAGCAACAAGAATTGTTTCAGGAGCATGGGGAATCATTCTAGGGGAATGGGAAATCATCCCTAGGAGTACACGGAATCATTCTAGGAGCACATTCCCCTCCAAAGCTGTTGAAAAGTGTAACAAGGATCGGTCTTCATATTGACTATGTAATTATGAATTTATGTAAATAAGAAGACAAAGATAATAAAATGTATTTTTGTTGTACTTGCTTCCTGGGTTTCATGAGCAAGATTTTATTATAGGTCAATAGACTTCATCTTGATGTCTATTAGGGATTGTCATCTGTTTAGAAGTGTAATTAAGAGTCATGAATATGAAGTGTCTAGTCTGAAGAATGTCCTCCAAGACCTTGTGGAAGAATGGGTCATAATAGCCCTCAAGACTGCCCACATTCAACGTTGAAGATAAGCCTATTCTACAGTGAGAAAGTCGGCCTATTTGCAGTGAGGAAGTCGGCCTACAATCTTGGTTTAGGGTCGGCCTAAAGGCATATCTAAGCACTGTATATATAGCATGACCTGTGGCTCATTTGGAAAAACAGAAGAATGCGGATCTCTCTGTAATTTCCACAGTGATGAAGTGTGATATCTCTGAGATTTCGGATGGGTGAAACAGAGATAAAGTGCAGATCTACCACAGTGATCCTCCTCGATTTATCTCTGTAATTCTCAGTGCGTAGAACAGAAAGGAGTTCAGACACCTCTGTTTTTTTCGGATGGTCTAATACAGGTCGAAATCTCTGTGATTCTTGGAGGGTGATCACAGGTTCGGAAGAACTGCAGTGACACATTAACTCGGTGCTATGATAAGTATGTTGTCTCATTTCAGTATGCTACATGTCTTGGTTCTAGTGCAAGCGACTCGGTGCTGATCTACAAAGATGCTAGGTGTCATGATGGTGCAAGTTTGCAGTAGTACAATGACTCGGATCAGGTGTCAACTATCTTGATACAGCAGTTCAGAGGAATGATATTATGCTCAGCAATGTAATGTCATCGATATGCACAATGATATTCGTTGGAGAGATGATACCATCAGTGCAGGTTGATGAAGAAAAGAAGAATCAGCGCTGAAAGAAGACTTAGAAGCAGTGACAAGGTCTTGGAGACATTCATAAGTCAAGGGTCTAAGTCTTGGTCATGGTACTTGTCATTTGAAGATCTACAAGAAGAATTCCTTTTGGGCTTTCCTATCCAAGAGGGAGAGGTTTTGCCCTGGCTCTAGGAGCCTAAATTTTGTGTCTCGTGTATTTTGATAATTGACTTGATGAAAGACTAAATAAGCTAAAGAAGAGAAAACATAAGTAACTCAAGTAAGCTCACAAGTAATTATCAAGAAGAGAATTTGAATTAATCTCTGGCCCTCTAAATTCTCGACAAAAGCAACCTTCAAGAAAGGGAGAGTGAAATGGGAGTGGGGAGCTTCCCAACAGCTAGGGGCATGATCCAACACATTTATGATTTTGATTATGATTTTTGACGTGTATTTCCAAGATGGCATGTCAAACTTTTTGGACATCCATGTTTTCTATTTTCATGCCAAGTGGCACATTGATTTTTGGACCTTCAAGACATCTATTAGATAGTTCATGTAACTTTCAATTTTCCTTGCTAATGCTAGTGGCAGCATGCTTTAGTGAACCACTTTTTGAATTTAAATTCTTACACATACAATGCAATATTTCTTATATACAGAATATATTTAAGGCATTTAATCAAAATAAATCCAGAATAATCTTTGGCCCATTTAATGGCAATAAACTGTTTTTTATAGTCAACCTGCCACTTAAAAGTTAAAACTAATGTAGCATCCTTGCAATAAATCAAACTTCCGTGTGACTTGGTTTTATTCCCTTGGGAATAATTTTTTTTTAATTCATAATTAGTAAATGGCCCCTTAAAAGACAATGAATCATTTTATAAAAACAATCTCATGTGTTGAAGTGCAAAGCTTAAATGGGGTGGCTATTATAATTGCATACAATGCAATTTATGGCAGCTATAACCCCCTTAAACAAAAGCAACTCTAGGTGCTAAATAGGAAAAAGGAGGTAAACATAAATATTATACAAAGCAAATTGATTGGATGCAAGTTAAGGTTTGTGAAAAATAATTTTATAGACGAAACAGTTATCCATGAACTCAAACATTGTTGCCACATGCAAGCCAGATCACAGTGAATTATCTCTCACAACACAGGAATGGATTGGACCCAGCAGTCAATGAACACTGTCAGGATTTCATCCAGTGTAATCAAATGCCTCAATGGGATATTAAGATCAATGTTATCAAAAGTGGAACTAGAACCAAACTAATCAACCCCACAAACTGACCTAGAACCAAACTGGTTGACCCCAAAAACCAAAACACTGGCAAGAAGCACCGCCAAGCTTCCTAAGATTCATAGTATCAAGGCTACATGATATTGGTGAATATTGCTTGCTTAGAAGAATATTAATCTTCACCTAGCAACTACACCAAATTCCCAAACGCCTAGAAGATCTTCCTGGTTCAATCCACATAACATATCCAATTTTGAATGATCCCAAGGAGCACTTACAACAGTCAAGAACTAAAACTTCTCCAAGTTCTTTGAAGGTTGTCAATAAGAGTGTGATCTCTTTTCGTTCACCTTTGATTACAATGCCTACAGTTCTTCCTACATTTTCTTCAATGATTTCTTCTATTACATTTCAGATGGCAAACACATTGCTCAACTAGTTTGCCATAGTTGGGCATCCACATGATATGCCAAACATGTATCCCAAGTGCATGCCCAAATTCCAAGGCAATAATGCAATCACTATTGAGGAGCATCTTCAGGGCTCTAATTATTTATTGATTAGTTAATGTGACTTGTGAAGATGTGAAGATGAGACTATTTGTTTAGTGTCTTAAGGGGGATGAAAAACAATGATTCATTGGCTTAGCAGATCCAAGTATTACCACATGGGAAACCTTCAAGATTGCATTCAAAGACTATCAGGATGAAAAGAAGAATGACTCTTTATTACCAGCAGATTTGACAGGCCTTCATAAGAAGGCAAAATGAAATGGTAAGGGATCTTATCCAAAGTTTTCCAAAATAACATAAGAAATTGCCTTAACCTATAAGATGTAGTGATGCCCTTGCTCGATCGTATTTACGAATGCTTTTAGACTAATTTCAATTTCATGCTTGTTACCTCCTAGATCTGCACACAATATAAGTCCAATCTTCTAGGTACAAACAGTAAGAGAACTTGACCAAAGACTTTTAAAAGATCATATGAAATTGCCTCAACCTATAAGATCAATGATTCCCTTGCTCTTTGTCATATATACTACTGCTTTCAAGGTAGAATTGAGTTTCATGCTTGTTACTTCCTCAATCTGCACGCAAGGTAAGTCTAGTATTCCAGGTACAAACCCTAAGGCAACTCTTGGAAGTTCTACTCATTGTCACCTTAGTGGAACCTCGCTCCATTTTCGATCAACTATCCTTCAACACCAGGGGGGATTCCTTAAGATGAAACAACTAATCTATCTATTGATTCTATTCGCACAGATCTGAAAATCAGTTGTGTTTAATGTTCTTCATTAAATAAAAGCTAAGAAGACAAGATAGAGTGCCTTATCCTTTGGGCAAATGGATTCAAGCCATTACCTGATGAAGAAGTTTGTAATGTGAAGGAGAAATCAGCAAGTTATGTTGTACATGAAAATCACCAATTAACTCAACCACATTGATGCAAAGAACTATACGATAACCTCATTAAGAGGCATTGTCATTTACCAACTCAAAACCAACCAACATATGATGCAATGAGATCACCAACAGCCATCAAATGAGAGTGAACAACAGCCTTAATCGTCACTGATAAACATTGACTACATCAAGGGATAAAGAGGGAAAGAATACCTCTCCAAACCATCCTTCTCTAGCATCCAAACAGTCCACAAGAAATATGCAACAAATCTGAAGATAAAGATATATACTAGCAGAAATTGACATGGCAGCCCTGGCATCAATATGATCTATAGTCCAACACAAGACAACATAATTCACCCAAGCTTTTCCTCCCTCTAACCTGCAAATTTACAACACCCATGACCTTTCTAAGGGAGATTTTCTTTGCTTGAACTTCTCTTTTACCGATGAGGAGGGATCTTCCTTTTATAGCATTCTCCTCAACTAATTTTACAATAAATTATTATTGAGAAGACTCTATAGAGTCTTGTTACCAACCAAAAGGTGGATAACCCCATCGGAGAAAAATTCTCTCCCATTTTGGACAGCCAGCCAGCCAGCCAGCAGCCCTACATTGCAAAGTATATGATGATATGCCATATTCCTCCACCATTTGCACTGGTCAGACACCTCTCACCATTTGGTATTCTTCTTGAAGGAAGGTGGGTCACCATTCAATAGGCACTTTAACCATTTTCCAATCATGTGCTTTTACTTAATGTTTTGGGTATTCTAACATGAATTACGGGGTGATCTGGATGATTGACCGAGCTTGACTGTAAACTTGTTCTCTCACCTTACCAGGGGATAGTTTTTTACCCTAGTCCAACAGGACCTCCTTTGAGGCCTTAGGGTTATAGGAGAAGCACTACTTGTGAAACTTGGATTAAAGTAGTGTATCCATAACCTTTCCATACTTGCCACCTTTTCATAATTCCCCTGATTGCATGTCCATCCTTTGGGTTCGTTGTCATTAGTTCATTGGATTGGCACCTTCATATCCTCATCCTTGAATATGGGCTAGAAACTTTACTCCGGAGGTTGATGCAACTAAAAAAAAGGTAAAAACATAATATGGTCACAATGAAAGGAAAAAAAAAAAAGTTAAAATGCAAATTACAGTTGGGACGTTAATTAGCGCATGGGAAAAATCATGGCATGATCTCTATCACCCTCATTAGCCATCACCAAATTCTTGAACACTACATGCTCAATCACATAATAAAGGAACCCTTGCATTTCCCAACCTTGATGAGTGAGAAGCTAACTCATCATTAAGGGGTAAATCAATGCTATATCATTAAAAACAAGCATGGACACCCGACCTATGCTCTCTATCAAAACACTTTCAAAAAGAAGTAAAAGGTGCCTCAGAGGGGTAGAAAAAACAGGACGAGGAAAGGCGTAATTCATGCCCCCACGATCGCTCCCTCCATACATCTATACACTCTGGGTGATGGAGCTCTATCAATTGGTCCCATGACCATGGCATCTTGCCATGAAGTGTTTCCCCTTTGTTGTTGTCAGGCCAGGAGGTAGCTCCACCAAAAAGTTGATCTGAATTGATTAAGGATGCCTATGAATATATACATGGAGGTGAGACTCTTGGGATTCATTTCCCAGCGTCTCTTCAACTTCCTTATTTCTTATTTTACATTAATGTACAATTTCGCCCAATCCCTTAGGATTAGGTGTCTACATTCCACCCCTTAATCTAGAGGAATGTTGGTGAGTCCAAGAATCATTCTGAATTTTTCAAACTTTTCTCTTCCAAGCGCTTTGGTGAAGATGTCTACAATCTGCTCATTTGTGGAACAATGACGTAGATGGATTGTTTTGGCCTCAACATGATGTCGAATCAAATGATATTTTGTATTGATGTGCTTCGTTCGATTATGGAACTTTGGGTTCTTGGCCAACTCTATTGCAAAAGTGTTATCGACCATGAGTGGAGTTGAGTTCATTTGTTTCATCTGCAAATCTTCTAGGATTTTCCTGAGCCACACAATTTCTTTTGTCGCTTCAGCTGCTGCCACATATTCTGCCTCAATTATGGAATCTGTTGGAACTGATTGTTTACGTGATATCCAGGAGACAGCTCCTGATCCAAGACCCATAGTAACCTGAAGTAGATACCCCAGTTTCTTTGTCTCCATCAAAGTCTGAATCAAAGTATCCAATCAAGCGGAAGTCGCCCACCTGGGTATATTTGAGTCCAAAGTATTGAGTCCCTTTCAAGTACTTTAGAACTCTTTTTGCAGCAGACCAATGTCCTTCACAAGGTTTTTGCATAAACCTGGAGAGGATTCCAACAACAAATGAGATGTCTGATCTAGTAGTAGTCAGGTAGATGAGACTTCTTACAAGCTGTCTAGACTTCATTGCATCCTCAAATTATTTCCTTTCAATGGATGTGAGCTTCAAGTTTTGTTCCATTGGAGTGGTCAAAGGATTGCACTCAGCCATGCCAAACCTATTCAATAGATCTCCAATGTACTTCTTCTGAGAAAGGAATATAAATTTAGGATGTTGAGTCACTTCAATACCAAGATAGTAGTGAACATAGCCCAAGTAAGTCATTTGAAAACCTTTCTTCAATTCCTTATTTATGGATGCAATATAACTCTCATTGTTCCCTATCATCAAAAGATCATCTACATACACCACAAGATATACAACTGTTTTTCCAACTTTCTTGACAAACAAAGTTGCATCATCAAGATCATAATGTTTGAAGTTAAGTTTCAAAAGATGCTTAGTTAACTTCTCATACCAGGCTTGCCCGCTGGGGCATGGTCTAGTGGCCAGCGGATGACTGTTAAGTCATTCGTGCCGTTGTGCAGGTCACGAGTTCAAACCTCATCTGAAATGGGTACCGTCCTTGCAGGCTGGGCGGCCCTGAGAGGTTATAGTGGTAGCCGGGTTTGACCATGGGTCTCCCGTGTAAAAACTGTCAGTCGTTGCCGATTCCTCTGACTCACCCAAAAATAAAAATAAAAATAAAAATAAAAAACTTCTCATACCAGGCTCGCGGTGCTTGCTTGAGGCCATACAAGGATTTTATAAGCTTGCATACTTTGTGTTCTTGGCCCTTCACAACAAATCCTTCTGGCTGGGACATAAAAACATTCTCCTTTATATCTCCAGTTAAAAAAGCAATTTTTATATCCATCTGATGGACTTTCCAACCATTATGAGCTGTTAAGGCAAAGAGTGTCCAGATGGTAGCCCATTTTGCTGTGGGGGAAAAAGTCTCCTCATAATCAACCCCTTCTTTCTGTGCAAAACCTTTTTCCACAAGCCTGGCTTTATGCTTGTCAAGTGAGCCATCAGCTTTGTACTTGTTCTTGTAGACCCACTTGCAACCAATTGGTTGGTTCCCAATGGAGGATCAAACATCTTCCAAGTGCCATTCTTTATCAAGGCATCATACTCCTTTTGCATCGCTTCATTCCATTCATCATGAGAAGCAGCTTCTTTGAAGGAATTTGGTTCAAGATCTGTAGACAAATTCAATTCACAATTATAAGAAACATCCATATCAACAAGTGAATCAGAATCATCTACCTCACCTCCATTTTGCATGGTGGAACTTCTTGTTCCTGTCTTTCCAACCTCTTCGGGACGAACATTTTCCAGTGTCTTTGTCATCCATTTTGGAGGACCTTTCTGAGATGGCCCAGGCTGCTCATTTGACTGAGTTGGGATTGAATCAAGATTCAGTCTCCCAATTCTGTCAATCACATCATTCAAGGTGTCATCCGTGGTTGGTTCTTCAAGTGGGGGAGAGAGTGCTTCGGAAGACGATTCCACGGATTGATTCAGTATAGGAATCCCCCCTTCAAGATGTGGAATATGATTATCAAATTCTTGATATGACTTTGCATGTGCAAATATATCCAAGCAATCAAGTTGTCGATCAACAACATTGTCAGTTTTGGAAGATTCAAGGAATATGACATCTCTAGATACTACAAACTTCTTATTGACTTCATCATAGAGATGATATCCTTTGGAGGTATTGGAATACCCCAAGAAGATACATTCTCGACTTCGAGCACCAAGTTTATTTTTTTGTTCCTTAGGTATCAAAGAATAACAGGTGGAACCAAAGACCCTGAAATGCTTTACCGAAGGAATGTAGCCATGCCACATTTCATAAGGAGTTTTATTTCTAATTGCATTATAAGGACACCTATTCTTTATGTACACAGCACATAGAACTGCATCAGCCTAGGACATCAATTTTACAATCTTGAAAAACATCATGTAGTGAACCATATTTAAAAGTGTCCTATTCATTCTCTCAGCTACACCGTTTTGTTGAGGATTATAAGGCACGGTTGTTTGATGTTTGATCCCATGTTGGCGAAGATAGTTTTCAAATTCATTTGAGGTGTATTCTTTTCCATTATCAGTGCGTAAAGAGCCAATATGATTTTGTGCATCATTTTCCACCCATGCATGAAAATTCTTGAATGTTTGAAAAGCATCAGATTTGTTCTTCAATAAGTAAACCCAACACATTCTGGTGTAGCCATCAATAAATGTCAAATATATTTATTTCCATTTGCAAAAGGAACAGGCATGGGGCCACATAAATCTGAATGAATCAGCACAAGTTTTCTATGTGCTCTGGAATGTGAATCATGAAAGGACTGTTCGCTATGCTTTCCTAGAATACAAGCATCACATTGCTTAAGATTCCTAGGAATTGTAGGCAAACCGGTAACACCATTTTTCTTCAACAACCGAAGGTTGTCATAATTTAAGTGTCCAAATCTAGCATGCCATAAAAGACTTGATGGGAATGTACCTTCATCATAGTGAGAACTAGATGCAAAGTTTTGTGCATGAGCAAAGGTACCTTGCAGCTTTAGGAGTTTTCCTTCTTCTATCCCTCTCATGACAAGCGAGCGATCTGATGCTTTTCTGACCTCAACCTTGCCATCAAACATGTGAATGGAGTGCCCTTGTTGGCAGATGTGGACCAAGGACAGCAAGTTTCTCCTTAACTCAAGGAGGTATAGAACCTCATGTAGAAGAAGATCTAGAAGGCCAAGAAACTTAAGCCTGATTTTTCCAAGCCCTAATGGCTTGAGTTTAGATTTGTCTGCAAAGTATACTGCTCCATCAACCTTGTCAATAAATTCTTCAAAAAAATCTTTTTTAAAAGTCATGTGACATGTTGCTCCTGAATCTAGCAACTAGTCATTTCTCCAAGAAGTGAAGTATTAAACAAGTCTTCAATTACTCCAATATTACAATGTGCTACAACATAATGAGCAGATTTAGGGGCTTTACCTTTGTCTCTGTCATGAGTTTACCTTTTCTTGATTTCTCTCCTACTCAGTTCTATCCCAAGGCAGCTTACATGTAGATGCATCATGCCAATCTCTATTGCAGCATATGCAATGAAGATCAGATTTTTCACTTTGAGCTTGTTTGCCCCCCCTGCCTCTGAAATTTCTTCTTCTTTGTCCTCTTCGGCAACCTCTCCCTCTGGAAGAATCTTAAGCATGATTCTTCTCTCTATGTGCAGTTTCTTCAGAAGACTAAGGGGCTATCCTCTTTCCAAAAGCCTTCTCTCTTTCTGTAAACTTTTTCTCAAGGGAGTCAAAGGTGATCTCCTTGAGGTTTCCACTTTCTTGCAATGACTCAAGATAGTGTGAGTAAGTGGGATACAATGCCTTAACATAAGCTATGAGAGGTATGTCAACTTCTACACCGGTGTTTTTAATGTCATGCATGATAGATGTAACTTCTGATGCTAAAGCAAGAGGGTTATCATTTTTCAATTCAAGGTTGAATAGCTTAATCATTAACTGAACAACTTCAAGTTTTGAATGTGAGTCATAGAGTTACTTTAATTTCGTCAAGGCTTCATAGGCATTTGAAAACGGTGTAATATGGCGACTCACCTTTTCATTTACAGATGCTGCAATCAAGGCATAGGCCTTGCAATTCTTGTTTTGCAGTGACATCTTTGTCAGGTGCTGGCAAAAACACAGAGAGGGAGTTACACGGGCAGTAATGCCTAAAACAGAACTGGCTCTAATAACATGTCAGGCCAGGAGGTAACTCCACCAAAAAGTTGATTTGAATTGATTAAGGATGCCTATGAATATATACATGGATGTGAGACTCTTGGGATTCATTTCCCAGCGTCTCTTCAACTTCCTTATTTCTTATTTTACATTAATGTACAATTTCGGCCAATCCCTTAGGTTTAGGTGTCAACAATTGCCATATTATCACAAACACCTATGAATTGAAGGGTTGACCCAAGACATGTCACCTCCCTTTAGGGGTTGGAAGCACCTAATAGGGTTGACCATCTAGCCATCCCTAATACAAATAGAGCATACTTTTATTGGACTTGGTCTAGTTAGATATTTGAAGGTCACTTTGAAGAATTGATATGCCCTTAAAAATTAAGTATGGTCCACTATGATACATCTATGGTCATTGTTCCTTATGATTGGTAACTTTCACTTGATTTTGAGATGATTTTGCCAAGTGGTCCCTCACACAACAAAAAAGGCCTCGAGGGCACATTTCATGCCTCCACTACACATCATGCCTAGGTCGTACAACACTTCCAGAGAGCAGTGATGACCTTGCAGATGCAGCTTTGCCTCTCCAGAGCAGAGCGTTGGGCACTTAGATGACTCTAGCAAATGATTGACGCCTCAGAGCCCCACCAGATGTTGAAACAGTGAGATCCTCTTACTTGGTATGGGAGATTCTTCATGGTGTACCCAGTGGACCCAGCATGCCTCCAAGTTGGCCTTGACACTGTTTTATGGGCATGACTTGTTCTAGAGTCCAGATGATGATGGTCAACCCCGAGATGACAAGGGAGGGCTTTTACTACCACTTGGAGCCCCAACACTGGAGAGAGACAATGCCATGTCACACTTCTAGCGACTAACAAGGTGACATAAGGCACCCAGAGCATGGTTTTGACACTTGGAGGCATTTTGAGGCACTCCTCGAGGGGAAGCCCTCAAGGATGGAGTTGATTATGATGATGGGACATCCCCCTAGCCCATCCATGCACTTTCACAGCATTTATTGCCCAAAAAGGGCATGACATCATGTTTATGGAGAGTTTCGACCCACACATGTGGGATTTATGGCATATTGTTATTATCATGACCTATTGGGTTGGCTTGTAACCCATTATCTTGATTCATACTCAAGATCAAACTTTTTATAGGGCTTTTAAGTTAATATTAGTGAGTGATAGACCTCATATATATTTAGGATCACTCATTTCTTATTTTTATCATCACACTTGTATTTCGACCTCTCCTTGAGAGCTCAAATTAGCCTTGTGTAACGAGCTACTTGTGGAGATGAGATATTTTGGAGCTTTTTGTTATTAGAGACTGGCTTATGTCTTGAAGATGTCTTTTTGAGATTGAAAGGATCTTTTCATGGAAGAATTGTAGTTTTATTGCAAACTTTTCATTGTTTTACATGTAACTAAATTATTGCTAGGGTTTCTATACGATCAAATGTGGTAACGCAAATTATTTATGGAGAATCAGTAGAAATTCCACACAAATATGATCTACTAATATGAACAATCTAAAGACGCTTTCCTTTCATATAAACACAGAATTTCTCTACAAAATTTGCAACAGAATAGAACATAAATAAATGCACAATTCACACAAGAGAACACAACAATTTTTCTAAGGAACCCAACTGGGAAAACCCTCGCTTGCTTGATAATTTTATTGAAGAAGAATGAGCAATAGATCTCTTACAAATACACTTGCTTCAATAGAGAATACAACGACCTCTCAGCCATAGTCTAGGCTTGAAACAACCTGCAAGATGTTGACCCTGCCTGCTTCCCTAAATCTATATGCGCTAGAGGCCCGAATTTGTCCCGCAAATCTAGCTCCTATTAAAAAGGGAAATTCCCTATTTCTATGCACACTTCTAAGGGATCTTCCTTATTCAACAACTTGCACAAGAAAACTGCTTGGCTTCTCTCTCGCACAAGCTCACACAATTCAAATGTCTAAGTTTAGACAGTTTCTAATTAAGGAATGATTTTGTTATTGATTGAGTTAACTTAGTGAAAACTCACTTGCAACACATCTTGTCTCAAATCTAAGACTTGAAACTAAACCACTCGTCCTTTTCCTCAATCAACTCGCACTAGAAGACAAGCAACTTGCCCTTCCACTTGAGCACATTAGTTAACTGCATCATAGCTCATCCTAATTTTTAGGGAATCTCCTATTTTTTAGGAAATTGAGCATGCCAAAGAAGAAACTCGAAGTTGACTCAAATTCAAGGCACGAATCAAGGAATCAATTTCTCGTTACTATTTTCAACACTCCCTCTCAGCGAGGAAGGAATTCTATACAACTCCCAACTTATCTCTGTGATGAACAAAACTACTTCTTGCCAATGCCTTGGTCAAAATGTCTGTTGTTTGCTTCCCTGTTGGAATGTACAGTAGCTTCACTATCCCTTTCTACACAATCTCAAAGATGATGGTACCTAATCTCGATATACTTTGAGAGATCATGAAACACTGGATTCTCAGAGAGCTAGATGCAACTTTGATTATCACAGTGTATCATGGTAAGCTCCACCCTTTGTGTGAAAAGTCCCACAAGTAACTTCCTCATACAAATAGCCCACATGTTGCCAAACTAGCAGCCATGTACTCGGCCTCTACTGAATTGAGTGCAACTTATCTCTATTTCCTATTGTACCAAGAAACAGTTACTGACCCAATGTTGAAGACGCCACCTGAAGTACTCTTCCTGTCTGTGGAACATCCTGCCCAATCTGCATTTGTGAAGCCCTCAAGTCTCACTCCATCAACCTGTTTGTACCATAATCCATAATCCAATGTGCCTCTTAGATATCTCAACATATGTTTTGCAGCAACCCAATGCACTCTAGTCGATTCCACCATGAACAGACTGAGTTGGTTGACAGCGAAACAAATATCAAGTCGTGTGTTGACCAAGTGCATCAATGACCCAATGAGCTACCTGTATATTGTAGGATCCACTTACTCTGCTCTACTAGCATCCCACATTTCCTTAGTTGTATTTTTACCTGCAACATGAGGGACTACATGATACCAAATTCCATCTAGGATCATCCTCTTGGTCTTGGCCATTTGCCTTTGGAAAAGCCTTAACTCATCTGGATCTGAAGGTTCTGCAACAACTTTCTTTGCATAATCCTTTAGCCCAAACTCGTCTAACAAGAACATTATCTGGACTTTCCAAACACCAAAATTTGTAGCGCCATCAAGTCTATCCTACTCTCTCAATCATACTCTTATGTGTGTCATCTTTCAAACTTGAAAGTTGTGTGCTAGTCGATTCATGTTCACTGCTCTAATACCATGTAGAAATTCCACAAAAATTTGATCTGCTAATATGAAAAATCTAAAAGACACTTTCTTTTCATATAAACATAGAATTTCTCTACAAAATTTGCAACAGAATCGAACAAAAATAAATGCACAATTCACACGAGAACACAACAATTTTTCTAGGGAACCCAAGTGGGAAAAACCTTGCTTGCTTGAGAATTTTATTGAAGAAGAATGAGCAATATATCTCTTACAAATACACTTGCTTCAATAGAGAATACAATGACCTCTCAGCCTTAGTTTAGGCTTGAAACAACCTGCAAGATGTTGACCCTGCTTCCCTAAATCTATGCGCACTAGCGGCTCGAATTCCTCGCACAACTCTGGCTCCTATTAAATAGGGAAATTCCCTATTTCTATGTGCACTTCTAAGGTATCTTCCTTCTTTAATAATTCACGCAAGAATACCCCTTGGCTTCTTTCTCGCACAAGCTTACACAAACTTATGATACAAAGTGTGCCTTGGTTCCTTCTTTTATAGTAATTCGAATGGCTAATTTTAGTGAGTTTCTAATTAAGGAATGATTTTGTGATTGATTGAATTAACAAATGAAAACTCACATGCAACTCATCTTGTCTCAAATCTAAGACTTGAAATTCAACCACTCATCCTTTTCCTCAATCAACTCGCACTAAAAGACAAGTAACTCGTCCTTCCACTTGAGCACATTAGTTAACTACATCATAGCTTGTCCTAATTTTTAGGAGATCGAGCATGCCAAAGAAGAAACTCAAATTTGGCTCCTTGAATTAAGGCATGAATCAAGGAATCAATTTCTCGTTACTATTTTCAACAGAATCTTGGTTAATTTTTGCATGTTGAGCATTTCTTCCTTGAAAACCATAGGAAACCTCCTAGTTTGAATTTCCTATTTAATTTCTCTCCTTATAAAAAGGATATTTAGGGTTTCTTTAAGAGAGAACAAGAGTTCCCCCCCTTACTCCAAGCATTGTTCTTTACCTCTTAAAATTTCCCTAGAGACTCCATCACCCAATTAGGATTAGGCAGTAAACAAGCTTGGTGGTCATCAAAAATTTTGAAAATTAAATATTTTCCTTCTTTTATATTCTTCTAAGCCTTGAAAGGCAAGCCACTAGGGTTTCTCCTAGGGCCAAGTTAGTCTAGGGCATTCGTAGTTGAGTGTTTGTGGCAGAAATACCTAAGTTTATCTTGGTAATCCTTTTCAACTTAAAAACTAGCCCTTTGCATGGTAAAACTTCCCCTTGGAGGGTTGACGTCCTCTGCCTATAGACTAATTTGTGCATTGGAAACCCTAACCCTAGCCTAGCTTCAACTTCAGGCTTATCTTGAGGGTTAGCTCTCTTATTTTGTTGTCCTTATCTTTCAATAAACCCTTTCTTTGACTGATATGTGCCTAGTTACTCCTTTATTGCTACACATCAATAAACCCTAGGTCATATATGTCCTAGCTAGTTTATGTGCATGATGGAAGTATTGAGCCCTAGTCCATCATTATCTCCACCTAGCCTATGCTTACATCACCTTGAACCCTATAACCTAGAATATCCTCTTAGGTGATCCCTGGGAAGCCTCCCTTGTGGTGAAATTCTACTAAAGAGTAGGAGGAAGATTGTTGCGGTGACGGTGGCAATCTACCTCATTTTTGCAATAGGGTCAGGACCTTGCCTTCAAAACCTCCTTCAAGTTAAGCGTTTCAAAATAAGTTAGGGTTTGAGGCGACAAAATTGAAATCACCAAAACTCCCTCAATATTGATAAGGTTTTATATTATGACCACAATTACGAATGTCGTAAGCCATTGATCTAGCTCCAATCCTGACATTCTATTAAATAATATTTGCTCAGGATGGTGGGAACTGCTGACCAACTCCTTACAAAGTAGATCTCATAAAACAACATGCATAAATGGTCAAAAGGAACCCTTTAGTCGATGGGTGCTCCTCTCCAAAAACATACAACAATAAGTGTGAGCACATGCCAAGTGTAACCTTCTCCTTTGGTTTGTTGAGAAATCTAGGGCATAGCAAGAGAGGATTTCTCTAGAAATGATAATTGCTTGTGAATACCTTTTACTTCTTTTGATTAGGTTCTTCTTTAGAGTTGATTATTATAGTGTTTTACTTCATCAAACAACTATCAAAATATAAACAACAATGAGGCAAGGGACACAAGATGTAGGCGATCAACCAGGGCCAAAACCTCTCCAACTTGAGAAGAAAAACCAAACGAATTCTTCTTCTTATAGAATCTTCAAGTGATGAATTCCAGGACCAAGACCCTTGACCTACTACCCTCTCCAAGACCAAGCCACAAGACCCTTTACACAGCATCTCCTTCTTGCCCAAGTCAACACTAATCAAATTGACTTCTTGTATTTATAATCTCAGCTTCTCTGAAATTTCAACCCTTTTCCACAGTCCTACAATTCTCGGTCTGTCTGTAACCTCTACAATTCCACACTTGTGAATTGATTGGAGTAGTTTGGCGATGCTTTCCATCTTTGCTTGACTTGTCGACTTCTTTTTGTGACCTCGACTAGTAAGAATGTTGGTTTAGTGACCTCCTTCTTGGCTTCTTCAAGGGCTGATGTAACCCTACTGCAGAAACCCTAATCTCTGTCACACGTGTGAAGAAACTTGACCCAAAACAGTGCCAAAAGCTCTTCGCTCTCCATCTCTTTCCTTTCGCTGGATATGAGGCTTCCTCAATTTGACATTCTCATTTTGAAGAATTTTCAGAAGAAGAGTCGGATTGATAACCCATCTGTTTTAGCATCATATCATCCAACATTGTCACATAGCAAGGCCTTGACTAACCTCTCTATCTCTCCACAAGATCAGAGCACAATGTTGGCAAGACCAATGATTTATAGACATCCTCATCATTGTCTCTCTCGGAACATGCCCCACCCGAGTTCTCTCAAAGTATGTTCCATTAAGACTATTCTTATCTTGGATTCTCAGTCCTCAAAGAATATCGATCCTCTACGACTACTCTTATCTTGGATGCCCTATCACATACTCAAAGAGTATCATATGCCAGATGCTTACCCAATCCTCCATTCTATCTTCCCAAGTGAACACAAGAATGATGTGTTTATCTCTCCCTCTTGACTAGGGAGGATATACCCATTCCAATGAAGGAATGTACCCATTCTTATAAAACGAATGTACCCAAGCTCCGTCTTAACCAGGGACTTGACCAAGCTCCCTCTTGACCAGGGACTTGCTTCTAGCAGCTCTTTAGATGGGGATCGTGGGACAAACAGCTGCTTGTAGGACTCCCTTCTTCAATGTCATGAATTTCTTCTTTGTTATGGAGTCTACATCCTTTTGGAACTTTATATAGGGCGCATACCATCCATCACTTACATTCATGAGTCATGCCATCCTTCTTTTCATCGAAAAGTGATTCATTAGTCCATATTTGACCTTCCTTCATGCCTTGCTACCTTCTTCACGTCATGTTTTCCTCAAGATCTTTCATCATTTCATATGAACATTAGTTGTATGATTACATCTACAGCTCCTTCCTTGATGGCCCTGCGTTAGCCCATCTAGATATCGTTCAAAAACAGAAAGTGTACATAAAAATTACCTTTGTGATGGTCTTTCATCATGACATCTCCTTGGTTGCATCAACATCCTGCATATATATTGACACATCTCCAAAAAGATATATAATGTCAAGGGTCTCTTTCTTTTTCAGACTTTATCTGGATCTTCATATCTTTCCCATGGAGATATCATAGTCAAATATTTTAGTCCTTAGATGTTGATTGCCTTTTCCATAGTTGCATTTTTCATGATTTCTTCCTTTCTTTACTCACACATTTCCTCCCAGGAACTTCTAATCATAGCTCCTTCAACTTGATTTCATCTAGTCAATGTGTGAACCATGCCTTCATGCATTCTTCCAAAGGAGGAGATCCTTTCTTTTGATCATGCTCTTGAGGTAGAGCATTCATTCATGATATCTGCAACCATATGACATGACTTAAATTAAATATATGCATGCATACCTCTTCCTTTAGGTCATCTAGCCTTCCTTCAGCAGCTTCCATGATTGAAAGAACTTCAATCACCTTGACCTGCTTCGCTTCTTATGACATCATACCTTCATCCCATGAATCCCATACAAGTTGCAATTCTCGGCAAGACACTTGCTTCTTCCAGTAGGAGAACCTTCCAATGAAGATTTCAACAGAGGATCATGATCATCCTCATCCAGCAAATTCTCCTCTGGAATGATGTATGATGAGCTTTTATACTAGATGGCCTTCTTCTTTCCATAAGTACTACTTATGCTTCTAATGAGGTTACCAAGAGCTACATTCTTTTGTAGGTGACTGCCATAGACTTCAATTTCACCTATCTGTCATGCTTCTCTAATATGGTGTCATGAGCTCTTTGCTTTTAATCGTATGCTTTTGTGATGCCATAATGCATCCTATCATGCTTCTTAGTGATTCCTACCATGGTAACTATACAACAGAAAGACTTGAAGATAGAGACTTGAAAAGAACTGAGTGAGGAAGACTATCTCAATCATAGTAGAGAACTTTTACTTCCTCCTTGGATTTCTTCTTTTCAGCTTCCTCCACTTCTTCGGTGATATAGGCTTCTTCTCTTCCTCTTCTGTTGTTTTCCTTCTTGATCTTAGGACAATCTCTCTTGTTAATGCTCATATTCTTGACATCCATAGCATTGAACTTTCGCCATATTCTTCTTTCTTTTCTGAGGTCAAATTTTCCAAACTTCCCTTTTCTTTTTGCCATAGCAACATATGCTCGAGTTTTCTCATTTGATCCTACATCAGATTTTTCCTTCAACCTAGTTTTTTCAATTTTGCATAGTGACCATAGGTCCTTGAATGGAGTAGCTTCCTTCTTCCCATAAAGGCTTGTTGTAAAGTTACCTCATTCCTCTAGTAGTGCATTCAAGAACCAATACTATGGTAGTCATCTCTTTGTCAAACATAATTTCTCCCAAATCTTGAAGTTGGTCCCTTATTTCAGATATCCTCATAAAATATGAGTCTATTCCTTCTTTTTTCGATATCATCTGCTTATAGAGTTCTTGTCTTAACGAGATTACTTCTCCTGCAGCGCTTACGGAAAACAACTCTATAAGTTTATCATATATTTTTTTTGATGTTTCAAGTTTAGATGCATAGGGAATGTGGGGATCCTTGATGGATTCTATGAGAATCGTTTCAGCCATTACTTCCCCTTTCATATACTTTGCAAGTGCTTGAGCATCTTCTTTTGGAGGTTTGGTGATTGAGCCTATAACACGTTCTGTGACCTCATTTTCTATGAGGTTCAGATTTGTCCTTTTCTTCCATGGAAGAAAATTTGAAGCCCCAACCAACTTGTTGCTTTCCTTGCAAAAAGATAATTTGACAGATTCAGATGTAGACATAAATATACTTACTTGTGAAGATGCATCTTCAACCTGTTTCTTTTTTATGATGATATGAAATGGAAAACCTCTTCTTTGATGAAGATGTTTTTCTTCAAAAGTAATCCTTGAATCTGTTGATGATGCCATCAGCTCCTTCCGTGCTTCCTTTGGATGAGTAGACTTCGAGATATTTCGATCTTCTATTTGAGTAGAGATAAGGGTATTTTGAGGTCTCCTTCCTTGTGATGATGTGTTGAGCTAGGATCCCAAGAATACTTCTAGTGTAGGCTTCTTCTTTGATCAATCTAGGGTTTTGAGACTTTTCTTCTAGATGATGATGTAGCCCTTGACTTCTTGGAGATGAGAGGATCTTCTTGATCCTTTGATGCCCTTGATATCCTTCTAGAACCTTGGTCCTTGAGTGTCCCTTATTGAGCTGCCCTTCCTTGACTTGTCACCTTAGATCTAATTCCATGTTGAGAAATTTAGGGCATAGACAAGAGATGATTTCTCTAAAATGATAACTGCTTGTGAATACTTTTTACTTCCTTTGATTAGGTTCTTTAGATTTGATTATTATAGTATTTTACGTCATCAAATAGCTATCAAAATATAAACAAAAAAGAGACAAGGGACATAAGATGTAGGCGATCAGCCAGGGCCAAAACCTCTCCAACTTGAGAGGAAAACCCAAATGAATTCTTCTTCTTATAGAATCTTCAAGTGATGGATTCCAAGACCAAGACCCTTGACCTACTACCCTCTCCAAGACCAAGTCACAAGACCCTTTACACAGCTTCTCCTTCTTGCCCAAGTCAACACTAATCAAATTCACTTCTTGTATTTATAATCTCAGCTTCTCTGAAATTTCAGCCCTTTTCCATAGTCCTGCAATTCTCAGTCTGTCTGTAGCCTTTGCAATTCCACACATGTGAGCTAATTGGAGTAGTTTGGTGATGCTTTCCTTCTTTGCTTGACTTGGAGACTTCGTTTTGTGACCTCAGCTGGCAAGAATGTTGGTTTAGTGACCTCCTTCTTGGCTTCTTCAAGGGCTGATGTAACCCTACTGCAGAAACCCTAATTTTTGTCACATGTGTGAAGAGAATTAACCCAAAACAATGCCAAAATATCTTCGCTCTCCTTCTCTTTCCTTTCACTAGATATGAGGCTTCCTTCTAGTGTTTTCTCGCACTTCATGAATTTCATATGCTTGGATAGATCCCCAACAAGTGAGGCCAAGTTTTCCTTTATATAGTAGTCTGTCCATGCAAAATAAGTCAACTTGTGCTTGTGACTAGGCCGACATGTCTTTCTAGAATGATCTCCATCTCCTTTTGAAGGTCGACTTGATGGAGTAATTGTGACAAGGTCTTGGAGGGTTTATGACTCAAATAAATTCTCTTTTACAATATGTAACACGCCCAAATGGTTCTTCAATACATGACAATGACTCAATTGACTTAATGACCAATCCTAATAGCTCAAAACAGGAGCTTCATCTATAAAATAAAATTCATTGATCATGAAACCCATGATTCAAGCATAACATAAATTTTATTTTTCTTCTTTTCATCAATTACATAGAATCATGATTACACATCATTGTGAAGATCAAACCTAGTTAAACATTTCAACATGGTTCACCCTTCAAGAAGCTCATCTTCCAATGATGTACATTTAAATAACAATAAAGAACCAGTCAATGGAATGATCCTCAAGATGGAGGTTTAGGTGCACTTTCAATCGGGATAACCAAAAAAATGCCAAGTGCCTTCATGTAATGCATGGCACTCTACTAAAAGCTTCAATGGTGTGAAATGCCTCCAAATATGTAACTTATGCCCTATGAAAGGTCATATGCCTCAAAAGTACAATTCAAAATAAGAGCATGCACTGCCACATGTGCAACAATGCCTCCAAATATGTGAACTCAATTGCAGAACATGTTTCAAAAAGAAGTGAACACTATAAAATGTGAAAGAAAAAGGAAAACATGTAGATCTTCGTCTCTCCCAAGCCTGATGAACAAAAATAAGTTCACACACACAACTTGTAACAAGCTCCCAAAGCTCACATCCTCATCATAGTAACCAACTTCCAATTCCAATCAGCCTTATGTTCCATGACAAAAAGAAATTTACTCCACAAGATAAGGTCAAGAAGATAATAAAACCCTCAAAGACTCTTGATTCAAATAATTTCATTGGTCACTCATCTGGTATTTGGTGTCGAAGTCGATATAGAGAATATGTATGTGTAATTTTTCCATAGGTAGCAAAGTGCATTGATGAGCTAGCATATGATGAAGAAGGACTTTCAAAACATAGTTAAAATAATATTTGGATAACTGATGATGAGGAGTTTATGCCCATTTTCAGCAAAATCAATTACTGGCTTTGACACAATCAGAATGGAAAAAATTAGTTGTTGCATTAAATCAACACATGAAAGAAATGAGGAGGTATGATTACGAAAAATATATTGAACTCTTTACCTGTTGTTCATCCAATTCCTTTGCCTACTAATGAGCCACTTGCAGGCATAGTTTTAAAGCTCAGAACTAGTTTTTGACTTAGCCAACTATCAAATCGGGTTTCAATTTGGATTCAATAAACCAATTTTTTGTTGGATGGTGCTGTCATTGATGTCAACCCTAGGGTTTGACTTTAACAAAAACACCTGTCAATGATATCAAACAGTTAATGAATGCTTCTTATATTTGTTTGGATTACATCAAGTTGGAAGCTCTACTATTCGATGGTTGAAAACCCAAAGTTCTAGGCTTGGGTTCCCTAGTCAATGGATGTACCCCAAACTCATTAGAGGTTTTAGAAGGGGTAAATCATTTAGTTTTGCTTGGAGAACCATGTCATTGGATTCTCCTCGTCAAGATGTTTCTAGTGGTATGTGGCAAGCCCTGAGAGGCCTCCTAGTTTGAGAGATATTCGCATTTGAAGTTGAAGACCCCAAATTCTAGGTTAAAACCCCAAGGGGTGGTGACATGGCACATATTCATTGGATGTGGTCATTAAACACCAAGCAAAAAGGTTATTTATCATGTCTTGTGGCACAATCTTTTTAGAAAGGCATCACATGTGTTGTTTTCACCCATAGGAAGTATACATCCTTAATTAAAAAGCCTAATTCTTCACCATAAGGGCAGCGAATCCCTTTTGCTTAAGGGCTTAAGGTAACCACTCAATTGAGTTCATTAGAAAAGCCAAAGAGATGGCATACTATACTACTTTGACCTAGGGTATCATAGGGTGTTTACCTCAAATTTTTAAAACATTGAACCATCCTCCAAAAGGTTATCAAACTTACCTTTGGGTCTCTAAATTCAAACTACATTAAACTTCAAAACGGGTTTACCTATTAAATATCTTCCAAAAATTTAATTACATTTTGAAGATCCTCCAAATAAGATTGGCATTGCACCTCATAGAAACCCCTCTTATGCTCACACATGAATCTATAAAAAGAGACTTGATACTCCCTCAAATGGCATAAAAATTTATTACATGATCTTGTATTCTTTGCTCTGAAATACTCGGACTTCTGAGAACAGCGAAGGACCTGTGGCAACGTTTTGGTTTGGGAAATTATTTTTTTTGCGTTACCTGTTTCAAGTAGCTCAACCTACCCAAGGTGTATTTCTTAGTTTGATCTCTTGTTTTGTATATCTCTGAACAGCACCAGGAAAGAGAAAGGGTTGATGTAGCCAAACCCTGCGGCTAAGGCACAAATCCTTGCAGCTTATTCCTTTATAGACTTGACAAAGTATAATCTCCTGAAATAATACATTCGGCCCTCCATTAGGGCTTGTTTCAGAACTGTACAGTAACCATACATCTCGGTGGCCTTTTGAAGAACTTGTTTGTGATTTCCGGGCTTTTTCCTTTGATTTGGAATTCGTTGGGCTAAGATATTTTTGCAATTACTTGTGTTCAAAGCTCTTTCTTACAGGAAGCGAGGGTTCTTTTTGGTTATTTTCTTCTTGATTCTTTTGGTGGTTCATTAAGCTCTTTATTGGATTTTCTATTGCATTCGAAGTGCTGTGGATAGTCCTGTGTGGCATTGATATCTACAGGAGTTCTTACAGCAGTAAAGATTCACTATAACAACAGTGACAATGTTCAGTCCAGCAAATGAAGTAAGTCTATCTTGACTTTGATAAGAAGCAGTGTATAGGAAGTTTGATGACCTACAGTTGTCAACATATGACAGTAATTCTCACCGTAATCTCATTGTGTATCAGTGAGTAAATTCAAGGAATAAATGCACTAAGCCAATCATTGACTTTTGTTGTGATTTGGTTCTATATATACTTAAACTTAACACTGACTTGACTTATAGACCAGACCTATAACTCACACCTTATAAGAACTGAATTTACTAGTATCACAATTCGGTACAGTGAGATAGTGATCCTATGTGAGATTAAGAACTTGATAAGCTTGATACTTGCCATTAACAAGAGCTCCTTTTACAACAGTGGATCAGCATTTTGCTGTGTTTGACGTCTCATAACCAGCAGCGAAGTATATATCTATGTATCAGTACCTTGGTCATCAATTTGGAATAAATTAGGTCTACTAGCTTCATCAACCTAAGAAAGGATATCTACAATTCATTATGTTTGAAGTTTCAATACATTAAATCAGTTTTGTTGACCTACAGACCTGGACATGTTGACATGCATATTGATTAACAAAAATCTATTGATTATTATTGACTCCTCCATAAGAATTGTCATCTTAAGACTCTGAAGTATACAGTTACCTTACATGACAATAGCAGTGTGATCCTTTTGTGTGATATTGTAACATAACCTTGATATTGACAGTATATGCACAGGATTCTTATTGCTTCATGCTCAATTTTAGCAGCACATCTACCATACAAGCAGTGAAGGTAAGGCAGTTTTACGTACAGGACAGTATTTTACATACAGTGATCTTGATGGGTATCTATGGCAGGACATTGAGACAGGATTTTTGATAGTGCTGTGCGGCGTGCCTCCTTGTTAACCTTGGTTGAAAGATTAGATGTGCACATGATCAACTAATGGGTTTGTGAGGGCATTGCATGATGACAGTAGTCTTGAAAGTATTTGACAGTGAAAGGTTCATTGATTTGCAGTAAGAGTTTGGGTTTCATCTGATCAACTACAAGACATATGCTGGTAGCCCTCCTTGGGCAGTGTTAGAGAGCATTACAAGCAGGCCATATGGATGACCTAAGGCATCTTGGCTTGAGCCGTTATCAAATTTCAGTGCCCAATACTTGCAGCAGCATTAGCAGCTTGGCACAGTGGTCTAGATAGATTGCCTCATGAGCCTTTGCACACATATTCATTCATGAGCAGTGCAGTGCAGTGGCAGCAGTAGTGATAATGTATTGTGCAGCAGTAGTGATAATGTATTGTGCAGTGATCAATGGATGTAACAGTATTGACAGTCAGGGTTTGATGTGCAGGTTGTGTAGTGGCTTGATTGGCATTGTGATTGAGCAGATGTCAATTTGGTGAACAGTGTTTTACAATGGTTAGTTAAAAAAAGTGTTGAGCAGTGTGGCTGCCAAGACTTGTCAGTGATATCCTTACCGAACAAAGCAGCAGTATCTTCTTTACAGTTTTCTTACATTGATTCAGAGAACAGAGGGATCCAGTTTGAAAATTGTGAAACGTGGTCCACCAGCTCTTCAGGGTGGTAGGATGGTGCAAGGCAGGGGATTGGAGTCACCTTCAGGTTGGAGCCAGAGAACGCTTCAGGGTGGCAGGGTGGTGCTAGGGCAGGTGGGAGCCTGCACAGGGTGTTGAAGCATTGGTCCCATTGCCGCTGATACACAAAGTGTTGGAGCATCCGTCAGGTTGGAGCTTGAGATCTAGGGCATTGGAGCATCCTCTTAGTTGCAATTGGTAAACCGGGTGTTGGAGCATCCTACAAGTTGGAGCCTGTAAATCAGGGGGTTGGAGCCTCCTTCATTTGGAGCTGAAAACTTGATGTAATTGTTCTTTTTGAAGAAGACAAATATTAATAAGTGTTCAGTGGTTTTTGACCCAGAGGGGGTTTTCCACCTAAAACTTTGGGTCCACTATCTTGATTATTGTGCATTGTTTGATGGGGTTGTTTACTGTCTTTTCTATCTGATACTCGTTAATGTTAATTGCTAAGAAATATTGATTCACCCCCCTCTCAATATTTCCAACATTTTTAAACCATTAGAGACAAAATATGCAAATTTTGCTCATCTACATACCATGTAAGGGTGAATATATCTAAATGGGACCACGTGCAATACATATTAGCAACAAAATAAATAATTAATGAGGCTCCAAATGGCCTCTAGAATCCAAAAACCATGCTACAAGCTATTGGGCCACTGGTCTACTACAAATCATTAATCAACATGATCCCTCATCAAACCTATCACCAATACAAGAAATGGGATAATTAGTAGGATCTACATAAACATCTGCAACGTCAATAGTAGTAGTTTTGTGTTGTAGTACTAGGCAAATAGGAAGGGGGGGTTAATTTATAGCAAAGTGTTAGGATTAGGGGAAGGTTTTTACCCTTTTTTATAAAAAACAGTGTAAAAACCCTCTCAAATCCATGTGTGGGGTTCATGACCTACTTAACTGATTCATGACAGGACCAACCAATTCAAACCAGCTTGCACTAGTTTGGTACCAAATTGATCCATTGATTTGGGTTGATGACCCAGTTGATCATTGGCCCTATCAATCAACTAGTTTGATCGATTCCAATTCAAACTACGCCAAATTTTAAAACCTTGCTTGTAGGGCAGCAAAAACATATACACATTTGAAAAATCAGCAAACAGGTAAGTTAAATGAACAAGCAGGAAATTTCCAAGAAAGGGTTCAAAAGAGACAATAAGAGGCTGATTTGATTCCTAATGAATCAACTTTTACCTTTGATGTATCATGTGAATTATCTAAAAGCAAGCCGGTTATGCAATTGTTTGACTCGAATGCACAAATAAATATGAATGGTTTTATTGACTTGGGTATTAGATCCAAGAAACCTACATCGAGCTGAAATTTTCAAATCTCCATTAATCACCCTAGATCATAAATTTCTACAATTGTCAACAAGATGGACATCAACTTTGGAAGGTAATATTCAATTGGATCTTTCATATGCCACCATTCCTCTTTTTAAATCTCCAATGCATCACAATAATGGGACAACGACCTCAAATTATAGTGCACATAAACCAACACTTTCTGCTTGGTCTACATTCAAGTTGTTTGTTTTTACACTGTGGATGAAACTATAGGTGCTCCAACACCTCTCTGCAAAAGAAGTGTTAACCGCCTAGGAAAGTACCTTCACTGCAATTTTTTGTATACATGTAGTATAGGAGCCATATAGGTTCTACCATTCTACATAACTCAACCTATCTCATTAGGTTATAAACCACTCTAGAACCCCACCCCCCCCCCCCCCCCCAACACCCATTTATGTTCTATTCTATTTTCGGTAGAATTTAACTCCTATTTATAGAAAATTCCTAACGATTATAACCCTAAGTTTATTGTCTTTAATTTTTTAGAGCTGAGTGAATTTCATATAGCTCACTTTATATTTTAGTAAATATAGCCTGTCCTATAAGGCTAATTTGGACATTGCATAATGCAATGCTCTGTGAGACCATGTTTAAGATTTTATGTAATGCTCTAGTTTTAATTAATTTCTTGACTGTGCTTAACATTTTATATTTTCTTCATAATTTGCTACATTTTACCCCATTTCCTAATATTTTGAGGGCCACAGTTTGTCACTACCCCATATTATGCCCGTTTCAAAGTTTCATGCAACTAAGTTCTGCATTTTTCTATGTCTTTTCATAAGCAACTAAGTAACATGCATGGCAAGAAAAGTTTTTAAAATGGTGAAACCCTGAATCATTCCACCAAGAGACGCATGACACATATTACAGCCTGTGTAGGGGGAGATGTGTTTGGAGCTGCTTGTGCATGCGGTTGATAAATTAAAAGATAGCCAACCTCAAACACAAAATAAAAAAATTAAGTAGCATAAATCGATCTTAACCCCAGATCCTTTAAGCACCAAGAGGGGTCAAAAAGCTTGAGATGCAAACGTCAATGCACTTATAGTCTTTGAGGGTGCGAAAACAATGTGGTTGTCACCTCAAAGTTTTTTTATCTCTTGGCACTTAATAGATCCAAGGTTAAGATGGATTTATGCTAGTATTTTTTTTTCCAATAAAGATTTGTCCTTTTATTTAAGAATATTTGCAGTAAAAAAATTCCAGAAATAAAAATCCAGAAAATTTGCCTGGTACAGCTCTGAAGGCTAAGTATGAATAACTATGTTAAAGCATTTTACAGTGCACCAACTTCCTTATTAACATACAACAAAGTTGACAATGGATTAAATTATAAATACATTATCTATCGAAAATGGAGTCTGAATATGCACTTAATGCAACAAAATTGACAATGAATGTTGTCCATTATCTATAGAAAATAGGGTCTGGATATGCATGAATGAAAAGGAAGAAACAGGAGGCCATTCCTGGGACTTCAACACTAGCTAGAGAGCATCTTAGAGATGTTGGCCTGAATACATCGGCATCTACCATCACGCATATTATGATGGTGTTAGAGATAGCTTTCTTATCTATGATGGAATATCCATTTTTCACCTCTTTTCTGATTTGAACATAAAGTTTAGAGTGCAGGATTATCGGAAGCAACTTTTTTTTGCTTCAACGTCTAACCTGAATCCTACATTTTACGTTGTGAAGCAATTGTGCTTATGAACTTACTATAGGATGGAGAAGCGTCTTAGTAACTCTTTATCAATGTATTACTACGACATGCTAGCGTTTTAGCTTGTCTATCAGACTTCTTTTTCTCAGCTTTATGTTCTACTATTAATGTTGGCTCTTTAGAACTTGAAATATTTCTATGGAAATAGAGTTTCGTCAAAGTGAACCCAGGTTTCTTGTCAGCACAGTCTAGTCCAGTTATTGAAAAGTGAAATTGGGCTAAAGATCTAGCTTTGATTTCATGTACCTTTGACATAACATTGAAGTCCCTTCATCGTCAAGCTAACATTGTTTTGAGCGTATATAGGCCTAACTAACTATTGGCTGCCAGAATTTCCCTAACCACGGTCACAAAATTTACTCTAGTTGATTCACTGCATACACAACCCCAATACAAAATGTAAAATTTTAGGAAGAACAAAACCCAAAAACAACAGATCGTCTGTCTTCAGCCCATTTCAGAGGATGTTAAACACCCTAAATTTGTTAGTAAATGCGTGTAAATGATCAAAGATGATAAATTATTGAGAAAATGTACTCATGAATGGAAAAGACAGCTCCATTTCCCAAAAAAGCTACTGAATTTGTTTTCCATGATGTAATGTACAGAGAGAACAACTGAACTGCAACCTCACGATTGAAGAATTGCTTAACGAACAACCCTAATTAAGATTTCAAAGATAAAGGGAACATGGACAGTAAATAGCTGACATAGGTACCGTGATAAGAAGCGAAGTCTGCCGCATTTCACTCGGAAACGATTCTCTGCCTCTGACACCTCCTAACCCGATAGCTCACAGAAATGGCCTGGCCTTGATTTCGCATCAACAATCCCTTTACTCAAACAAGATTTTGATTTTTAAAGAAGTGAAATAAATACGAAGATGAAGAACGAACATCGTAGTTCCGTCGTCGAGCCAAAGGTCGATATTCGTGGAGGACATCACAAACATTGATAAAACATTCTCATTTTTTCTTCGAATGCTTTTGGGTTGTGTTTACAGCGATTAACTCTATCTTGGCATGCGAGGTTATAATTTTCTTTAAGGGCATCAATGTTGTAAGAAAATTGAAATACATGTAATAAATGCAGTTTCAATAATTTATTTTGTCGTAGAATGGCTCTTTATTTATTTGGGTGTTTATTTTATTGGGGTAGTTGGTTGCTTTTGGGAATGATTAAAATTTTGGGTGTTAAATTTAAAAATACAATTACAATGTTTATGGGGTAAATTTTTTATTTTTTAATTTGTGAGATTTTGATTAGGTATATGAGGTTGTAATGTTTTTTTAAAGAGTATCATTGTTATAAGAAGACTCACATATATGTCATTAACGTAATTATTGCTTTTTTTTTGGAATGAATGGTCATTTATTTATTTGGGTGGTAGTATGTGTTTGATTGAAGTTTTGTGTATGATGGGAAATATTTGGTCAAAGGATGTTTTGGTAAGTTTAAAAATTCAATTGTCATGTTTATCAATTAAAATTATGATTTTTATAATGTGGGATTTTGCTAAAATGATTTGAAATGAGCATTTTGATTGTTATTTATCAAATGTCATTAATGTTATAATGAAGCCATTTTACAATGCAATATGGTTATCTGGTGTGTGATTTCCTCTATTTTAGTGATTTCCATATACTTGTAGTTATTGTAATGATTTGAACCATTCAATGATGCATGACATTTAATGCAATTTACTAACAATTATCTAGTAACTTCAATATGGATTTCACCAGTTATTAAACTCTTATGGCAGTTATGACATAAGGCAAAGATTTCCATTGCCACCTCTCTACACCCAATGCAACCCCCGAAGTATCATAGTATCACAATTCAACATATAAAACATGTTCATGTAAATCATCTACCCACAATGACACAATACCAATTACCTCGCAACAATATTGCAAATATTGATAACCATGCAATCGCATCTTAAGAGCCCAACACCTCTAGGGCCCTATTCAAACAATCAACATCTAATGATAACGATGAAAATATTACAAGACATCACACCATAGAACATTGTTGATGACACCCTTACAGACCATTATTTGAAAGGCATCAAAACCACCTTAGCAATGCCCTAACATCAAATGTTGTCCTACTATCCCCCTAATTTCCAAACTTCTAATTATAACTACATCAGACTTCCAACCTACTCATACCCTAAAGTAACCATGCCAAGCTTCCAGTGAGTGCGTGCTTAAAAGCAATTGTTATTGGCATCTAACTTGAAATTATATAAAATTAATATTTTCAAACTTTCAAAGTGTGCATACCCATAAGTATTTGTTCATGGCTACCCATGTGTGCTTAGAAGTAATTGTTCATGACTTCTAGCTAGTGTGTGTGCTCAATAACTACCTTAGTCTCCCACTCATGTAAGCAAAGGTGGATAAATGTGTTAACTAAACCTACGTGTTGTCACTTCGTCACTTTAGATTATAGTCATATTTTGGTCACGAACACATTAATCATTGCCACATTAATAGCCTCATCCACTCAAATTACATGTATTAATGAACATCTAAACCACTTAACCAATGCATCCTTGATCAATATATCATTACTGACAGTGTCCTTTCCATGCCACCTTAGTGCTATGATCGCATCACCCTTTGGATGACATACACTCATTCCTTGTTATAATTGGCCATCACTTCCCATCAACGTCTTTTCCCTTACCACCTTAGCACTTTAATTTGATCAATAATGGGAAATTTGTGTATACACCCCACCTAACATTGACTATGGTCCACCAAGTTTGGTGCTAAACACCCAACCCCCTCGACTTATCACTTCCACATCATCTCGCATAGCAAAAATTGCTAAAGGTCAAATCGTTATGATCTCACATGCATATGAAACATCATAAAAGCTTAACCTCAATGATCCTCCATTCTTCTCATTGTCTCTTCACGTGTGTGGAAGATAAATTAAATTCCACTTGTTTATACTAGTGATTATTGTGATAGTGATCCCCTTATTATCACCCAAAAATTCTCTACCTCGCCCAAATTGCTAGGATTACTGAAATACACTATTATAGTATGGGTTTTTTGTGTCAACTTTTACACTTTTATCCCATCAATAATACCATTCAAGAGGAAAAAGTCATAAAAGGGATTTTTCACTTTAATTAAAGGTAAATAACTTAGAAAGAAAAAAAGTATTTTCTTAAAATTAAAAAAATTAAAAATGGAATGTAGATAATACAATGAAAAAAACTTTAAAAATGTGGTTCCTTGATCTATTTTCATGGGATGAAAATGTAAAAGTGGGTTTAAACATGGTAAGCCCATACTATAAGAGTGTATTTCGGTGATCCTATTAATTTCGGCTGGGTGATCAATTTTTGTGTAGTAAAACCCTTGTTACATTTTACATTCCTATCATCTTCTACAAATTGATTTTTTGTGTTTGGAAATTCCCCTATGCAACCTCGCATCACATGATAAAGTGTCAATTACTTCCAACAGGCTACCAACAAGAATGTGCTCTTTCAGCTACCAACTTCCAACATTCAAATTTTGGCATCCATTATTCTAGTGTCATTTAATATCTCAAACTACTAAACTTACACCACCTAATCAACATAGGTTATATGTTCATAATTGTCATTCCAAATTCTATGGGTCCCTTGACACTTGTCTATGCTATCTAGTTGTTAATGGTTCATATGCCATGATAAGCATATTGTGTGCCAATGTAACCACCTCCTCCCACACTTACCCAAGTTCACTAGTCCACAGGGGTAAATATGTGATGAAGAATTATTATGATATGACTCAACCTCCTAGATCACCTTAAGGAAGTGGAATAGACAAACCAAAACCTTATTGACTTCCCTCAGGTGCTACAGGACCCGAAGGGCCAAACAACCCTTCCAGGTTCCCAAGCCCTGAGTTAAGCCTCTTTTCAATGTCCTGGACTCTCAAACACTGGCACAACACTGCAAAAATTCGACTGTAACCCTCCAGTCACATGCATAAGCCTGCAAGGTAGCAACTACAGGCTTTTTCACCTAGTTCTATGCTTGTGACCGCAAAATTTGAGGCACTTTTCGAGGGCTAGTCTCCAAAATACTGCCCAAAACTTAATGAAACTTTCCAGAACAATGAATGACACAAATACAAGGCCTTCCATATAAAACTTAACTAAGAATTTGATGTAGCAAGGTCTAACCATGACCGTAATTCCATCAAACACATCATGAACATGTAATCTATAGGTCATAATTATATATATGAAAATAAGGATCTCATACTTATCTGAGAATCATCAAGAAGGTATGATTCCTTCTCACAATAGTTGTATTATCATCTATTTCGTCATACATTCATTAATCATTCATTTACTAATCGAAACATGATGAGAGCCATAACTAAAGTTTGTCATAAAACCATGCTTATAACCATCATAAAACCAAAATAATAACAGTAATAGAACAACCATTAAAAGCCACATAGTAAGAAGTATAAATACTCACGATATACAAGAGGAAAAGAGCTCTTATTAACATATGCAAAATCCAACCAAGTCAAGGAAGTCCATGTACCACCTGACCATAGATTGGGCTGAACCAAATATTTATTTTAGCCAATCACCCCCATGCCATATTCCAAGCATGAATGTGGGACTCACAACAAAACAACTAGGGCCTCCTCGGGCTTTACTGCATATCCCTCCATTACCGGCTAAGGGGTTTCTAGGCCCGAAACCCTCATTTATACAACTAGGCTTTACCGTAATCCTGCCATTACTGGTCAAGGGATTCCTAGGCCAAACAATAAAAATACACGACCATGATTTATCGCAATCCTGCCAAAATTGGTCAAGGGATCACTAGTCCCTAACAAGCAAGGATGCCTCCAGATTTATTCACCAATACCTTGAGGAATTTTCCCGTCTCCACCCTCAGGCTTTACCATGTATCCCACCATTACTGGTGAAGAGATTCATAGGCCCTTGGGAATTTTCCTGAGACGACCTCACCTGGTTCCAAAACCATCTGGCAATCCAGCTCAACCAAATGAAAGAACCCCATCACACCATGGCTATTCAAAAATTGCAAGGCAAGGTTGAAAAATGTTTTCACGCCCGAAAAAACCCATGACAATGACAACAAGATAACCAAATACACACATGCATATACCATGAATGCAAAAACAACAAGGGAACCATACATGCAACTCGATACCTACAAGTAATCTCGTTGTAGCCGCTTAAGCCAACACTTCATTGCTTCCCTTTGCTTTCTTATCCTTCCTTTGTCTTCCTTCGTCTAATGCTAGAGTGCTCCAGTAATGCTATAAGTGTGCAAGAGTATGAGAGAGAGATCATACCTGCAAGCAATCCCGTTGCATAGGGGCTTCACTGGGGGAGCAATACCATACCACGTGGGTTCATATTGGGGGGTATATATTGAGGAAAAAATGACATAATATATTGGGGGATATATAGGGGGGTAAAGGGTTTTTATATTGGCAGGTATAAAAAATGGATCTAAAATTTAATGAAAAAATATAAAGGGGTATAAAAAATGTTAAGGAAAAAATGGATACCTACAATATTTAGTGGAAGTAGGGGTTTTCCGAATTAGGAAGGTGTATTGGGTTCGTATTGGTAGGGGGTTAAATAATTTGATTTTTAGGGGTATTTTCCAATATGTAGTCAAATTAAAGGTATTGTTTAGTATGCCATGAACGCACGCGATAGGTTAGAGGTTCATTGAGTGAAAGTCCCTGTGTCCCGTTGTAGCCACTTGATCCAACTCTTCCTTGCTTGATCCTTGATTTCCTTTGTTTCTTATCCTTCCTTTGTATCCCTTCCTCCAATGCTAGAGTGCTCCAATAATTCTCTAAGTGTGCAAGAGTGTGAGAGAGAGAGAATAGAGAGAGAGCTCCAAAATCGAACTAAAAAAAGTTCATGAACTCATCCTCATAAGGATTTTTATCAATGAAGCCTCTATTTTCTTCATTTTCCATTATTTTCCTTCATTTTCCTCCTCACATTCAACCTGTGACCTTTCACCTTCCTTTTCTCCTATTTTCCATTATTTTCATAAATAAAATCTCAATTATTGCCTCTTTGCCTTTTTAAAGCCTTTTCCAATGCCTTTGACAATCTCCTTAGCCATAATAAACCAAATGAACACCCACTAGGATGTTTTTCCCAACATTCAACTTGGAATACGTGTCCCATGACCTTGGTCTTACTTTTCCTTTATTAACTTTATTACATTAATTTTTTACCAAGGTTCTTACAGAACCCTCCCCCTTGGGGAAACACTAATCTGAGTATGAATGTTAGTGTTGTTGTGCTAATTTCATTTTCAGATTTATAATCTATTTGTTGATCTTATGCTTGTTGTACATAGGTTTCCTTGTTGCTTATGTGTGTCAAGCAAGTAATTTAACTGAGTTTTATGAGTGATTTCAAGAGCATAAAGTATGAATATCAAATGTTGAACAACAACAACATAAAGACCAGCAAACCATCGCAATTGATCCATCAACACAGAGTTTTGATGAAGGAGTTCACCCCTCCTGGGCTACATCTCCTTGGTCCAGCTTCCATGGCTTAGGCTTTTGTATTAGCTCAATAATGAAAAAAAGGTTGTTCACGTGCATCAAATGCTCTTGAAACATACTCTGATGAGTCTAGAATGTCAAAATCTATCAGAAATAACTATTCATTCTCTCAATTTGGCCTTCAGTTGATCTAGGCATGGCCTTCCTTCCTAGTGGCCCTAGGCTTCACTTTTCTTCAAAGTTATAAAAACACATGTAGAATTGTTCCTCTGCCTCTGTAACCTATTCCAATGTGTTCAAAGCATGCCAATCTACTAGGAATGACTCTTCCTGAGCCAAAATTGGTCGAAAATTGCTCAAGATATGGTCAATTTAATTTTTCCCTAGAATCCTCCTCCAAATCTGGAGAAGACTCCAGTTAAGTTCGAAAAAATTGGAAATCCCTCCGAAAATGGTGGCGCCTCTAAAACTTTATCGTTTTAATCTAGGAGTTTAATTATTTTTTAAAGGTGGATTAAGATGGATAACATCGTTTAATTGCACACTAAGCACGTTTGTTATGAGTGTTGGTCGACAATCAAGTGGAAGGGTCACGTGGGGAGGAGGGCTAGCCCCCTCCCTTCCGCCATCGGAGATCTGTGTATAATTCAAATATAAGTCGGTCGTGGAGGCTTTACAAGCCCCATCCCATGGTATGTTGGTAAGATGTGGTAATGTTTGGGGGGAGGTCACGGGTTTGACCCTAACCTCCACCCCCATACATATATTTTGCCACAGTATATCATACGTTCCCAAAGCTTTGAATTTGCATACTTTTAAATATGTTTAAATGTGCCCATATGAACTTTGGATTATATCAGTGAAATGCTACCATATCCAATATAACCCAAACCTTAGGTTAAACCAAAAAATGCACCCGCGGACTTTAATAAATAAACCATATTTTCGACTTTGGAATATATGTGTAATTTGAACCAACCATATGTAAAATTCAAACCACCATAATAAAAATTGAAATTCGAACTTAGGAGTTGGAGCGGGTCCACTAGAGGGGGCAGCTGGTGGTCCCTGCCTGCACCACATATCAGCCTCTAGTTGGGTTGTCTCTCATATAAAAAAAAAAAATCGAATTCAACTTTAGGAGCAGATATTAGAATTTTTCACCTTCAAACCAATTCGGTGAATCATGTTGTGACACTTGTCATAGTGCCACTGGGAAAAAACTGAAGAATATTCCCTGCATGCTAATTGGGCTTCCATGTCATCAACCTGCCATTGTTCTGCAATTTTTATAATAATAAAAAATGCACAATGTTCTGAACGACGGTGAGTAGACTATAACTTCTTCATCCGGAGTCGGTTTTCGATGAAACGAACTGCGTCGGATTCCTGGCGATGGGCCGGTCACAGTCGTTGAGTTTCCAATCAATTTTGAGCACTTTAATTTTTTAGCTTAATACTGAGCCTTTGATCATTCCTCCCCACTAGAAGCCTTTTGGACCCCAAAATCTCTTGGATTACTGATCATGTGGATGAGGGTACTGTTCCCTCACCCTTCCGATCTCTATCCACTGAAATTTTCCCAATTTCATCAAATTGAGCTTTTCACAAAACTTAACTTTTTCCTTGATTCTTACAACCTTCTCTTGCTGTCTTTGACACCGTCATGCTGCAATTTTTATGAATTTCCAGAGCAGCAAGATATTATTGCAAAAACCATCTTGTTCCTACCTTGGTCATTAATTAAAGGAAACTTAAAAATTGTCTCACCTTGCACACTATCACCATGGCAATTCTTAACTGATATCGCTTTGTACTTGCGTTGACTCTTGACCAAGTATCTTCGCCATTGCCATGTACCTCTTGGAAACCAAAAACAAGCATTTGTGGAACCCATGCCTTCTTTGCAAAGTTGCTTTGTCACTTTATCTTTGACCTTTGCACTCTATTGCACCGACATCTTGTTTCCAACACTGCTCAACACTGATGTTGACTGTTGCAAATGTTTTACATCTTGTTCACCTTCTTTCAAAGGCAACTTGTTAGAATCTTGAAACATCTCATTACAAGCATAAGCATCTTTTTGAAAGGTTCGATTCAAAACATCTCTTTGTTTAATCATCAACAATGTCAAATTCTAACTTGCATTCATTATCCTCTTCATTTCTCCTGCATCTATAAGAGACAAACTTGTCTTCTTCTTATGTGCTCTAATTATGTACTCAATATCATCTTTAAACAAGTGATACTTATTCTCATGGCGATGAAATA
Source organism: Pinus albicaulis (assembly GCA_034641835.2). Classification (NCBI taxonomy): domain Eukaryota; kingdom Viridiplantae; phylum Streptophyta; class Pinopsida; order Pinales; family Pinaceae; genus Pinus; species Pinus albicaulis. Next base: position 353,977,447 of record CM076577.1, read on the forward strand.
CTGCTTTCCTATCATACAAATAAGGACTTCCCAATACAATACCTAACATCTTAAGCGGCACCACATCAAGTTCAACTTCATCAAGAAAGATTGTATTCATGGCGAATCTTACTATGCACTTCCTTGTAACCTGCAAGTTTGCATTTTTTCATATCCAATCTAAAGGATAAGGTCTTGGAATATTTTCAAGGTCTAGCTGCTTAACCAAGTCTTTGGAAATCAATTAGCTTGTGACCCACTATCAAAAAGTGTATCAATCTTGGTATGTTTAGAGACAACTCTAATATGGAAAATTTCTATTCTTGTATCTTCATCATGAGTAACATTTGAACAATTTGAAGAAATAGTGTTTGATATGTGTTTACCTTTCAAACCCATGGTTGCAATCTTTGTCTCATCTCTTGAATCTGACCCTAAGTCATGTTCAACTATCGCAACAGTTTTCCCCTTTTCTTTGGCTTTCGGTTTGTTTGGATTCAATTCTGGATGAAGTTGCCAACAATGGTATTCGTCATGGACAGTATTTGAACAGTCTTTGCATGTGATTTTTTCTTTCTCTCTTTTGACAGAGCTATTCCTATTTCCTCTTCCCTAAAACTTTCCCATTCCTTTACCCTTTCATTTTTCTCATATATGTTTTATTTCCCTCTCACTTTGAAGTGTGTGGATTGAACACAAACTTCATCTATGTTTGTGGGATTAAACACGAGAATAGTGTGCCTAAGGTAATTGTGCAAACCCCCGACATACTTTAACAAATTTTCTTGAGAATATAAATTAATACCCAAAATTAGAGCTCTTCTACTAAACTCATGAGGAGAATCTTGCAAACTTTACCCTTTCAACTGTCTAAAATTTTGCCAATCCATAATTTCCTTTTGCATGTAAGCTAAGGGATAGAATTGCCTTTTAATGGCAGCAATAAAACTTGACCAAGACATAGATATCTTACTGTATTTTTTAATCTCTTCTTAAGTCCTTTCTTCCCACCATACAAGTGCAGATCCTTACATCCTCAAAGAAGACAATTGAATCTTTATGTCATCTTCATGAAGGTTTTGAATTCTGTAATACACCTCCAATTGATGTATCCAATTGTCCAATATTTTTGCATTTACCTTGCCATTATACATTGGAAGCTCAAATTTGACATCTAGTTTGAGTAAGGGTGTTTTTACTTTTGTGGTCTTTGAGTGAGTGTGAGTAGTTTTTGTGGTGGAAGTGGAAGATGATGCTGATGGTGATGAGGAGGATGATGAAGATGGTGGAGGTGGAGGTGGATTTCCTCCACTACCCTTTGAACTCTTCTCTTTATTCTTCTTACCATCTGAAGTTCCTTCTCCATGTGGAGGCTTAGAACCTTCTCCTACCATCCCAACAGTAAATGCATCAAACATAATTTTAACCATCCTCTTTATGTCATTAAAGTCTCTCTTGACATCATCCTCTTCTAAATGACCTTGAGTCTCTCCAACACCTGACATAATGGCTATGGATTCAAGCTCAGCTCCTGATGCTTGTACCTCTTAAATCAACTCAGCTTCTTGTACAACTCGTACCTCCTCAATCTTAACTTCTTGAGACAAAACTTGAGGTGCTTCAAGTGCACCTATGGGTAGAACTTTGGGTGAAGATGGCGCTCTTGTAGCTCTCCTTCTTCTGGTCCTAGTCTCGGGACTTGCAACCAACAATTTCCCTTCACCTTTTTGCAACTTTAACCTTGTGAGCATCACAAATTTGCAACCAATAAACTTGCACAAAACTCAAGCAACTATTAAGAAAATAACCTTGCCTTTCAACCAAGCTCTAATACCAACTTGATCTGAGTAAGAATGTTAGTTTTTTTGTGCTAATTTCATTTTCAGATTTATAATTTATTTGTTGATCTTACGCTTGTTGTACATAAGTTTCCTTGTTGATTATGTGTGTCAAACAGGTAATTTAACTGAGTTTTATGAGTGAATTCTGGAGCATAAAGTATGAATATCAAATTTTGAACAACAACAACATAAAGAACAGTAAACCATCACAACTCATCGATCAACACAAAGTTTTGATGAAGGAGTTCACCCCTCCTAGGCTACATCTCCTTGGTCCAAATTCCATGGCTTGGGCCTCTGTATTATCTCAATATTGAAAAAAATGTTGTTTACATGCATCAAATGCTCTTGAAACAAACTCCAATGAGTCCATAATGTCCAAATCTATTAGAAATTACTATTCATTCTCTCAATTTGGCCTTCAGTTGATCTAGGCATGGCATTCCTTCCTGGTGGCCCTAACCTTCAATTTTCTTCAAAGTGATAAAAACACCTGTATAATTGCTCCTCTACCTCTGCAACCTGTTCCAATATGTTTATAGCATGCCAATATACTAGGAATGACTATTCCCGAGCCAAAATTGGTCGAAAATTGCTCAAGATATGGTCAATTTATTTTTTCCCTAGAATCCTCCTCCAAATCCGGAGAAGACTCCAGTTAATTCCGACAAAATTGGAAATCCCAACGAAAATGGTGGCACCTCTAAAAATCCTTCGTTTTAATATAGGAGTTTAATTAGTTTTTAATGGCAGATTAAGAGGGATAAACATCGTTTAATTGCGCACTAAGCGCGTTTGTTACGAGCGTTGGTCGACGGTCAAGTGGAAGGGTCACGTGGGGAGGAGGGTTGTCCCCCTCCCTTCTGCCATCAGAGATCCACGTATAATTCAAATATAAGTCGAGCGTGGGGACTTTACAAGCCCCGCCCCATGGTCTATTGGTAAGATGTGGTAACATTTGGGGGGAGGTCACGAGTTTGACCCTGACCTCCGCCCCCATACATATATTTTGCCACGGTATATCATACGTTCCCAAACCTTTGACTTTGCGGACTTTTAAATATGTTTAAACGCGCCCATATGAACTTTGGATTATATTAATAAAATGCTACCATATCCAATATAACCCAAACCTTAGGTTATACCAAAATATGCGCCCTCAGACTTTGATAAATAAACCGTAGTTTTGACTTTGGAATATATGTGTAATTCATACCAACCATATGTATAATTCGAACCACCGTAATAAAAATTGAAATTCGAACTTAGGAGTTGGAGAGGGTCCAACAGAGGGGGCACGTGGCAGCCCCTGGCTGCACCACTTGTCAGCCTTTGGTTGGGTTGTCTCTCATATAAAAACAAAATGAATTCAACCTTAGGAGCAGATATTTAAAAAAATCACCTTCAAACCAATTCGGCGAATCATGCTATAACACTTGTCAAAGTGCCACTGGGAAAAAATTGAAGAATATTCCCTGCATGCTGATTGGCCTACCATGTCATCAACCTGTCACTGTTCTGCATTTTTTTTAAATTTTGCATGTTCTAAATGACGGTCATCAGACTATAAATTCTTCATCTGGAGTCATTTTTCTACGAAATGAATTGCACCGAATTCCTGGCCACGAGCCGGTCATAGTCGTTCAGTTTCCAATCAATTCGGAGCACTTTCATTTTTTAGTTTAATATTGAGCCTCTGATAAAACATCGTCTTCAATGTTCAATGACACATATAACTAACAAGATCACTAAAAACTAAAACATACTTCCCATTGAGATTTATAACCGAGCTCGATGCAATGTTTATAATGAACAACCTGTTGAAAAGAAAAACCAACATAATCAACATGACAACATGACAACCATACCACTTATTGGAGCTGTATAACACATCTCGATGCGATATTTACATAATACATATGCATATATAGACATAACCAAAACACAATACCAAAACATATACCAAAAGACATCTTCTCAACCAGCGAATAGAGAAGGATACATAGCCTGCATCTAATCATCCATCTACCATGTAGCTTCATTAGGCCCAAAGTGCTTCCACTACACTTTAACTTGCTTGATTGCTCAATTCCAGAACACGAGTTGTTTCCGCTGCAAAATTCACTGAGGTTTCGGCTAGAAATCTCCTTCTGGCTCCACCTGCAATATAGAAAATTCAATCACATGATCAACATCTTTCACATACTTCTTCAGGAATGACACATAGAAAACATCATGGACTTTCATTGTCAGAAGCGGTACAACCCGATAAGACATTAGTCCAATCTTCTCAAAAATATTGAAAGGCGTGCAATATTGAGGTGCCAGCTTGGCACATGATCCAATCCTCAAGGAGCTCTTCTTGGGCTTGATGTGAAAGTACACATACTCCTCAACCTAAAACTCCTTAAATGACTTGTGTTGATATGCATAGCATTTTTGTCTCTCCTGTGTTGCCTTTAAATTCTTCTTGATAACTTGCATTTCATGTTCCATCTCTGCCAACATGTCTGGTCCTATCATACCATGTTCACTAGATAACTCCAACTGATTTGGGTATTACAACTCTTCCCGTAGAGTGCCTCAAATAGACACATCCTCAATGACTCCTGATACCCATTGTTGTAATCAATCTCAATCAGTGGAAGGTACTCCTCCTACTTCTGTTGTTGATGCATAACGTACATTCTCAACATGTCCACCAGAATCTTGTTGACCCTCTCTGTCTGTCCATCTATCTGCAAATGAAAAGTTGTACTGAAGGCCAAATTTGTACCCAAACCTAGAAATTAATCTTTCCATAACCTGGAATTGAACATAACATCTCTATTTGACACAATATTCATAGGAATACCATGTAAGCTCATTATCTCTTTGTTGAAAACCCATGCTACCTCACTAGTTGAATGAGTAGACTTCACTAGAATGAAGTGAGTTATCTTAGTCAACTTGTCAACTAAAAAAATGATAGAAACATTTTTTCTATATTTCCTTGACATACCTATGATTAAATCCATAGAAATGGCCTCCCATTTCCACTCTGGAATAAAAATCGACTGTAGTAACCCACTTGGATCCTTACACTCTGCCTTTACCTGTATATAATTGTAACACCCTCCTTCCACATCTACCCAAGTAACCGACCAACCGGGGTAAACATATGACGAAGAGTTACTATGATATGATTCAACTCCCTAAGTATCAGTTAATGAAGTGTAACCGACGAAACACAACCAACCTCGCCCTCTACACATGCAATGCAACCCCAAGAGCCATCCAATCCATTCAGGTGACCAGCCCCTGAGACAAAATGACATTTTGCTGCATTAAAGTCTTAGTCTCTCCCATGACATGGGAATGCATGCGACTAGGACCCTCCAATCGCTCCCACAACAATGCATTCCTACGACTGGGGAATTTTTCAGGTAGTTATGTGCCAAAAACTACGGATTCTGTGCCACTTTTTTAGGGCCAAGACTCAGGTCACTTCTCAGAACTCCATGAAACTTCCAGAAATAGAAAATAACATTGAAACAGTGATACAAATGCAAATACCTGAATAAGGACTTGAATGGACCCCTACTATCCATGACAAACATTTTGTCAAACATGTCACAAAATATGCATTCTACAGGTTTAAACAATAGATATGAGCATAGGGTATCATAGTTATCTAAAAATCACTAGGAAGCATTGATACCTCATCAAAATAACTGAATTACCATCTATTAATCCATTTATTCATTGTATATTCGGTGATTAACCAAAAATGGATGAGAGCCATACATTATCACTGCCATAAAACTCACTCATAACCAACAGATAACCAACAAAAATATCAAGGATATTATAGCCATATAAACCACAAATAAACAAGTATATTTACCCATAGAATACCAAGTATAAGAAGCTCTTAATAATGAATGCAAAGGCCAACCAAGTTTGGGACTTCCACGTTCCACCCGACCATAGATTGGATGAGCCAAATCTCTCTTCAGCCAATCACCCCCGTACGATATTCCAAGCATGAATGTGGGATCTCATGAAACAAATCCAACAAAACTGAACTAGGGCCTCCAGAGGCCAAACCACCTCAACGCTCAACCAGTGATTCCACCTCATGGTCGAACATCACTATCCATCACCAGATTGGTCTCTACCCAAGTTGTCGAGGGCTCCAGAGTGTTTGTTCCAACCAAGTCTCCAAAACTAGTAACTCAACTCACAATTGTTGTCGAGCTCTAGAGCGTTTGTCCAACTAAGGCTCTAGGACTAGTAACTCAACCCACTAAAGGCTCTAAAGCATTTTTCCAACCAAGGCTCGAGGACTAGTAACTCAACCCAAGTTGTTATAGGTCTCCACATCGTTTGTCCAAGAACTAATAACTCAAACCACAACCAAAGGAACATGAGAACCAACCAGAAAACAAAATGGAAAGACTCCCACAATACCATGGTTATCCAGGAAATCCTCCATGCCAATGATAGATCATAACCAAATAACCACATGCATATACCATGCATGCCAAAACTAGTAAGGAAATTATACATGCAACTAGGTACCTACAAGAAAAACTCGTTGTAGTTGTTGATCCCAATGTCCTCTTGCACTTTCCTGCTTTTCCTTTGTCTTCTTGCTCCAAATCCCAAGTATGCCACACTCCTCCAAGAGTGCTCCATGAAAACTCTAAGTATCCAAGAGTATGAGAGAGAGAATAGAATGAGAGCTTCAAAATTGAACTGACAAAAGTTTGTGAAATGATCCTCATAAGCCTTTCTATTAATGAGGCCTCTATTTTCTTCATTTTTCCATTATTTTCCTTCATTTCCCTCCTTACATACAACCTGTGATATTTCACCTTCCTTCTCTCCCAATTTCCATTATTTTCATAAATAAATGCCATTAAATGTCACTTTGCCTTTCCAAAGCCTTTGCCAATTTACTTAGCCATAATAAACCAAATGAACACCCACTAAGATGTTTTTTCCCAACATTCAACTTGGAATACGTGTCCCATGACCATGGTTATTATTTTGCCTTTATTACATGGAATTTTTTACTAGGGTTGTTACAACAATACAAACATTTAGCCACAAACTCTGCCACTTCTTTCTTCAGATTAGACTAGTAGTAGAATTTCTTAATCGTTGTCAATGTCTTATGATGTCCTGGGTGACCAGAATACAACTTAACATGAAATTCCCTCAAGGTAAGCTTATTGAGCTCGCTATTGTACGACACAAGATCATGTCCCTAAATCTGATCAAACCATCTTCCATGAGATGATAGTCCACATCTTATTCACCTGTACCCTACTATAGTAAAATTTCCTTAAGCTACTGGTACATGTCATCCTATTGTCCTTATCTGCAAGATCTAATCCCAATCTAGGTGGATATTGGTGGCCACGCACCTATTCCACCTAGATCTCCATTTAGTTTCATCTGTTTCCTTGTTTATATCAGCGTTTACTATTTTTATCAAATTTTCAGGTCCTGAACTTTCAGAGCAATTTTGACCCCCTAAACGACATTTTTTGAGGTCTACAATAGGCCCATAGCCATAAGCAAGGGAATTTTGCAAATGTTGTAGTACTCAAAGAGATATTTCCAACGAGGTATCATACACGCCAAACAGAGATAATATGACCAAGTTATTACCTCGGGAAGTTGGCTACCTAACTAACCCCAACAGGACCCACAAACTCTTGGTGTTCCATCTCCTGGGGTTAGGATTTTGATTGTTTAGGGTTTTCCCTTGTTGTTCAATAATAAAAATACCCTTTAGCCTCATTGTAACACAGTTCAGAGGCATGTAGCCACCACATCTCTTCCTAGAGATAAGCTACCATCACCCGAGCTAGTTTATTTCCATTATGTATATAAGCATATTTCAGTTCTTTTATATTAATGAAATGAAATGTTATTTCTTCCGCATCGATGTATTTATGGTTATATATGTATTCAATTACATTCATGTTTAAGTTCAGATCAATGGTATCAAAGCGGTCTACTCTTTCTTTATTTTTCTTCGCATGTCCCCAACGAGGTCAGGGTATAAGGAGTTAGGGTTCAAACTGGTTGAACCTTTGCAAGACCAGGCTCGCAAACCCCGACGGCCTCCCATGGCATTAGAAAAGAAAGACGAGAGAGTAGGAGATCCTTTCAAAATATTGCTCAAAGAAGCCCTCGAGCAATAGAGGAATGCGACGATGGACAACTTTGCCCATATCCTTCGGCGACTACCCACATGCGACACATCTTCTTTCAACAGCCACCCTGGAAGCACCACTCCCTTTAAGGTATACGTTAACTTTGACATCCCCATATTTGAAGGTCGGATAGATGCAGAAGCCATATATTATTGGTTAAATATGCTAGAAGGATATTTTCGGTCCATGATTTTTCCAATCAAGAAAATATTACTTTTGCACTCCTCAAAGTTGTCCCCCACGTAAAGGATTGGTGGGGAACCTGCTGTGAGAAGAGGGATGAGAGTGGACCCACACTATTTTCAGTTGTACCCACTTGGAATTATTTCCGGGATGCCATCAATGAACACTAATATCTTGTCAAGAGCTATGATGATAATTAAATTGGATCATGTTGTAGCAGGGAAGAGACCAAGACATGCCAAAGTTCACAAATATTTTCATACCCTTCGTACAAAGTTTGGTATCAAGGATTTCAGCGAAATTTGGTTCTCAAGTACAACATCTGTCTACACAAGTACATCCAGGACAAGATATAGTTCTTGGACATCTCCTCGCTCAATGTTTTCTATCGATACGTTGTCAAGATCGAGCATAAATTTAAACAAAAAAGCAATACTTTAGATCTGCGAATCTGAAGCAAGGGAAAGTTGTCCCCAAACCGTAGAACAAAGGACAAAGCCAAGGCGGGGTGACCCAAGATAACCCGCTTAAGTCGCAAGCAAAGAACAACACCACAAAGACAAAGAAGGACACAGGAAATTGGTGTGAGTTCCATAAAAGCCCCACTCACAACACAAGTGAGTGTTGGGCCAAGCAGTCACTGGTGGGTGAGCTAAAGGCTTCTTAATCAGATGCATGTTCTGAATCTGAGTGAGAACTTGACAAGGGGAATGATAAAGGGAAGTATATTATTGACGTGGATCACATTTCCACCTTTGCCACCATCAAGATCCAGAAAAAGAGCCTGAAGATCCAGAGGAGGGGGAGTGCCTCTTCCACTCACATGTGTGGGTGAAGGGTTCTTCATTGCAATTCATTGTCGACAATGGGAGCCAAAATAACCTCATTTTAGTAGAGGTCATGAAGCAGCCGGGCCTACCGACCACAACACACCTGTAGTCATACACCATCAGGTGGCTTCACCAAGGACGATATCTTCGCGTCAGTTGACAGTGTCACCTTCCCTATAACATCAAGCCCTTCACAGATGAGGTATTGTGTAATGTTTCTCCTCATTAAGTTTGTGATGTATTATTAGTCAAACCATACTTATGGGAGAGACATGTTGCATATGATTTTAGGCCTCACATTGTTATTATTACTTACGCAATAAGTTGTATACGATACCAGAGGTAGCACCACTTACCACCATCTCTTTGATCATTGTGAAGCAATGTAGTAAGATCATTTCCCATACCACGAAATTTGATTTCCTTATGATTTTCCCTTAGGGAAAGAGGAATATTGTGGCCAAGACCTCCAAACAGGGCTCCTTCACAAGGCAACAACAGATGGACAAGGTCGTGGAGGAATACAGGGACATATTCACCTCACCCACAAGGGTACCTCTACACCATCAGGTGAAGCACTCCATCGATATGACCCTGGGCTCGATGTTACCCAATGGACCCATATATCGATGCTCTTTTCTGGAGAACGATGAAATCAAGAGGTAGATTCTGGAGTTATTGCAGAAAGGGCGCATCAAGCCAAGTTCATCACCCTGTGGGAGCCCGATCGTGTTGGTACAGAAGAAGGATGGGACCTGGATACTCTGTATTGATGAACTTCTGGACCATCTCAAGTGAGGTGGGGGGGGGGGGGGATATTTGAGCAAGATTGACTTGAAGTTTGGTTATCACCAAGTACCAATCAAACCCTCCAATGTGTGGAAGATTGCCTTCAAATCCAAGGAAAGAATTTTCGAATGGCTAGTCATGCCTTTTGGATTGATGAATGCCCCTGCAACCTTCATGAGGCTGATGGATGAAATCTTGTGACCATTCACCAACTCATTCGTGATGATATATTTGAATGACATCCTGATCTTCATCCAAATTTGGGAAGAGCACCTCCACCATATTTGACAGGTCCTTCAAACCCTGCGATAACACAAGTTGTGTGCCATTTTGGAGAAATGAAATCTTGGTATGACCCGGGTTCAATATATGGGGTACATCATTAATGAGCGGGGTGTGCATGTGGACCCAACCAAGATACAAGTCATTCAGGATTGGTCATCCCCAACCACTCTAACAAAGCTCCGCAACTTTTTGGGTCTTGCCAATTTCTACCACAAGTTCGTGTTGGGGTTCTCTCATATAACTTGGCCTTTGAGTCAAGTCACCAAGGGAGAAGCGAAATAAAATTTATTTTGGTCTGAATCCCAACAAAAGGCATTTTCCAAGTTGAAGCATCGCTTATGCTCTACACCAATGCTCACATTACCATACCTGCAACAACCCTTTGATATTGAGACATATGCCTCTGACTATGTTATTGGTGCAGTTCTTACTCAGCAGGGGCATCCAATGCCATATCACAATGAGACATTTTCAGACATAGTTTGAAAGTATCTCATCTATGACAAATAAATGTATTCCATTGTGCAAGCATGTTAACAATGGAAGCATTACATTATGGGGAAGGAAACGGTCATCCACACATACCACTGACCCCTGCAGTTCATAGACACAAGGGAAGTTGCAAAACGATTGTCATCAAAAGTGGTATACATACCTACAATAGTTCCATTTAAACATTAAGTATAAGAAGGGAAACACCAATAATGTTGTTGACTACCTCAGCAGACCACCGGTCATGGTGTTGACCAATGTGCTCGACTCTTGTGGGCATGAGACTTCAGGGTGGCTGCATCTTTACAAGAGCAATCCATAATTCAACAACAAATACCATACGCTCCTAGAAGGCAAGCAAGTTCCAAAATTTCACCTCCATGATGCATTGTCATGCCACCTGGAAGAAATTTGTGTTCCTTCAAGTGAGTGTGCCAAGATGATTTGGGAGGCACACTATAGTCGATTCGCTGGACATTTTGGAGTAGAGAAAATAGTGGTAGTGTTGCAGAAGTATTTTTATTGGTCGAACCTTCGACAGGATGTTGGGAAGTACATTAGATCCTGCACTTCCTGCGCCATTTCCAAACCAACCATCAAGAATCAAGGCCTCTATACTCCTCTACATACTCATATTCGACCTTAGGAATCCATATCCATTGATTACCGTGTTGGACCTTCCTTCTATTAATCATGGAAAAAATTGTGTTTTCGTGGTCATCGACAAATTCTCCAATATGGCCATTTTGGCGGCCAACAAGAAGAGTATCACAACAAAAGCCACTGTTAAGCTATTCTTTGAACGAGTGTGGGTACACTTTGGCATACCAAAATACATTATCTCAAATCAGGACAACATGTTCCTAAGTACATTTTGGTCAAGTATCTGGTCAATGTTGTATACCAAGCTCACTAAGTCCATGACTTTCCACCCCCAAACCAATGGGCAAACATAGGTCGTCGACATGATGATCGTACACATTCAGCGCATGTACAACTCGAAGCTTCCATGCACATGGGATGAAATCCTCCCCTATGTCCAGCACATCTACAACATATCTCTCCATAGTTCAATAGACCACAACCCCTTTCAGGCGGGGTTGGGATTCCAGCCAGTATGTCCTATTGATGTGACCATACCATTTGCAACTACTCAGGAAGATTCGGCTCATGTCTAGTATGAAGCTGACAGGGCCAAAAACTTCATTGAGTGCATTCAGCACATCCACCAGTAGTTCCATGACATGTTGGATAAAGCCAATACTAAGTACAAGCAGCTACATGATCGACATCAGGTGCCACACAAGTTCCGAGTGGGCGACAAAGTTTGGCTACATTTGCAAAAGGAGCGCCTCGTTGGGCCCCACCCCAAGATTCGCCCACTTTGATATAGGTCATAGACCATCACCAAGGCTATAGGGGTAAACATTTTCAATCTCGGCATTCCACCATTCCTTGCCCTGCACCTAGTGTTCAATGTGGAACACCTTCGACCATACTTACCACCATTACCAGACACATCCGACATTGCACAACAACTAAAACCAATTGAGTTAAACACAAAATGCATTGAACAAGCCACAACTGATAGGATCATGGACACATAGATCAAGAAAACTCACCAACATAGAATCCAACTATATCGAGTTCTCAAAGTAGGCCAACTCCTTCACCAGGGCAAGTGGTTCAACAGGGACTAGGTTCAACAAAAATTTCCTCACCTCATGGAGGTTTTGCACGCAATGGGGACCATTGCTTCCTAAGGATGGAGGACTGATCTAGGTGGATATTGGTGGCCACCTGCCTATTCCACCTAGACCTCCATTCACTTTCATCAATTTCCTTGTTTATAGCAACATCTACTATTTTTAGCAGATTTTTTGAGTCATGAACTTTCGGAGCAATTTTGACCCCTAAACGGTGTTTTTGAGGTCCGAATCAAGCCCATAGCCACAGGCCAAGGCTTGTCACAAATCCTGCATTACCTAGAGAGATATTTCCAATGAGGTATCATACATGCCAAAGGAAGATAATATGGCCAAGTTACAACCCTGAGAAGTTGGCTGCCCAACTAACCCCAACAGGGCCCACAAACTCTTGGCATTCCATCTCTTGGGGTTAGGGTTTTGGTTGTTTAGGGTTTTCCCTTGTTGTTCAATAATAAAAAGGCCCTTGAGCCTCATTGTAACATAGTTTAGAGGCATGTATCCGCCACATATCTTCCTAGAGATAAGCTACCATCGTCCAAACTAGTTTATTTCCATTTTGTATCTAATCATATTCGAGTTCTTTCATATTAATGAAATGAAGTGTTATTTCTGTTGCATCATTGTATATATATATATATATATATATATTATGTTGCGTTCTTGTTTAAGGTTGGATCACATCTCGTAAATATTTCCCATAAGAACTCATAGTTTTTATATGATTTACATGTATCCTTCTACTAAGAGCATCTGCAACCCTGTTCTCTTTACCCTTAATGTACCTAATCTCGAAGTCAAACTCACTAATCATAGCCAACTACCTAGCTCGCCTGGCATTCAGATTCATTTGTTCAAACAAGTATCTCAATCCACGTTGATCACTCATCAAGATGAATCGCATGCTAAGAAGATAGTGCCTCCACATCTTCAAAGCATGGACCATCACTGCCAAATCAAGATCACGCATCACATAATTCTTCTCATGATCATTCAGTTTCTTCGACTCATAGCATACTACCTATACATATTGCATCAATAACCCACCAAATCCTCTTTTGCAAGCATCCGTACACGCAAAAAACCCTTTATCTAGATATACAATCGTTAGAACTGGAGCATTTGTAAGCAACTAACTCAATTGCTTGAAACTGCCTACACATTCCTCTGTCCATTCGAAATTCTTTCTTTTTCGCTGCAATGATGTAATAGGACAGGAAATATGTGAGAAGTTATTGATGAACCTCCTGTAATAACCTGCTAACCCCATGAATGATCTAACCTAATCCACATTCTTAGGAGTTGCCCATTCCATGATTTTTTATTTTTTATTTTTTTTATTTTTTTTTATTTTTTATTTTTTTATTTTTTATTTTTTTATTTTATTTTTTAATTTTTATTTTTTAATTTTTTTTTTTATTTTTTTTTTTTAATTTTTTTTTATTTTATTTTTTTTTTTTTTTCAGATCCACTACAATACCTTCCTTGGAAACAACATGTCCCAAGTAATGTACCTCTGTTTGAAAGAAACTATATTTACTAAGCTTGGAATACAACTAATTATCTCTTAGAAATCTCAATACTGTTGCTATGTGTTTAACATGCTCTTCCTCGTTCTTATAATATATCAGTATATCATCAATGAATACAATAACAAACTTGCCCAAATAAGGGCGCAACACACTATTCATCAATCAAATAAAAGTAGTTTAAGCATTAGTCAAACCAAAGGGAACAAATGGACAAGGTTTTGGAGGACGTCTTGTGTCCCTTCACCAACTCATTCATGGTAGTGTATTTGGACGACATCATGATCTTCAGTTGGAGTTGGGAAGAACACCTACATCATATATTCGACAGGTCCTCCAAACCTTGCAACAATGCAAATTGTGTGCCAATTTGGAGAAGTGCACTTTTGGTATGACCCAGGTTCAATATCTCAAGTACATTATTAATGAGAGGGGTGTGCAAGTGGACCCAACGAAGATATAATTTATTTGGGATAGGCCAACCCCGATCACTTTAATAGAGCTTTGTAGCTTTTTGGGTCTCTCCAATTTCTATCACAGGTTTGTGTTGGGATTTTTTCATATCACTTGGCCATTGAGTTTTTTCATTTCTATGTCCCAAGTAATGTACCTCTGTTTGAAAGAAACTATATTTACTAAGCTTGGAATACAACTAATTATCTCTTAGAAATCTCAATACTGTTGCTATGTGTTTAACATGCTCTTCCTCGTTCTTATAATATATCAGTATATCATCAATGAATACAATAACAAACTTGCCCAAATAAGGGCGCAACACACTATTCATCAATCAAATAAAAGTAGTTTAAGCATTAGTCAAACCAAAGGGAACAAATGGACAAGGTTTTGGAGGACGTCTTGTGTCCCTTCACCAACTCATTCATGGTAGTGTATTTGGACGACATCATGATCTTCAGTTGGAGTTGGGAAGAACACCTACATCATATATTCGACAGGTCCTCCAAACCTTGCAACAATGCAAATTGTGTGCCAATTTGGAGAAGTGCACTTTTGGTATGACCCAGGTTCAATATCTCAAGTACATTATTAATGAGAGGGGTGTGCAAGTGGACCCAACGAAGATATAATTTATTTGGGATAGGCCAACCCCGATCACTTTAATAGAGCTTTGTAGCTTTTTGGGTCTCTCCAATTTCTATCACAGGTTTGTGTTGGGATTTTTTCATATCACTTGGCCATTGAGTCAAGTCACCAAGGGTGGAGCGAAAGAAAATTTATTTTGGTCTAAATCCCAATAGAAGGAATTTGTTGATTTGAAGCATCACCTCTACTCTACACTAATGCACACATTACCAAACCTGCAACAACCATTTGAAATTGAGACATATGCCTCTGACTGTGCTATTGTTGTAGTTCTTACCCAACAGGGGCATTTGGTGGCATATCATAGTGAAACACTTTTAGATACAGATTGAAAGTATCCCACCTATGAAAAGAGACGTATTCCATTGTGTAGACTTGCCGATAATGGAAGCATTGAATTTTGGGGAAGGAAACAATCATCCACACAGACCATCGATCCCTGCAGTTCATACAGACACAAGGAAAGTTGCAGAACAATCGCCATTGTAAATGGTCCAAATATCTGCAACAATTCCATTTTAACATCAAGTAAAATAAATGAAACAACATCAATGTTGTAGACTGCCTCAGTCGACCACCAGTTATGGCGCTGACCACTATGCTCGACTCTTGTGGACACAAGACTTCGAGATGGCCATATCTTTATAAGAGTGATCCAGAAGTCGACACCACATACTAGATGCTCCTAGAAGGTAAGCAAGTTCCACACTTTCACCTCTAGGATGAATTATTATGCAACTTGGGACACCTATATGTTCCTTCAAGTGAGTGCGCCAAGATGATTTGGGAGGTGCACTATAGTCAGGTCACTAGACATTTTGGGGTATAAAAAATAGTGGCACTGTTGTAGAAGTATTTTTACTGGTTTAACCATCAACATGATGTTAGGAAGTACATCAAATCCTGCACTGCCAGTGCCATTTCCAAACCTAAAATCAAGAAGCAACGTTGTATACTCCTCTACCTACTCCTAGTCGACCCTGGGAATCCATCTCCATGGATTGTTGACGGGTCTTCCTTCTACCAAGCATTGCAATGAATGTGTTTTCGTGGTCATCAAAATATTCTCTGAGATGACCATTCTAGCGTCTTGCAAGAGTATCACAACATATGCCACTTCAAAACACTTCTTTGAACGAGTATGGGTACAATTTTGGATCCCACTGTCCAGTATCTCATATCGGGACAACAAGTTCCTAGGTACATTCTGGTCAAGCCTCTAGTCATTGTTGGATACCACTAAGTCCATGATCTTCCACCCGCAAACTGATGGCCAAACAGAGGTCATCAACGGGATTATCCTGCACATCCTATGCATGTACAACTCGAAGCATCCATGCACATGGGATGAAAGCCTCCCATATGTCCAACACAACTACAATAGAGATTTCCAAAGCTCAATGGGCCACAACCCCTTTCAAGTGGGGTTGGGATTCCAATCATTATGTCCCATTGATGTTTTCATACCACTTGCAGCTACTCACGCAGATTCGGCTCGTTCAATTCGAAGCTGACAGAGCTACTAGCTTCATTGAATGCATTCATGACATCCTCTAGGAGGTCCATTACATATTAGACAAAGAAAATTCTAAGTACAAACAACGTCATGATCAACATCGGGTGCCACACAAGTTGTAGGTGGGCGACAAAGTTTGGTTACAATTTCAGAAGGAGCGCCTTGTTAGGGATCACTACAAGATTTTCCGACTCTAGTATGGGCGTTACACCATCACTAAGGTTGTAGAAGACAATGATTTCAAGCTCAAAATTCCACCATTCCTTGGCCTGTACCCAGTGTTCAATGTGGATTTCCTTGGACCATACTTTACACCATTATTGGACACATCAGACATTGTAGAACAACTCACACCAACAGAGTTAAACCTAGACTACATGGAACATGCCACAACTGATCAATCATGGACATGCATATTAAGAACAATTGCCAGCAGAAGATCCAACTGTATCGGTTTGTCAAAGTTGGCCAAATCTTGCACCGAGGAAAGTGGCTCACTAGGGACCTAGCAGAAGTTTCCCCATCTCATGGAGGCACTCAACACAATGGGGACCATTGCTTCCTTGGGGGGGGGGGGGGTGATAGATCCAGGTGGATATTGGTGGCTATTCACCTATTCCACTTGGACCCCCACCATTGTTTCTTTCAGTTTCTTTAATTGTAGCATAGTTTACTATTTTTGGCAGTCTTTTCAGGTCTTGAACTTCCGGAGCCGTTTTGAGGCCCTAAACATCATTTTTTTGTAAAACAAGCAAACATAAGTTTTTGGATTAGTGTTTATAGTCAATATTTTTAGTCCTCAGATAGATGTTTCTAATGAGGTATAGTGCACGTCAAATGAAGATTGTATGCCAAATTTACGATCCTGGGAAGTTGATGTACCAATTTACCCCAACAGGGCCCACAATTTTGGTGCTTCATCTCCTAGGGTTAGGTTTTTGGATGTTTATGGCTTTCCATTGTTTCTCAATAATAAATAGGCCTTCGAGCCTCATTTTAAAATAGTTCAGAAGACATATAACTGCCACATCTCTTCTTAGAGATAAACTACCATCACCTGAGCTAGTTTATTTCCATTCTGCATGTAAACAATTTTCAGTACTTTGTTATTAATGAATTGAAGTTATGTTTTTGCTGCATATCTATGTTTTTGTTTACATATGTATTTCATTTTGTTCCCTCATAAATCTTAATCAATGATACCTGCTAGCACAGGATCCATGAGTCATTTCCTCATTTCCACAACTGACCTGTGGTTGTCCATGTCTCTACAAGTCTGACAAACTCTGAAGGATAACTGCATTAACCTCTACTTGTTTCTCTTGTGCCTTGGAAAGTATCTCCCGTGACTGAATGTTTACATCATTATCTACTTTGCAAAATCTTATTTGTGCCTTCAAACTTCTCAAAGTGTATTCTATGTGAGGGGAGTATTGACCACCATCTTTCTCATCTGATCTGTAGGGAGAGTCTCGTGAATTATAATCCACCATTTTTCCTGTCATCTTTGATCTTCTTCTTCTTGCAAGTATACCATGTCAGCTAAACCAAAATATAAACATAATCAAGAGACCTCAGTGAAGTTTAATGGATGCTATCTCATCTGCAAGATCAACCAGATTAGCATGATGCATGTATAGTCATAATCATAACAATATATCGCTATCATGCATGACAATACCAATCGCATAACATGACCTCATGCATGAAAACGATGACCTCATGCTTAAAAACCATGACCATAAGAATGCATGGATAAAAAACACATAGACACTGGCATGCATAATAAACGCATATGCAACTGACATGCATTCATGAACACCACATCCTAACAACAACATTAACAACTTCTACATGTCAACACAACTGTAACAATGACCACCACCATGCATACATAAGCACATATACAACCTCCATGCATGCATGAAAAACACATTCTATCCATCTAGTCCAAGCATTGAACCATGCTCAGATACCACTCTCCAGTATCAGACATTACCCAAAGAGAATGAAAAATCGCTCTTATACCACCCTGTAACCACCTCCTCCCACACTTACCCAAGTTCACTTATCCACTGGGGTAAATATGTGATGAATAGCTACTATGATATGACTCAATCTCCAAGTTCACCTTAAGGAAGTGAAATCTACAAACCAAAACCTTACTAACTTCCCTTGGGTGCTATAGGACCCCAAAGGGCTAAACCACCCTTCCAGGTGCCCAAAACCTGAGTTAAGCCTCTTTTCAATGTCCTGGACTCCCAGACGCTGGAAAAACACTGCAAAAATTTGAATGTAACCCTCTAGTCGCATGCATAAGCTTACAAGGGAGTGGCTGCAGTTCACCCAATTATATGTTTGCGACCTCGAGATCTGAGGCACTTTTTCAAGGCTAGTCTCCAAACCTCTACCCAAAACTTAATGAAACTTTCCAGAACAATGGATGACAAACAAAAAGGCAAGGCCTTCCATACTTAGACAATAAATTGACCTAGCAAGGCCAAACCATGACAATCATTCCATCAAACACATCATGAACATGTAATCTACAAGTCGTAATTATATATTTGAACATAGGTATCTCATACTTATCTGATTATTGTCAAGAAGGTTTGATGCCCTCTCACAATAGTTGTATGATCATCTATTAGGTCATACATTAATTAACCATATATCAATAAAATATCAATAAATTCCTCTTTTCCTTTTCAAAGCCTTTGCCAATTTCCTTAGCCATAATAAACCAAACGAACACCCACTAGGATGTTTTTCCCAACATCCAGGTTGGAATACATGTCCCATGACCTTGGTCTTATTTTTCCTTAATTAAATTTATAACATGGATTTTTTACCAGGGTTGTTATAGCCAATAACTAATGCAACAACATGCAAGCTAGCCACCACTGGAAAGCAAAGGATTTATAATGCAAACCATAATAGGCAATGTTTGTCATTAGCCTCCTTTGAGCCTTGAATTTCCAACGTTCAAAATCAAAGAACAACTAGTTCAAATGGGATTTGAACATTTAAACCAGTAGCACATGGGAATTCATGAGCCACTCTCCTTATGTTGCCTTGACCCAAATTTCCCATGTCTCTAGCCTTCTAAATTTAGCTAATTACAACTATGAAGATGAAGAGCTTGGTGCCAATAGTTTCTCGACTCTCTCTATTATTGTTGTTAAACAATGTTGATAAATTAAATGCACAATGTCTAGCCCCAAGGCTATATCCCTCTCTCATTGTTCTAAGTATGAGAAATATGCATCGTGTTTATGTCACCATAGTGCATCTACACTCGTGCTAGGGATGCTTTTATTTCTACATATAGGATTATAATGGAAACCAATTCTCCATATAAGACCAATCAAATAAATTGGATCAATTCCACCTTGTTCCAATATGCCAATGTCATCCATGATTCAAAGTACCATGAGCATCTCTATTAAAAGGTCAACATCCTCAACCCATTAACCATCCCAAGTACACCTTCTTATTTTTGAAGCTATATGATATAGTTATTGTGTTCTCATTGCAAGGCCAATAATAATATGTCACCTCGACAACACAACACTCGCTTCCTTGGTTCACAAAGACATCATATGCTTGCTAGCTTATAACACAATACGAGAAACTTATGGTGTCAAGTTTACACTCCTAGTTGTAAACAATGAGAATAACATGAAAATAAGAAAATGATTTAACTATTTAACATGTATTAAAAAAAGTACTTTTAAGTTCTTTGGAGTAAAACATATCTCGGGGTGGTATGAGTTCATTGAAAAGTAGAGATTTATTGTACCTACCATTAAGGATGTGTCGACGTGTTTTTACTCTCAAGGTCAATGCCACTAAATAGGCTAATGACGGTTCTCCTAATGAGCATGGGAAACTCCTTCCTTTGTTTTTCTAAGATTGGTACTTATTTTTAACTTCAAAATTATCTTTAAATTATTTATATAATTACAAACATCCTTCGAATCATGGATATATATATGTGTGTGTGTGTGTTTTTCCACTTAAAAAGATCTAGCAAAATTTATTTATGAAAACAAAATTGCAATGGTAGATGTTGGGAAAGCATTGTAGCTTTAGTCAAAAATCCATGACCTAAAGTTCCAAAATTCTCATTCTAGACTGGAATCTCTACTAGTGAAACATCATATATAGTTCTCATCAAAATTTTCAAACAAGTGTAGTCTTCTTTATACACTGAAAACTTTAGGCAATCTTTTTAAAGGTACTCAATCTATTTTTTTTATGGAGAAACATAGATCATAGAGCTCTAAACTAAGTAAAAGAAAATTAGAACAAAGGATCCTGAATATATTTAAAGGAGTCTGCTGCAGTGCTATTGGTGATCTTCTAGATCCCATTTTCCAACACCACTTTGTCCTTAGATAACATGTTTTCTTCATACTTCTTGTAATTATAAACATGCATAAAATAAATGTGAGAGAGGGTTGATTTAGAATAAAAATGTCTTGAAAGAGAGGTTGCGGTGTGAAGTTTTGCAAAATTTTCCTTTTATTCTTTCAATCTAAAGAAGAGAATCTCCATAAATTTGGATTTGAGAAATTAAATTTTCTAAGATAGAATTAAAACCATTTCAGAGGCATAAGTTCACAAAAATGATTCGATTCATTACCTAATCCAACTTTAAAAGATATATTGTGAGTGGGGGAGATATGTAAGATTCTCCCAACCTTGCCTTTTGGGGGAATCTTTGGGAGGCTCCATAAAATAAACACATTAAAAAACTTTATTTATTGCTTATTCAATGGAGTGTTATGAGGTACATCCTTCCTTATATTGAGGAAATGTACACAAGATGTTCAAACTTTAGATAACACATTTGAATGGCATGGTCCTTATCTTCAAATAGTTTAGAGTTTTGGCTAATTAGATTCTTAGGGCTATGTTTAGAGGGAGAGCTTTATACCTATAAGTGTCCTTATTAATACACAAGATCCTAAGGGTTTATTTAATGGAGTCCCTCTACCAACCATTGTTCGAACTAATCAATTGATATATTTACTACTAAGCTTCAAGAGTATAATTATAGACCATAATAATGTGAGAGTTGGTATTAGAGTCAACTTTGTTAAGACAACATTGACCCAATCCCTCATAGCTTCTTTTTTGAAAGATGTCCCATTTGAAGGCTTCATTGTTTAATTTTTCCACATGAAGATTTTTTATTTAGACACATCTGAACTCATAGAGAAACCTCAACCACCAAGATTGTGGGCTACCAGTACCCTATATAAAAATGGTTGTATATCCTAGTATAAACTCATTATCACCCATTGGATTCAAACACCAAATGAATCGATCTTATTAATTGTTCAAATTCATTAAACAAATTATTACATTTTGAATATAGTATTCTCATATTTATGTATTCTCTTCTTAAAACACATCATAACTACTCATGCTCCAAAAACAAATAACATGCAGTTTTGTTGACAAATATGTTTTAATATAACACTTTGAAATGAGAAAATTGTTAAAAAATACATATGCTATTTAGTGAAATAAAAACCAAATGATTTCTTTAGAATGTGTAAAACATATTACTCATATAAAAATATTTAAACTATGTTATATTTTCCAAAATATAAAGCTTTCATTCGTGGGGTCTTGGTTAAACAGTGATGAGGCGGGCTATTACGACACTCATCACAGGTTCAATTCCCTTCCCCGATCGGGGAAGGGAATTGAACCTGTGATGAGTGTCATAATATATATATATATATATATATATATATATATATATATATATATATATATATAAAGCTGTCATTATATGTTCCCTCTTTAAAACATGTAAGCCTAAATGTACATCGAAACGAGATTAAGAAAGAGTTTCCACAAAATTCTTAGAGGTTTTATACAAATAATATTCAAACTTTATAGAGGGCCATGGACAAGGTCATCAAATTTATCATGAAAGTACTATGAGAATGTGCAAGGAATGGTTGTTTTAGAAAGGGGTGACCCCCCATCCAACTCCTTAATTGATTAACATGTATAAAAAAGAGAGGATAATATTTTATTATTTAAGGAACATAACTCCAATAAAATAAGGATGCTTAAAAAAACAATTAAAGGAAAGAGGAAGAACTTTGAAATGAGAATAAGCAAAAAAAAAAAAAAGAATTATACAACTTATGTGAACTCTAGCGCATAGTGGTTGGATTATCTCTTTAGAACACGTTCTCATCTTGAGTACAAATTAAATAGGTAAGCAAGGGGAACACTTTTCAATTTTGTCATATTGTATGTAGGCAATTATCTAGGATTTTTAGAATCAACTAATACACATTCATGTGGTAAGGTATTTGATGTGTTGACAAGGCCTTGAAATACACAAATCTGATTAATATTTGTTGAATGACAAAAAATTAGAGAGGCTCATCACAATAGTTCCTTTAACTTTAATTTCCAATAAAGTATCCTCGATCTTGGTTAACCCAAATTTTGTCCCCCCCATAATTGATTTTACTTCATTATCTCCCTAAAACATTTGTTAGCCATTCTCTTACATCACGAGGCTCAATATTCTTTTTATATTCATATTGTTGGGAAAATATATCTATCAAATTTGTAGCAACCTCATTGTTTCAATTACATTGTCATTATTGAATAATGATGGACCTTTCAAAGATATTACATGAGTTACCAAGTTATTTATTAAATTCACCCCTCTTTCTCACAAGTCATTATACTCTTCCACTAATTTTGATCCTCTTTCAATTTTATAATTCCAACCATGTTGAATTTTCAATAATATTATATCATTTGGGAGATGCATAAGGTTTTAGAGTGGATTGTTACCTCCTCCCTCATTTTTCTTTGCTTGGTTGCTCTTTCTTTTGAGATTGATAGTCTCTCTCTTGAGCCTTTACATAGCTTATATTCTTGGAGAAATTAGAAACTATTTGAGTTGTACTTTGTCATATAGATGGTTTTCATGCTTTCTCATGACCTACATTAGAGCATTCTTCTCCCGCACTACCCCACTTAGATACCCAAAAACAACATATGATGGTTTGGAATCTACCTTTATGGTATTTTCTCTTACTTTTCCATTTTTTACTATATTGTAGCCATCATATTCCATATACTTCAAAAACTTAGAACCAAGTCCTTTGGTGTGCTTATCAAACGACCAAAATATTCAACCCAAACAAGGACATATGGTAAAGTGTTCACTAGAATTTTATTTGTCATGGTTTTTTTGTTTTGGATAACAATAAGTCTCTTATGCATGTTAAGTTCCCCTTATTTATTATTTGCTCCTCTAAGTGCCTCTTGAAGCTCAACCAAGAATGCATCCTTGCATTCAACACTTTTCACATTTCCTCCAAGGAATAAACATTGTGTTCTTCAATGATATCCATTCTATTGAATATGCAGTTTATGTTTTCTATGAACTTGATTCCATATTCTTTCAACCTGTCTAGGGTTATTTTAACGAGTTTCAATTGGTTATCATATTTATTTTGTAGATGCTTATTCTTTCTTCCTAATATTGGTCCATCTTCCTTAGCTTTTGTTTCTCCTCTCAAATGTATTGAATGTCCTCATGCTACCCAAAGTATTTATAATTTTAGAGCTTTTCCCATGATTGTTATTTACTCAAAGTTTTCACAATAACTTAGGAGAATTATTCTCTATTAACATTTGATTTGAATCTATGCATGGTTAACTACAAATGTGAGCACCTCTGCAAATTTCACATGTTCTTGTTCCTTAACATTTATGCACTTCAATTTGGAAGTGAAAATGCTAAAAGCATGATTCCTGAAAGGGACTCTAATCCAAATAGAAAGTGACATACACTCATGGTATTCATTCACTCATGGTATTTATCCACCCATGGTATCGTAATTGGCATCCACCCATGGTATCGTAATTGGCATCCACCCATGGTATTCACCCACCCATGGAATCTACATATGGTATAGCTAAAAAATGCTAAAAGTAACAAGTCACATCTTGTAAAAGGACAACTTGTCCACCACAATGTAGCTTTTACAGTTATTCTTAGTTTTAATATAAAAAAAAAATTGTGGTTTTTTTTACTGTGTGTTCTCCTCTCTTTTCTTTCGGCATTTCATTTTTTCATATTTTGGGGGCCTCCCCCCCAAGATCCATTTCAATTTTTTAGATCTTGGGGGCCTCCCCCTAAGATCCAGATCATGGGTATTAGATTCAGGTTACGGTTCCATGGGAAAGAGGGTTTGACACATATTTCAATTTCAAAATTTTGCAAAAATCTTAAACAAACTTCATGCACGTGCTACAACCTTCACAGAGCACTTTCTTGGGCAAAGCGGGGAGATTTTTTTTTTTTTTTTTTTTTTTTTGGCAGGAATTTTTTGGGCAGCGAGTTTGCAGATAAGATCTGAAACTTTTGGTGAAAACTTCATAATAAAAAATAATATATCAATATTCCTTGTGAAAATTATCCAAATAAAAAATAAAAATAAAAAATTGGCCGAATCAGAGTCTAGTTGAGGGAGATATTGCTAATTTAAAATCAACTGTGTTGCAGATTTTTTTATGACAACAATTCGTGGAGGGTGGCTCTCCTATCATTTTTTGTAGTTTTTATGCGAAATTTCAAAAAATTGATTGCAAATATAAGCTCTTCTTAAAAAAATCATCCAATTTCAAAAAAAATTGGTCGAATCGAAGTTCAATGAGGGAAATATCGATGATTTAAAATTAGTTTTTTTTTTTTTTCCCAGGACTTTTGTGATGGCGGGACAATTGCAGCATGAATATGTGTTTCTAGAGTGTCCAGATAGGGATTTCAATCACATGGGAAGATGAAGAATGGTCATTATATTTCGAAAAATAGCAATAATTATTTTGATTTATATTGACCTATTTATGGACATTTTAAATTATTTTTTATATGTGCAGCAACATTTAGAGTGGGTTCCCTTTGGTAACGTGCCCTCCCACCCCACTTTAGTTGGTAATTGCTTCACATTCATTAGTTTTATCATAGCAGCATTTGACTTGGGTTCTTTGGAGACATGCCCTCCCACCCCAGGCTATGTAGGAACCTGTTACTTCATCAACAGTCAGCATCATGGTTATGGGTCAATCACATAAAATCATTGTCATCGAATTCCATTTGCTAGGCTGCACACTATTAGTATCATAGCGGTCACAAGAATTATAGGGTATCTCTATCCTTGGATATTCTTTTTCCATAGTTATGGGTCATCCACAAACCCACACTTCTTCTAAGTCCATTTGCTAGGTCACACATTGTCAGTATCATAATTGGTCACAAGCGTTACAGGGTATCTCTATCTTCAGATCTTTGTTCATCACGATTATGGGTTAAACACACAAAACCATCTTCTTCAGTGACTCTTCACATTCAAAAAATTCTTCTCAGGAAGGAACTTCACGCAATGGGGACTATTTCTTTTTAAGGAGGGAGGAATGATCTGAATGAAAAGTGACATCTACTCGTGGTATTCTTTCACCCATGGTATTTATCCACCCATTGTATTCATCCACCCATGGAATCTATCCATGGTATTGTAAGTGACATCCACCCATGGTATTCTTACACCCATAGTATTGTAAGTGATGTCCACCCATGGAATTTACTTGTGGTATTGTGACTTAAAAAATATATAAGTAACAAGTCACATCATGTGAAAGGACAACTTGTCCACCACAATGTAGCTTTTATAGTTATTCTCGGCTTTAATAAAAAGTTTTTGTGTGGTTTTGTTTAGTGTGTGTTCTCCTCTCTTTTCTTCTAACATTTCAATTTTTTCAGATCGTGGCCGCCCCCCCCCCCCCCCCAAATATCCATTTAAATTGTTTAGATCTTGGGTGCCTCCCCCCAAGATCTAGATCAAACTCAGAGTTTGGCTTGCTATAAAGGTGAATAGTTTTTTATAATTGTAAGTTTTGAATCTTTACTATAAGGAATCACACATAGATTTATTATTATTATTATTATTATTTTTTTAACTGTAACGGGTATAATTTATTATTTGAAGTATGGTTGGGCCTAAGCCTAATCAACCGTCATTACACAGCTTTTCCTTGCATCTAAATGCTTCTTGTTCAATTTTGCGCTTGAATTAAGGAATACAATATGGGATAGAGCTTTTATCATTAATGTTGAGAGCTCTCGGTGCTAAGAGACATCCTTTGTTTGCCATTTCATCCGCCTCACTATTCAAACTTCTGAGAATATGATATATTTTGAAGGAAGTGAAATCTTGTAGAATGATCTTTAACCTTTTCAGAGACTTGTTGAGAATGGCGTTGTTGAACTGGTCATCCGAGATGATCTTCTTAATGAGGATTTCAGAATCTCCGAAAGCTTGACATTCTTTGATGCCTTTGTCACGGACAATTTGGCAGGATTTTGTGAGACCAAGGAGCTCTGCCTAATTGTTTGTACGAATACCAAGCCCCCAGCAAAAACATACTTTTCTGGAGTTGTCTGAGAAATAGATGACTCCACCAGCTCCCGCAGCCCCAGGGTTTCCCTTGGAGGCACCGTCGAAAAAGATTGAAGTTGTGTTTTGGGTCTTCCACCAAGCTTGAAAGGAAGCTTCAGGTTCTCTAATTTTCCAAGATGGATTGGGGAGGGGAAGGGGGAGGGGATGGGCTTTGCTTTTGGGATGAGGGCTATGAAGGTTCAGCCATGCCTTTTCTATGGGGAGGAGGGAGGAGTCTGATTTTTGGGAGTGCAGGAGGACAGTTTCAAGAAGAATATCTTTTGCAGTAGAGGCAGATTTTGCAGGAGAGCGAGTAGAGTTGTTGAAGATCGAGTCATTCCGGGCAAGCCAGATTTCCCAACATACGAATTTGGGGATGGAGAGCCAAATATGAAACCAGAGTGAATTGTTGGGGATATTATGGGGATAACATTGAAACCAAACAGTATAGAGATCTGCCACGGAACTGTGCCGGGGAGGGGCGGCCTTCAATCCAAGAAGAGTTAATTTCCAAACTTCTTTGGAAAAATCACAAGCAATGAATAGATGAGAGGCTGTTTCTCCAGAGTTTCTGCACATAGCGCATCTATGTGGCCCAGCGATATTTCGTTTTGACAGATTGTCCCCTGTGAGCTGTTTATTCTGCATAAGAATCCAAAAAAAGAAATTAACTTTGGGTAACCCATTGGTGTTCCAAACCTGTTTCCATAATGCTGGAGATCTAAGTCTGTCTTTTTTGGGCTGCAGGGCGATGTAACCCAGAGCTTAAGAATAAGATCCAGAGTCACCCCACCCCCATCTGTCTGTGCTGTTGCGATGGACCGGCGCTGCATTTGAGAGCAGCGTTTTGAGCAATGCAAGTTGGTCGTGGAGCTGGGCCGGCACGGGAGGGAGTTCCCAGTCCACCCAGTTCCCTTTACTGTCCCATGCGGAGATGTCATTCAACTTCCGTAAACCTGCGCTGTGGAGCCATTCTCTTAGCTCGCGGATTTCTTCGTGGGAGTTGAGAGGGGGGCTGTTCATAATGCGGTCTTTCCAGAGTAATATTTTCTCCCCGTTGCCAGGTATGCGATACAAGTGATTCTTGAAGCTGCTGATACATTTCCTATAGAGATTCCAAGTTTGTGTGCCTGCAGGAGTATTATTCTCTAATAGATGCCTGAGAGAGATCCCCTGCGCATATTTGGAGGTGAGCGTTTCACTGACTGGATGTGTGGGATCTGAGTAGATTTTCCAAAGGAGCTTGCATCCAAGTGCCAGATTAGATAAAGCAGGGTCTCTAATCTGTAGGCCTCTGTCCAATATTGGCCGCTTGACAAGATCCCAGTTTGCCAAATGCAATTTACTGTGATTGCCTCTGCCTCCTTTCCAGAGAAAGTCTCTTAGGAGACATTAGATCTGTTCCATTATGTGTTTCAGAGAAAGAAGGAAAGAGGCTTGATAAATGGGGAGAGCAGATAAAATAGATTTAAGTAAGATAATTTTTCCTCCCTTGGTGAGCCAGTAACCTCCCCAGGAGGTGATCTTGTCTTTAATTTTGCTGATGATGCCATGCCACAGAGATCTGTTGTTGACTCCAGATGTGAGCGGTAAGCTGAGGTATTTGATGCTGTCCCAATGGGCGAAGAACTCAAAACCAAGAATCTGAGCTATGATGTTGAGATTGTGTTGACTTACATTCCATCCATAGATCGAACTCTTTCTGTCATTTATCACTGCTCCTGAGGCTCTGCAATAACTTTTTAGAACAGAGTCGAAATTAGCTGCTATCCTGATAGAGGCACCGCTCAGAAGTAGGGAGTCGTTAGCAAAGAGAGCATGATTTATAGGCTTGAGAGCATTTGCGGTTCGAATTCCTGGGAGTCCACCAGTGTTCATTTCTGCAGCCAGCTTCCTGCTGAGAGTGTCTGCCATGAGTATGTACAGAAAAGGCGAGAGAGGACAGCCTTGCCTTAGTCCACGATGGGCTTGGAAGAAGGATGTAGGGCGGCCATTAACCATGGGAGCTATCCAAGGATTTGAGATGCATGCTTTAATGAGATTGATAAACTGAGTAGGGAAGCCGAAGGATCGGAGAACTTGGAGAAGGAAGGAGTGGTTGACTCTATCGAAGGCATTAGCCATGTCAAGCTTGATCAGCATCCCCTTCTCTTTCCTCTGTTTGCTAGATTGGATAGCTTCCTACACTTGAATGACATTGTCCAAGATGTGTCTGCCTTTGACGAACCCCCCTTGGGAGCTGGATATTAGTTTGTCAAGCAGGGGTTTGATTCTATTTGCTATGATTTTGGACAAGATTTTGTAGGAGGCGTTACATAAAGAGATGGGCCTAAACCTACCAAAAGTTTCCGGGTTAGCCTCTTTTGGGATTAAAGCAAGAAATGTGGAGTTGATGCCTCCCCCAACCTTGGCTTTTCCAAAGAAACCTTGTATCATTTTCCGCAGATCTGTTTTGATGATGCCCCAGCAGACTTTGTAGAAATGTATTGTAAAACCGTCTGGCCCAGGAGCCTTATCTGATTCCATTGCCCAAATGACCTTGA
This sequence comes from Pinus albicaulis, assembly GCA_034641835.2. NCBI lineage: Eukaryota > Viridiplantae > Streptophyta > Pinopsida > Pinales > Pinaceae > Pinus > Pinus albicaulis. The sequence continues at coordinate 354,006,949 of CM076577.1, forward strand.
TGATTTCTTCTTCAGATAAGGGTTTCAGTAAAGCCTGATTGTCCTCATGGGTGATGAGGTGGGGGATATAGAAGAGGATATCTTCAGTGTCTTCTATGCTGCCTTCATGCCCTGGACCATAGAGGTTTTTGAAATGATTTTTAGCTGTTGTTTTAATTTGATCAAATTTGTTGCAGATCTGTCCTTCTTCATTCTTGATCTCGGTGATGTGGTTTCGAGATAGGCAGGCTTTATACTGACGATGGAAGAACGAGGTGTTTCAATCTCTTGCCTTGAGCCATGGACTGCGAGATTTGAGCCTCCAGTACTCTTCTTCCCTTCTGAATGCTTGATGGGTATTTATTTGATAAGATGCCTCTTTGTTTAATATTTCAGGGGTAATGTGGAGACCTTCCATTCCAATTTGCAAAGTTTCCAGCTGCCGGACTTCATCTTTTCTCTGCTGAGAAGAGGGATTGGGAAGTTTCCTTAGCCACTCTTTTAAGGATTTTTTGGTGGCTTTTAATTTTTGCTCCCACACATATCTTGGGGATCCGTTGATGGGGATATCCCAAGCCGATTGGATAGTGTCCAGAAATCCTGCCTTTTCAATCCAGAGGGGGCTGAACTTAAAGGGAATTGGACCTAGGTCTTCCTCAGGGGCCATAAAGAGTTGAATTGGCTTATGGTCCGAGGAAAGTTTGGGGAGAATTTTTGTTGAGATAAGGAGGTTTTCCAGCAGCAAGGAGATTTGGATTAGAAATCTATCCAACCGGGCAGCAATGTGATCAGGCCCCATTCTGTTATTGGTCCAAGTATATTTGCCTCTCACCGGGGCAAAGTCTAGCAGATCCCTCTGCTGCATTAATTCCTCTACCAAAGGCAACAACTGATCTCTGCTACTGTTTCCCCCCCTTTTCTCCTTTGGCTTCATGACTTAGTTGAGATCTCCTCCCAAGATGATGTTGTTTAGGGAGTGGAGATCTAAGAAATTAGAGAGGGTGTTCCAACATTCTCCTTTTTCAGCATAAATGACAGGAACATAGAGATTGAATAAGGCTATAGTTAACTTACTTTCAAGGTCCTTGAGCTCAGTGAAGATCCAGTGTTGGGTCTCGTGGGAGTTCAACAGATGGAACTGGTCTTCAGACCAGAGAGTTGCAACGCCTCCCGAAGTTCCCCTTGAGCTGACAACTATGCCTTCGTTCTTCTTCCATTTAGACTTACTGATGGCCAGAAGGGCTTGCCCTTCAATTTTGGTCTCTTGGAGCAGGAGGATATCTGAGGGCTCTATTTTCATCAGATCTTTGACAGCTTCGATTTTTGGTTGGGTCCCCAGGCCTCTGCAGTTCCAAGAGACTATACGCATTATTTACCTGGCGAGGGATTTGGGATTCCTTCCTTGGTGGATCTTCCTCTTGTATTTCTACCGATAGTCATCTCTATTGTGGACTGGCTGCCTTGCATTTTTAGGCGTTTTGCCTCCTCCTCCCTGACTACTTTGTGGGTCTTCCTGCCCGCTTTCTTCGAGGGTCTCTCATAAGTCTCATCCTCTGAGGAGTCTGAGGGCTCTGGCACTTTTTTCTTCTTTGTTATATCTGCATACGAAGGCATGGAGGGGCTGCCCTGAGGAGAGCCAGACGAGGCAGCTCCGCCTCCGTCTTTATTTGCATGTGGATCTTCGACCTATGCTGGAGTAGTCAGATTAGTTTCTGGGGGATCTGGTGGAGAGGTTCCTTTGGGGATTGGGATCTCGTCCATATCCTGAGGGATTCTATTATCATTGCTGGGTTCTTCTTGGTTATTCCCCTTTGTGGGTCCTTTCCCGGTTGCTTTTGCATGGCCAGTTTTCTGGACTAAGATCCATTGATCTCCCTTGGGAATGTGGCTCTGCGCTTCAACCTTTTTCTTACAGTATTTTGCAAAGTGTCCATAGCCATGGCAGTGTTTGCATTTAAAGGGGATCTGCTCGTAATCCAGCTCTTGAATATGGGACCATCCAGCAACTGTGAGTTTTATTGCTTCAGGTAATCCTTCTTCTAGATCTACCTCCACGCGTATTCGGGCACAGGAGTACTGATATTTCCTTACGGCCTGATCAATGTATTTACCAAGGGAGTTGCCGATGATTTGGAGAGATTTCTGGCTCCAGCAGTGCAGGGGAAGATGGGGGAGCTGCACCCACACTGGAACCGCAGTAGGAACATCCTGGGTCGGATCAAAATCTGGAGACCATTTATTTAAATATAAACCCTGCGGCCCCATGAAATAGGGCCCGTTCCTGAAGATGAGACTCCGGTCTTCTGCAGATTCAAACACGAATACAAAGAAACCTTTACCTACAAAATATGATTTGATTCCTTCCTTGATCAGAGGGGACCAGTTTCTCTTGATCCAGTCTTCAACTGATTTGGGCAATGGCCAGAGGCCGGTAAACTGCCCGATGAGCCCTCTATCGGCTAGATTCAATGCAGAGCGACAGGTTTCTTCCTCAGGGAGGGCCACCGTGGGAATGCAGTCTTTTTTCTTGACAAATTTATGTTGTTGTGCAGAGGGGGGACGTTTGCTGCATGCATCTACAATTTTTTGAAAATCGAGGACTTCTGGAGGGAGGGGGGGGGGGTTCCGAACCCCATCGCCGGGCATGGTCACAGAGGGCCGCAATAAACCAATAGCAAAGGCATGAGAGGCGCCGGGCGCGCGTGCGCTCTGAGGAGCTAGGTCCTATACTATGAATAATATTCGATCCGAAAAAGGTCATGGGCTTGGCCCGGAACTGTTAATCTCTCGCGGCGAGCCACGCCCTCGCTCAGGATTGAGCACAGGACCTGTCCGTCTTTATGAGAGAGACCTTACCACTATGCCGCCTCCACAGACCTTCCACACATAGATTTTTTTTTTAAACAAAAAGGTAAGTAATGAAATTTACACATTGTTGTACCTTAAGAGACAATCCCTTAGCTGTGATAAGGAATCAATGCTTAAGACATTTTATAATTATGTCACAAATTCTTTATGTCTCTGTTTTATTAACCCTCAAGTATTTATAATCACACCCTTAAATATAGAATATTATGAATGCCTTGCAATGCTACCATCTGTTAATGTTGAATGAAATGACTGGAAGAAAATGTAAGGAGAAGTCCAAACTGATATGCTGCTTTATACAGAAAATACCATTCCAAACTTCGGAAGAAACATGTGAAAGAAATAGTTAAAACAAAGGAGCACCAATTAAAGTTTTTAACTCTTATACACAGAAGTAAGAAGAGACGTGCTGCTCATAACCTTATTTTATTCATAGAAGGAAATACATAATGAAAACTGGAATATATTTAAACACAAACAAATCGCCAGAATCTTACTTACTCATTCATTAATCTTTGAATCTTGGAGTACAAAAATATTTGTCCAGGAGGTCCAAAACTTGGAACCTTCCTTCCTCTTGGAAATTACATTAAATACAATAAAAAGCAGTTTGGAACTATTGTAACCAATTCTAACTACCAAAACTACTTCAAGAATTCGAAGGCTATCTATTACATGCCTTGAAAATGTCTTTTTACAATTACATTGACTTCAGAAAATAACATAAAGTAAATATCCTAATCTGTAGGAATTGCCGATGAAGTGGCTTCTTTTCCTTGATTAACTGATTTGTCTTTCTTTGTTGCTGATCCCTTTGGCAAGTCAATAGTCCAAGCTCTGCACTTTTTCCATATTTCTACTTTCGTCTTGGATGAATGTGTCTCCAATCTAAATGCAGTAATTCGGTCATAAGATGGCCTTTCAGAGAAAAGAGTTTTTACCATCCACAAGAGTTGAAAATGTCTTTGCAAGAAGTTGACCATTGTCTCTCCTTTTAGTACCTGAGTTTTCTCATGCCTGTTGTCAATCTTGCTTTTTGTCATCACCAGTGAATTCTCATAAGAGCTCCATGGCAGAAGATTCCCCTCAGCTCCCCAACATGATGGTAGGCCTACCCTTGTCATTCTATCAAAAGATTTATCAAATTCACTTACTGCTTCTTTGATTTCTATTAGTTTCTTTTCTGCAGCCTTTATGAGATCATTCCTGATAATCATTTTATTAATTTCCACTGCATACAAGATTCTATCTAGCATATCATTCTCCTCTAATTCCTGATCTGATTTGGAATTGATATAATCAATAAATCTTCTAGCCCAAATGGCTCTGTTAATCCCTTTCTACTTGTCAGACATAATCGGTTCTTCACACTCCATAATAAGGCTCTTTTCTTGTGCAATAATCATCAGGAAGCACCAATTGGACTTCATTTCTGAGATGATATCAGTCCAAATGATATCCTCAGCTTGTATTAATGACACATTACCTTTCATTCTTTCTTTGAGATTCTTGATCTCAGCTTCAACATTTCTGAAATCCATTTTGTACTTATCTGCTTTGCTTTCTATGACCTTCATCAATTTTGTAGCAGTCTCCAAATCTGTTTTAGCCTTCTTTCTATCTCTTTCAACCATCTGCAACTCAGTATTTAATTGAATAATTTGTGGTTGAGGATCTGCATCACCTGTAGGAAAAACAAAAGTACAGTTATGATTATCAATGTGATTTTGTAAAGAAATTGCAGTCTACTTCACTTTGGAAAGTTCTTCATCTTTATGCATAAGTTGCCACAACAAATTCTCTTTTTCCTTCTCTACCTCAGCAATCTATGCAGCCATTGAGTGTTCACCAGTAGGTAACCTCAATTTCTTCCTTAATGTAGATATCTCTACTTCAGCACTTTGCAAGAATTTCTGCACAACAGTCTTGTCACTAGGGTCTACACCAATCTTAATAATAATCTTCTTCAACTATTCATTTTGGAATTTTAAGGCTCTTGAATTGGCCTTTTCCAGCTTCAATTGTTTGATAACTTTCCCTAACATGTTTTCAGCTTTAACTGCCATTGCATTTGTCTTTGTGAGATCATTAACAATCAATTGCTCGGTCTGCATATGAAAATTCATTTTGTCCTTTAGTGGAATCTTTTTAATATCCATAGTCACATTTACAGTATTAAAACTTTCTGAGGACCCAATTGACATTCCTATGGGATGTGACAGAGCAATCCTAAATTGATATTTTTCAAGATCCATTACAGTCAACAGCCTTGTTTGATCGGTAGTAACCTGATGTTCTGCTTGGGCCTCCATACTGGCCTTCATTCTCTGATTTCTCTCTTCAATTTGAGAAAACACCTGTTTGATTAAGGGTCACTGTTCATGAGAGGATTCTTGACCTCCAGGGGAAGAGGGAGCATTCTTCTCTTCACCCAAATGCAAGGAAAAACCAGGTGAATTAGAGGAATGATCCTCAACAAATTTTGTCCTTTTCTCACCTCTTGGTGTCTCATCATCCAAGTCAATAACAACTTCTTTACCTATTTTATTTGTTTTCTCATTTATAACAGGAGTTTGAATGCTTGTATTTACTGAACTTATTTCACCTTTGTTTGCCACCTTTGTATCCGTTCTCAATTCTTCTTTGTGAAATTATACCATGGGGATCATAAGCCCATTTTTCTCCTAGTAGAAAATGTGTTTCCTCCAACAATTTTGTTACTTCCTCAAGCGCCTGCCTCATATTAACTATGAAAGGTCCCACACTCATAGGAAATTTATACATATGGCTCTTCTTCATAGGGACAAAGTGCACATAATCAACATTCAGGATCTGTCTGATAAATTATAAGGTGAAAAGCCTCAATGGTACAAACGTTGGGAGCCTGTAAGGTTCAACATTTGCTCCATACAACCTTATTTCTAAATATTCTTCAAACAAAAACTAGTCCCCAAATTTACAGATAGTTCGTAAATGTAGAAACTCCTAGGCTTTGGGTAAAAAAAAAGGGGGATGAACTCCATTCAAAATTTTATATGCAATGGGCATATACTGACTAGAAAAATCAAATAACCCCTCTTCATTTTGCTCCCTTATGATTATATTCGTTCAGAATAGAACTGACTATCTTTGCTTGTTTACATCCATTATATTTAGACCTAAATACATGAATTCTTCAACATTTTGGTATAAAAATAAGTAGACAGTCAGTGAGGGAAATTTAAAAGAACTTGTTAGTGAAAGAATCATCAATTGCGAGTTGATTGCTTCTTGCCGAAAGGATGGAATATCCAGGACCGTTCCTGGCTTCATCATCATGGCGAACATTCCTAGGAATGACTTGTCCACTGTAACGTCGTCTTCTTTGCCCAAGATTTTAGCAATACTGCTTAATACGGGTCGAGTGTTTGCGTTGAAAACTCCCATAGAAAATTCTCCACATTCTGGCTGAAACTGCTTCATATTAGGTTTCAAATGGAACATAAACTGATTGAATTCTTCTCTTGCAAGGTTTTCATAGTAAGTAACCAGTGAATCTTCTGAAAATTGAACTGATGATTCGGCTTTAGGAAAACACAAGGCTTGGCCGATTAATTGGGTAGTCACTTGCAGAACATTTTCCCCTTGGGAATTGATTACGAAACATTTTCAGGGATACAATGCGGAAATCAACCAATAAATAAACTTTGGGAATAAATGTGTCTTCGGGATGCATGCAGAAAGGACCTCAGATTCTTTCATGGTGGAATAGACAAGGGAATTATCATTGTTCAATACAATTTGTTGATAGAATGGAAGATGAATTACTGATGACACAGTATCTTGAATGTCTCTCTCATTATCCATGAGAGGAATGTGACTCGATGAACCAAACAAGGAAGACCTTTTAGCCATGATTAAAAAAGGTGCCGAAGGAATACTCTTGCAAGGTGACTAAAACTGAAAGGTGACGGGAGGGAGAAATAGGTCAAAACGCGATAAACTGCAAAGTATTTTGAAAACGAAATGAAAAACACCCCTAAATAAGTGGCGCGGTTTTTGTGTTAAATGTCTATGCAACGTGTCACCTAACCATTGGACTGATTTGACATGGAAAACATTTTTTCTCCATGTAGCATATGATGTCACTGCGGGGGGTCTCGGGGTACGACTGAAAACTCCGGCTTGTGCCCCTGCAGTTGATATCCACCGTTGATCTTCATCGCCTCCGCAGTCAACCCAGTCAACTACGGGGGCACCCCTTACCGTTAACTCTCGTGCTATTAGTGCCCACGGGTTGGGTCATCCAGTTTATTTTTTTAATATCAACACTTTCCGCCAGTTAAATTAATCGACCTTTAATCTCCGGATATAAAACCCACTTGTATAAAGTTTAAAACAATTAAACTCTAATACATCAGAAAAAGCATTTCCTTTTTATGCCAAAGTAAAAGACTATAATACTTTAACATATTTAACATATTTTCTTTTATTTCGATTTCAGATTTTTTTGTATTTTTAATGTAAAATTAAAAGGATATGCAGATGATCCACAACATCTAGCTCCACCTGGGGATAATGTTTTTTGCCACAAAACATTAAGAACCTGCAGATCAGTGCCTTCACTTCGGGCATGGAGTCAAAAATTGCTTGATGAGAAATATACAATGATAAAAAACCGGATATGTACAATGATGAAATAGCTGCTTCTAGTGCTGGAAATAGTATTTCAAATACTGCCCATTAACAGGCAGTTCTACTGCTTCTCCGTCAAGACTTTCCAACATGAAAGTGTTATTTGCTCTAGCTTCAATTATTTATATGGACCTGTTGAAGCCCTGAAAATTGGGTCTACAACAAGGGGGATACCCACCCGGTCCGGACCTTGGTTAGCAGCTCCTTTTTCGTTTGATGTAGTGGGTCCGACTGGGGATAATGGGACCAGTTTCCCAATGTGTGTGTGTGTTTGAGATTTGATATTTATTTTCTAAAATTCCTAAGTAAAATGCTTTTCATCTATTTCTAATATATTCATATGCAAACTGTATTCTAAGAAATATATAACTCTAAACTAACCCGGGATGTAATCTTTCAATATATGCGATCTAAAAGGATTTCAGATAACAATTGATAATAAAAATCATTCAATTATTATGAGAAGAGAATTCAATAAAGATAAACTATTTCACATAAAAAGTTAGATGAAACAATTATGGAAAACATATCGCATATTAAGCTATTCATATATCAAGCACAAATAAATAATTATCACCGTACAAAAATGCCAAATGATAACTCAAATATTCAAACATTAACATATAAACAACTAAACATAAATATCACTTTTAACACAGAAACAAAAATAGTTAAGAGATAAAAGTACCATTTATAACTGGTTCTACTCATGAGCTAGAAGCAATAATGATTTATCTCTTTCTTAATCCAACATCTATCAAGAGTATAGAAATGCAACATCAGTAACAGATATTAGACACAGATATCAATAAATCTCGTTCCATTCATTTATCAAAACCTCCTCTGAGGGTGCAGAAGTGCATGTTCTGAGGATAAGTTTTTGACAAATTTCAGGACTCTTCTCTAAATGCATGAGAAGGGTTTAAATACTAATAAATAAAATCTAAAAATAGTTTATTACAAAAATTTAGGATTCGGTTTAAATGACCGTCCTTTTTCTAGGCAAAAATACAGTAAAACTAAAACTAAATCTAAAAAATAAAGACTATGAACTATCTATTTATGAATTTGATCTTTGATCTTGCAAGCATCCAGCATTGTTTTGAGAAGAGGTGGTTGGCCGACTTCAGATTTCAACTGCCCCGAAAAGACAGAATCGACAAGTGTAGGAGAAATCTTCTCAGCAGAATTAATGATGCAATTAAGCACACTGCATTGACTGTGGGGTTTTACTAGATATGTCCAGTAAGAATCCCAGTTTAATTTTGTCAGTTCTTGAATTGAATTTTCCTTTTCATCAGCCTTTTGCCTCCATTCTGTTTGTAATTGCTGTGCTTGCAGAAGGTGTCCCGGAATAATTTCTGAAATCAAATTAACTTTGTGCAAATTTTCATTTACACAATCAGTAATATTTCCTACTACTGTAGCTGCTTCCTCTGCTGCTTTTTCTGCCTTTCTGATCTGTACATCCCAATTGTTGAAGAGCAGTTCTTTATGACTATCATTGATGATCGGTGCTTCTGCTCTTCTTCCTTCCTCTGTCTTTTTCCATGCCATATAATTAGTAACTCTTTCATTAGTTAAATCAAAATCATGTCGTAATTCTATGACATGATTAGTGATTTTTTCACTTTCTTGACAAAAAGAGTTGTATTGCGAGATTTTTTGGCATAATATGTCTTGCTGTTGCAGTAGTTGCTTTTTCAAAGAAACAGACTCTAAAATAAACTCTGGAAGCTTAAGGTCATCTTTGTTCTCCTCTTGGATAATCTGTATTTGTTTCTCTTTATCTGCCAAACTTTTCTGATATCCAATTTGCATCTGTTGAAGCTCTTGCTGTAACTCTTCAAGTTTTATCTGTGCTTCACTGTTAGCATGAGCTTGTTGCAATTGTTGTTGCAGAACTTGTATCTGATTTTCATTTTCATTTAATAATAGCCTTACCTCGGATGCTTTGTCAATAGTTGCGGAGGCATAAGCTCCTGTAATCTGAGATAACTTGGTAAGATTATCAGTTGGATCCATAGTAGGATCCTTCCATAAGACATCTAATTGTTCTGCCTCAGTAGGGATTGAGCTCTCCAACTTTCTCTTTTTCCTTTGCTTCCTCACTACTGCTTTATACTGCGGGCTGTAGAATACATCTAGAGGAGGAATGTCCTCTATATTGAGTACAATTTCAGAAGAGGGAGTGATAGGTATATGCTCAGTTTCTGTGACGTTGCCACTTATTCCTGTGCTCAAAAATTTTGTTGTCTGTACAGGGGTCTGTATATTCTGTCCTTCCACATTAAGCAATTGATTAAAAGTTTCTCATTCTTTGTCCAATTCAGTCTTGACTGTCGGTTGCTGCACATTGAGAGGTGGAAGATTCAACTGTGGAGTGGTAAAAGTTTGTTGTTGTGAAAGCTATTTTGATTGAGCTGTATCCTTCACTGAGCTTTCATCATTATCAGTGTTTTTAGAACGCTCAGAAGTCTCTTTGTCAGACTTCGACTTAGAATTTTCTGTATCCGAGCTACCACTAAGACTGACACTAGGAGTTGGTTCCCTTGCGGGTTCCAAGCGTAAATTTTCCAAAGGGATAGTAGTTAGTCTTCTCTCTCTGTAAACTTTAAATTCCTGAAAATCTTCTGGGGATAACTGTGTTTGAGATAAATGCAAAACTTCTTTAAATGAACATTTTGTTTGAAACATATCATCAAAAGGATCTTCTTCTCCAGAAAACACTCTTACTTTGATTGCAGTGGTGAAATTTTTAACATCAATTGGATCAAATAACCTTCTCGAAAATTTGAACAGTTGTAAGCATGTAATATTGCTTACCTCTTTGAATGCGTGACCAACATCAAACAATGAAAATGCTCCACAGGCTACAGGAAATTGTGGCCAAATGCCCTTCTTCTTCTCCTTTAATTCCTTTGTCAAACCTCCTTCACCACAGGTTTGATAAGCAATCTCCCGAGCTACAAGTTTATCCGGAACATATAGGGGTAAAACATGGGGGGAAGCAGAGCTTCCAAAAACCCTCACATAAGTAAACAACTCTTCTCCAAACCATCTTGCGACAGGAAGAATGTCGACTTCTGCTTCCGGGGATAACCTTGGAGCATCCTTATTATACAATATTCTGTACAGAGGCAACATTATGCCGTGGAAAATTTTGTAAAAATGAGGAACAAACTTTGATTCCCACAACTCTTTGTGATAGACATGAATAGGCAAGGGATCATGAATTGTCCATTGCCAACCCATCAAAGGGAATTTAGAAACAAAACAAATTGAATCCATAACATAGGCAGATAGATAAAAAGGAGGATAAATCCTCTGAGAAACAGTCCTTTTAGACCGGTAACTGAAAATAGCAGTGGCCAAATTAACAAACAAGATTTTGGCCCAGTCTACAATTGTAGCGTTAACATCAGCATTCAACAAAGGGAGCCATTCAGGCAAGACCATATTTATGTTAGGCTTTCCAAAAAGCCTGCATAACATAGCAGCAGCAAAACAATATGGAGATGTGAGCGAACCAGTACTGTACATACCGTGTTTGTTTTTCTTCAATGGTTCCTCTCTTTTGGTCCATTCCTTGGTGCATTCCGCCAAATTTGCATTTTCTCTGGCGAATTTCTCCATAAATTATTTGTTGTAAGTCGCCTGAGGTTCGGGTAAGTGATACATAAGCCTCAAATCTTCTGTAGTGAATGACCCGATGAGTTCTTGTCCTGGAGTTCTAAATTGCCTGTCTGAAATATCGGTGTTATCCAGCACCCATTTTACCATATCTATATACGAAAGAATTCTCGGTCTTGCTGCTATTCTGTGTAGAAATGAACAAGCCAATTCTGTAAGAGACGCTTCAGAGGAATTACTTGATCCTGCAGTAGCCGCGACTTCCATTACCCTGGGATTTTCTTCTTCGAGCAAATTATGCATCCCCTCCCAAGTGGTGATATCGGCGTCCTTGTTGCAAGCAATGTCTGCATATAAGGAAGCCATCTCTTTGTTTTCAGCACTCAGAACTTTCTCTTTCTTACCCATAATGCTCTGTGAATGCTTTGTATAGTCTTCTGCTCCTTCGCACCTGCGGTGTTACGAATTAAGTGAGAGTAATGATATGAGAAAGGTGACGGGATAGTTTTAAATGCTGAAGGCAGATGAAAAATATTATTTTAAACGTGAAACAACATTTCAATCAAAACAAAATCCTTTCCATGAATGATTATCAATCCATTCATTAATTTTGATATCAAAGCGCATAACGGATATTTATTTATGAAAAGATTTACTTTGGACAATGCGCTAGAAGAATCTGCGATAATGCGATCTGTGATTTGCTGTGCAAATATCGCAAAATCACAATATCGCGGATCGCAATCATCGCAAATCGCAACATCCATAAATTGCAGTCTCATATTATCGCGAAATCGCAATATCGCAAAATCGCAATTTCACAAAATATAACTTATTAAATAATTTTTCTGCGATATGCGGCTTGTGATCAATACTTTAATGTATAGTTCTTTGGGATCGCGGAATCACAATTTTTAAAAGATTCTGATTTTACAAAGGATATCCACTTTTTGCGGTGGATGCGGTATTTTTCTTCAAAGAAGGATTTTGTTTTGATCTATCATAAACTTAGGTTTATTTTAAAGATTTTCAAAGGAATTTCCCTAAGTTATGATAGTAAGTTTTATTTGAGAAAGGAAATAAATACTAATTAATTTTTTGGTTTTTTTGACTAAGGGTCCCCACTTATTTAGTATTATTACTAATATTAAATAAGAAGGGGGGTTGTTGCTGGCCACAACAATTGGCGATTCACTTGGAAGAACCAGTTATCTCTGTTTTTCTTTTGAATTTTCTAAATTTTTCAAAACAGAAAATTTTCCAAAAAATCAAACTTTATTATAAAAAGACAAAGTACATTATGCTTTAATCTATAAATGATATTTCATTTCTTCTATATTCAACTTTTGATTATTCACTTCCTCAAGCTAGTCCTTGTATTTACATCAGTCATTACTTGGTTTAAAAGGATAAAAACAAAGGCTTCTCTATAAATCAGCTTTTAAATATGCTCATTTGTCGTAGGTAGAGCCACTGCTGCCAGCAAGCGTTTATAGCCTCGACAGGGTTACCTATTACCCAACAATGATCCTGTATCCTACTTAGAGAAATATACAATTTTCAAAGAGAAATCCATATTCACACTTATTGCTTTTGTTTTTCTTTTTTATTCTTAAAGAACAATGTCTTGGTTTGGTAGCCAACTCATGAAAATGCCATTCACTTGATTTATAACTTTGCTGAACAAGCTGGCTCATGATGAGACCCCTTGTATTTTGATTGCAATAATCTTGAGTCATTGCCCTGTTATGGTATGCAGTATTGGCAAAGTCAGCAAGCTATAATATCTATGATCATGATAAGTTGGCTCGTGATGAGACCTCTTACTCTTTAAGTTAAAAAGTGTATTATTGGATAATTCTTTGAACATTGTAATTTTTTAAGTGGGGAGGATATCATTGTTTCCTTAAGATAGCTCTAGACGACAATAGTAGAGTTTTTTTTTTTTTTGGAAGGAACTTTTTTATAGAGAAACTTTGTTTTGTTATTGATACCTTTCATTGAACTGATATAAAACAATCTTTCACTAAAAGTTGCCTTTCATCAAAGTTTTCAAAGTTGAAACTAGTATCATTTGAAGACTAAAGTTATTTTTTAACTGTATCTTTGAATAATAATGATCAATATTCTGAAAATAATTCTATTTATAAAAATGAAAAAACAAAATCTAAAAAGAGAATTTATATCTTCTTTGTAAATTCCAAATGTAACCATTAACAACTCGTTTTATTTTGACAATAAAGAAAACTAATATACAAAATAGAAGAATGATCTTCTATGGAAAATATTTTTTGAGAATTTGTCCATTAACAGGTAAAGACTCTCTTTTGCCTGTTAAATCCTGCAACATAAAAGTAGATGGACCTATGATTTCTGAAATTTGAAAAGGACCAAGCCACATTCGTTGAAATTTCGTATGTTTTCCTTTTTCCTCATGAGCCTTGTCCCATTTTAAAACAAGATCTCCAACCTGAAAGTCTTTTCTGGTTATTATGTTTGAATCAAAAGAAGCTTTTACTAATGCTTGATGATGAGCATGAGTTATTTTGGCTTTTTCTCGTTGTTCTTCTAACTTAATTATTTCCATCTGTCTTAGTTGCAAGGACGAAGTTGGTACTTCATCAATATATTGAACTAAGGCCAAAGAAGGAATTGCTAAATGAGTTGGAAGAACTACTTCTTTCCCATAAACTAAATTAAAGGGAGAAGTGCCAATAGAAGCCTTCTGTGTTATTCGATCTTCCCATAAAGAATATATTAAAGATTTATGCCAATTTTTTATGATTTTGATCAATGGTTCGCTTAATGATTCTAATTAAGTTTTTATTTGCGGATTCAGCTAATCCATTTCCCTGTGGATAATAATTGGCAGAGTATTTAAGTTTAAAACCTCTCTTGAGTGCAAATTCAGTCATATCATTACCAGAAAAATACGATGCATTATCAAACATTAAAGCAGAAGGTAAACCAAACCTGGTAATTATGAATTGATCTATGAATTCGATGATATGTTCAGCATTAGCAATCTTGAGAGGAACTGCTTCTACCCATTTCGTAAAATAATCAGTTGTTGTAATGATATACCTTTGTTGCTTAGAAGAGTGAGGAAAGATCTCACCTATTATGTCCAATCCCCATTGATCAAAAGGCTGTTCAATGTTCACTGGTTGTAATGGCAATGATGGTTTCTTTTGTCTTCCAGCTGCAGTTTGACAAATTTGACATTTTCTTACATAGCTATGTGAATCTTTGAATAATGTAGGCCAGTAATAGCTTGCACGAAGAATTTTGTGTGCAGTAGCATCTCCAGCATAATGTCCACCTGCTGGCCCATTGTGAAGTTCCTGCAAGAATTTTTCAGCTTCAGATTTCTCCAGACATCTAAGAAGAACAGAATCGTAATTCATTCTAAAAATAACATCGTTTACAAGCTGATATTGTTTAGCCTTCAACCTTAGAGCTCTTTTCTTGGTGTGATCGAGATTTGGAGGAGCATATCCATTCTTTAGATAAAAAATGATATCAGCATATAATGATTCAACATCGTTTAGGCTTACCTCATACGTTTGTATCTCTTCAGATGATTTCTCAGAAATCTGTGATGCTCCAGCTAGTATTTTGCAAAAGCCTTGACCTCTTACAATATTTGCTGGTTTGATATGAACATCATATTCTTGTAAGACAATAATGCAATTAGCTCTTTTCTCACCCACATCTTTTTGGACTAAAATATTTCTTACCGCTGGAAAAGGTATAATGATTTTTGTATGGGTTTTGAGTAAAAAGGGTCTGAAATACTTAATTGCTTTGAAAACTGCATAAGCTTGTTTCTCCACATCTGAGTAATTCAACTCAGCTCCTTGTAAATTAGAATTGAAGAAAGCAATTGGAGCTTCTGCTTTGTCTTGATTTGTTTGAGTGAGAATTGCAGCGTAAGATTTATCAAAGGCAAATGTGTACAAAAGAAAAGGATCGGAAAAAATTGGAGTTGCTAAAGATGGAGCATTAATGATTGTTTGTTTGATTAGATTGAATGCCTCATATTCATCTTAGCCCCACTTGATGTTTGAATTATTTTTAATCATTGCTTGTAAAGGAGATACAATTCTTGAAAAATCTGGTACAAATCTCTTTACAAAATTAATTTGGCCAAGGAAAGATTGCACAACTTTCTTGTTGTGAGGTAAATATATTTCAGAAATCTCCTTGATTCTATCAGGATCAATATGAATTCCAGATTTTGACACTATGAATCCAAGAAGTTTTCCTTCAGTTAATGCGAAAAAGGATTTTTTAGGGTTAAGTGAAATTCCATATCTTTGACAACGTTGGAATATCTTCTTCAAATCTCTAAGATGATTGCTTCGTTTTTTGGAATATACAGTTATATCATCCAAATAGATTACCACTGATTTGTTAACTAATCCCTTGAAAGCGATGTCCATGGCTCTTTGAAATGTAGCACCAGCGTTGATCAGACCAAAAGGCATCTTTTGATATGCATAAGTGCCCCATTTGGTTCTGAATGTAGTTTTCAATTGATCATCTGGATGAACTAACACTTGGTTGTAGCCAGAGAACCATCTAAGAAAGACATTAATTCTGATCCTGCAACTGCCTGTAATATTTGCTCCATAGGAGGCAAAGGAAAATTATCTTTTTGGCAGGCTTTATTAAGATTTCGAAAGTCAATGCAAATTCTAATATCTCCGTTTTTCTTTCTAACAGGAACCATATTGGAAACCCATTTAGAATGTCGAACAGGAAAAATAATTTTGGCTTTCAATAACTTATTGAGCTCAGATTTGATTTGATTTTCTAGATTGGGATGGATTTTTCTCAGCTTTTGTTGTATAGGTTTCTCATCATTTATCATTGGGATAGTATGTTGGATGATAGAAGTGTCATAAGTTTTGAGTTCATCGTAGTTCCAAGCAAAGACACTTTTATATTGTTTCAAAAGATGAACATATGCTGATTTTTCTTTAGGAGTTAGACTGAGGCCTAGGTTGATATTCTGTGGTTTGGTATCAGTTCCTAGATTTACTAATTCATAATTCAAAGTTGAACTTTGTAATTTTGAATTGGTATATCTTTTAAATCGGTCTTTCAAATCATAAAGGTCTTCTAACTTGATAATTGACTTTGGAATAGCATTATTAGTGCTATCATGTTGTAATTGTTTGTCATGTTGGTCTTCATCGATTATCTGATTGGTATAAGATCCTTCAGATGTGAGGAAACTTACAATATCAGGATCATCGTTGAAAATTCTCCAATTGGTAACGTTATCAGGAATCGAGGGTCTAAAGATTAATTCAATTGAAAATCGATCAGGACTAAAGTCTTATGCAGGAATGAGCTTGGAAGCTACATTGGCTAGAAGGTCTGCACTAGCATTCTGGATTCTAGGAATTGGTGAAATATTAAATGCTATAAAATTTTCAGTCAGATTTTGAACTAAAGATTGATAATGCTTTAAATGACCTGATAAACAATGTATAGTATTGCGTACCTATTTAATTACAATTTCTGAATCTCTGAAAACTTGCAGATATTTTATATCCAATCCGATTGCTTTATATAACCCTTGGATTAAAGCCTCGTATTCTGCGGTGTTATTAGTGCATTCAAAATCAAGTTTGCAGGTTAGCATAATTTTGTTTCCCTCTGGACTAACCAACACGCATCCTGCTCCTGCCCCTTCATTAGACTTAGAACCATCAAAAAATAATTTCCAAAATAAAGATTTATTTACAAGAGTATCTACAAAATTAATACATTTAGAACTGTCTGTTTGAGAAAAAATTTCTATTTGAGATAAAACAGAATGTTCTAAATAAGGTGAAGTATGAGCATTGAAATTTCCTAAGAAAGAATCAACTGAGTAATTGCCAATGATATTATTGCTGTATGCAACTCGTTCATTCTCTCCTTCCAATTCTGTTACTATGTATTTCTGATGCTTTTCTCGTTCAACCTTTATCTGATTTGGTTTACCATTGTAAGGAAGCCACATGTGCGACCAATCGGTTGCAAAGTATCCATGAAGTTTTTTCTGACCAATCTCTGCTAAGAATTAAGCCATAAAATTCTGGAATATCTGCAATTAAAATATTAATAACTTGACATACCTTTGGATTTGATGACAACCTTATGGTAACCTGATTTAATTCACCAATCACTTCGACTTGCAATCGATCTAACTGCATTATACGCACAACATATTTTTGTGGTTGAACGTTCAATTTTGCACATACTGATTTTGGTAGAATATTAGATGAAGCTCCAGAATCCACTAAACAGTTATGCAAGTTTTTATTGAAAACTTCGTAAGTAAGAAGAAATGGAGGAGTATGAGATCTCGACCTTCCTCCAATTAAAGCGATATTTTCTAGGTCAACTTTACTGATCGAATTAGTTGGAGGTCTTCCCATGTCATTAGAAGCTTGAGAAATTACAGGATCGGGCAAAGGTTTTTCTGGTACAGCATGTAATTCTTTCAAAAGTACTTTTTGCTGGTGTTTTAACTTGCTCAATTCATAAAAAGTGATGTTAGCCCTAGTCTTCTTCATATCTTCTATAATGTTATATTCCATTTCATCTGGAACAATCAATGTTCTTGATGGAATTGATGAATCTGTTTGGACTGGGCTAGTTTGAATTGCTTTGGATGTCGTTTTCTTGGGTGCAACTTTATCCTTAGCCAATGAGCTTGTGCTCTTTGGTTTAGGAGTAGATTGAGGAGGATCAAGTTGATTTCTACTTCTAGTACTAACCGGGGATGCTTCTTGATCTTCCTCATCTGGGAGGATGAAATCCCACATGCCTTGTACTTCTACCACCTCTTCTTCATTAGTGGTTTCTTCAGTAACAGTCTCTTCTTCTTCTTCTTTCGATTCAACATTTGTAATAGCATTTGGTGGTTTTGAATCAGTTGAAGGATTTCTTCTAAAAGGCTTGAAAGACTTTTTAGAAGATTTTTCTGCTACTTGTTTCTTGATATCAACCATTTCATTGGACATGGTTTTGAAAACTTTCTGCAATACTTCTAAATCAAATGGATCTTTTGGTTGTTTTTTCTTGGGATCTTCTTTAAAAGTGACCTTCTTGGATTTCTGTTCTTCTATTGCATTTTTCTTTTCTAAAGCAATGATTCTTTTCTCTACTGCTATTGCTTCCTTCATATTGTCTTCTAAAGTTGTTTTATTAGCCCTATCAACAAAGATTGCTATGTTTGATGGCAAAGCAGAAATGTACCATTCACTTCGCACTTCTTCGCTAGGCTTGGAAGTAGTAGGAATTTTGTTTAATAATTTATTGAAACGAGAATTGAAATCCTTGACAAGTTCTTTTGAATCAGCTCTAAGATTAGACAAATCATTGATCAATGTTGCTGTCATCACCAAATTTAGTTAAAAATTGATCTTGAAAGATATCCCAACTAGTAATAGATCCAGATGGTAATGAGAAATACCATGATCCAGCTGCTCCTTGTAGGGTATAAGGAAAAAGTCGGACAACAACATCTTCATTAACAACTCCATTGAGATTTATGGATAACATAAAGTTGTTGATATGTTCTTCTGCTAGCATGCCTGCTTCAGGATTAAACTTAGGCAGCCATTTTTCAGGATGGGCCGGTATTTGACTCAAGGGTGCAGGCATTAAGACTGCCCCTGGATTATTCCACGGCATTTGGGCCATCACTGAACTACTAATAGATGAAAGTGTAGAAGATGATATTTGTGACTGTGAAGATGAAGATATTATGATTTGAGAAGGAGATGTGGAAGATTGAGTGGACTGATGGACAGTAGTCTGGAGTGGAGGAGTGGGTGGTTGACTTCGCGATGAAGTGTTTGAGATGGATGATGATGATGAAAGAGTCTCACTATCAGACCCATTGGGTGATTTCCTAGCTCTTTTTCTTGTAGGTAGAGGTAACTCAGTTGGCTGAATGCCAAGCTTTTCACTCTGTAATCTAGTGAGAGGATGAGCAGGATTATATTGCGAAGTCACACTGCTTTGAGATTTATCAGACCTTTGAGGTGATATTGAAAATCGCTGAAGTTTATGAATCAAAGATTCGACTTCAGGAGGTTCAATAGCAGATTCTTCTGAAAAGTCAGGATTTGTGGCAGTGTCTATTCTTCTTTCGACTTCTGGTTCTAGATTTAAAACTTCTGAGTATGATGGAGAAGTCGGGGAAGATGGTGAGGGTGATTTACTCTCAGAATGGTATTTAGATTTAGATTCACTTGCCATTCATAGTTCGAGGCCCTCCTTCTAGCGCCAAAGATGTTGAAGCCCCGAAAATCGGGTCTACAACAAGGGGGATATCCACCCGGTCCGGACATTGGTTAGCAGCTCATTTTCCGTTTGATGTAGTGGGTCCGACTGGGGATAATGGGACCAGTTTCCCAATATGTGTGTGTGTGTTTGAGATTTGATATTTCTTTTCTAAAATTCCTAACTAAAATGCTTTTAATCTATTTCTATTCTATTCATATGCAAACTGTATTCTAAGAAATATCTAACTCTAAACTAACCCGGGATGTAATCTTTCAATATATGCGATCTAAAAGGATTTCAGATAACAATTGATAATAAAAATCATTCAATTATTATGAGAAGAGAATTCAATAAAGATAAACTATTTCACATAAAAAGTTAGATGAAACAGTTATGGAAAACATATCGCATATTAAGCTATTCATATATCAAGCACAAATAAATAATTATCATCGTACAAAAATGCCAAATGATAACTCAAATATTCAAACATTAACATATAAACAACTAAACATGAATATTACTTTTAACACAGAAACAGAAACAGTTAAGAGATAAAAGTACCATTTATAACTGGTTCTACTCATGAGCTAGAAGCAATAATGATTTATCTCTTTCTTAATCCAACATCTATCAAGAGTACAGAAATGCAACATCAGTAACAAATATTAGACACATATATCAATAAATCTCGTTCCATTCATTTATCAAAACCTCCACTGAGGGTGCAGAAGTGCATGTTCTGAGGATAAG
Organism: Pinus albicaulis; assembly: GCA_034641835.2. Taxonomy (NCBI): domain Eukaryota; kingdom Viridiplantae; phylum Streptophyta; class Pinopsida; order Pinales; family Pinaceae; genus Pinus; species Pinus albicaulis. The sequence continues at coordinate 354,027,151 of CM076577.1, forward strand.
TTTTTGACAAATTTCAGGACCCTTCTCTAAATGCATGAGAAGGGTTTAAATACTAATAACTAAAATCTAAAAATAGTTTATTACAAAAATTTAGGATTCGGTTTAAATGACCGTCCTTTTTCTAGGCAAAAATACAGTAAAACTAAAACTAAATCTAAAAAATAAAGACTATGAACTATCTACTTAGGAATTTGATCTTTGATCTTGCAAGCATCCAGCATTGTTTTGAGAAGAGGTGGTTGGCCGACTTCAGATTTCAACTGCCCCGAAAAGACAGAATCGGCAAGTGTAGGAGAAATCTTCTCAGCAGAATTAATGATGCAATTAAGCGCACTGCATTGACTGTGGGGTTTTACTAGATATGTCCAGTAAGAATCCCAGTTTAATTTTGTCAGTTCTTGAATTGACTTTGCCTTTTCATCAGCCTTTTGCTTCCATTCTGTTTGTAATTGCTGTGCTTGCGGAAGGTGTCCCGGAATAATTTCTGAAATCAAATTAACTTCGTGCAAATTTTCATTTACACAATCAGTAATATTTCCTGTTGCTGTAGCTGCTTCCTCTGCTGCTTTTTCTGCCTTTCTGATCTGTACATCCCAATTGTTGAAGAGCAGTTCTTTATGACTATCATTGATGATCGGTGCTTCTGCTCTTCTTCCTTCCTCTGTCTTTTGCCATGCCATATAATTAGTAACTCTTTCATTAGTTAAATCATAATCATGTCGTAATTCTATGACATGATTAGTGATTTTTTCACTTTCTTGACAAAAAGAGTTGTATTGCGAGATTTTCTGGCATAATATGTCTTGCTGTTGCAGTAGTTGTTTGTTCAAAGAAACAGACTCTAAAATAAACTCTGGAAGCTTAGGGTCATCTTTGTGCTCCTCTTGGATAATCTGTATTTGTTTCTCTTTATCTGCCAAACTTTTCTGATATCCAATTTGCATCTGTTGAAGCTCTTGCTGTAACTCTTCAAGTTTTATTTGTGCTTCACTGTTAGCACAGGCTTGTTGCAATTGTTGTTGCAGAGCTTGTATCTGATCTTCTTTTTCATTTAATAATAGCTTTACCTCAGATGCTTTATCAATAGTTGCGGAGGCATAAGCTCCTGTAATCTGAGATAACTTGGCAAGATTGTCAGTTGGATCCGTAGTAGGATCCTTCCATAAGACATCTAATTGTTCTGCCTCAGTAGAGATTGAGCTCTCTAACTTTCTCTTTTTCCTCTGCTTCCTCACTACTGCTTTATACTGTGGGCTGTAGAATACATATAGAGGAGGAATGTCCTCTATATTGAGTACAATTTCAGAAGAGGGAGTGATAGGTATATGCTCAGTTTCTGTGACGTTGCCACTTATTCCCGTGCTCAAAAATTTTGTTGTCTGTACAGGGGTCTGTATATTCTGTCCTTCCACATTAAGCAATTGATTAAAAGTTTCTCATTCTTTGTCCAATTCAATCCTGACTGTCGGTTGCTGCACATTGAGAGGTGGAAGATTCAACTGTGGAGTGGTAAAAGTCTGTTGTTGTGAAAGCTATTTTGATTGAGCTGTATCCTTCACTGAGCTTTCATCATTATCAGTGTTTTTAGAACGCTCAGAAGTCTCTTTGTCAGACTTTGACTTAGACTTTTCTGTATCCGAGTTGCCACTAAGACTGACACTAGGAGTTGGTTCCCTTGCGGGTTCCAAGCGTAAATTTTCCAAAGGGATAGTAGTTAGTCTTCTCTCTCTGTAAACTTTAAATTCCTGAAAATATTCTGGGGATAACTGTGTTTGAGCTAAATGCAAAACTTCTTTAAATGAACATTTTGTTTGAAACATATCATCAAAAGGATCTTCTTCTCCAGAAAACACTCTTACTTTGATTGCAGTGGTGAAATTTTTAACAGCATCAATTGGATCCAATAACCTTCTCGAAAATTTGAACAGTTGTAAGCATGTAATATTGCTTACCTATTTGAATGCGTGACCAACATCAAACAATGAAAATGCTCCACAGGCTACGGGAAATTGTGGCCAAATGCCCTTCTTCTTCTCCTTTAATTCCTTTGTCAAACCTCCTTCACCACAGGTTTGATAAGCAATCTCCCGAGCTACAAGTTTATCCGAAACATACAGGGGTAAAACATGGGGGGAAGCAGAGCTTCCAAAAACCCTTACATAAGTAAACAACTCTTCCCCAAACCATCTTGCGACAGGGAGAATGTTGACTTCTGCTTCCGGGGATAACCTTGGAGCATCCTTATTATACAATATTCTGTACAGAGGCAGCATTATGCCATGGAAAATTTTGTAAAAATGAGGAACAAACTTTGATTCCCACAACTCTTTGTGATAGACATGAATAGGCAAGGGATCATGAATTGTCCATTGCCAACCTATCAAAGGGAATTTAGAAACAAAACAAACTGAATCCATAACATAGGCAGATAGATAAAAAGGAGGATAAATCCTCTGAGAAACAGTCCGTTTAGACCGGTAAATGAAAATAGCAGTGGCCAAATTATCAGACAAGATTTTGGCCCAGTCTACAATTGTAGCGTTAACAACAGCATTCAACAAAGGGAGCCATTCAGGCAAGACCATATTTATGTCAGGCTTTCCAAAAAGCCTGCATAACATAGCAGCAGCAAAACAATATGGAGAGGTGAGCGAACCAGTACTGTACATACCATGTTTGTTTTTCTTCAATGGTTCCTCTCTTTTGGTCCATTCCTTGGTGCATTCTGCCAAATTTGCATTTTCTCTGGCGAATTTCTCCATAAATTGTTTGTTGTAAGTCGCCTGAGGTTCCGGTAAGTGATACATAAGCCTCAAATCTTCTGTAGTGAATGACCCGATGAGTTCTTGTCCTGGAGTTCTAAATTTCCTGTCTGAAATATCGGTGTTATCCAGCACCCATTTTACCATATCTGTATACGGAAGAATTCTCAGTCTTGCTGCTATTCTGTGCAGAAATGAACAAGCCAATTATGTAAGAGACGCTTCAGAGGAATTACTTGATCCTGCAGTAGCCGCGACTTCCATTACCCTGGGATTTTCTTCTTCGAGCAAATTATGCATCCCCTCCCAAGTGGTAATACCGGCGTCCTTGTTGCAAGCAGTGTCTGCGTATAAGGAAGCCATCTCTTTGTTTTCAGCACTCAGAACTTTCTCTTTCTTACCCATAATGCTTTGTGAATTCTTTGTATAGTCTTCTGCTCCTTCGCACCTGCGGTGTTACGAATTAAGTGAGAGTAATGATATGAGAAAGGTGACGGGATAGTTTTAAATGCTGAGGGCAGATGAAAAATATTATTTTAAACGTGAAACAACCTTTCAATCAAAACACAATCCTTTCCATGAATGATTATCAATCCATTCATTAATTTTGATATCAAAGCGCATAACGGATATTTATTTATGAAAAGATTTACTTTGGACAATGCGCTAGAAGAATCTGCGATAATGCGATCTGCGATTTGCTGTGCAAATATCGCAAAATCGCAATATCGCGGATTGCAATCATCGCAAATCGCAACATCCATAAATCGCAGTCTCATATTATCGCGAAATTGCAATATCACAAAATCGCAAAATCGCAATTTCACAAAATATAACTTATTAAACAACTTTTCTGCGATATGTGGCTTGCGATCAATACTTTAATGTATAGTTCTTTGGGATCGCGCTATCAAAATATCATGGAATCGCAATTTTTAAAAGATTCTTCTTCTACAAAGGATATCCACTTTTTGTGATGGATGCGTTATTTTTCTTCAAAGAAAGATTCTGTTTTGATCTATCATAAACTTAGGTTTATTTTAAAGATTTTCAAAGGAATTTCCCTAAGTTATGATAGTAAGTTTTATTTGAGAAAGGAAATAAATACTAATTAATTTTTTGGATTTTTTGACTAAGGGTCCCCACTTATTTAGTATTATTACTAATATTAAATAGGAAGGGGGTTGTTGCTGGCCACAACAGGACCATACCATAAATGATCAATTTTGCCATGCTTCCCTTTATCCTCTCTTCTTGTATCCCATATTAGTACTAGATCTCCATTTTGAAACATGATTTCTCTTGCTTTCCTGTCAAAAATGGACTTCATTTTCTCCTGATATGTGACCAAATTGTCCTTGACCTTATTTATGCTTTCACTTAATTCCATCACTTTGTTCATTCTTCTAATCAAGGCATTAGGTTCCTCTTGGGCATCTTGAAGGAAATATATTACTGGCCTTACTAACTGAGTGGGAAACAATGCCTGGGTACCATATACTAATTCATAAGGTAACTTACCAGTGGATCTCCTAGTAGTCATCCTCACTGCCCATAAAGCAAAGACCAACATTGAATCCCAATTCTTTTGGTTCTCATTTATTGTCTTCCTCAAGATTTTCATCAACGTTTTATTAGAGGATTCTGCTAATCCATTTCCTTGAGGGTGATATGCTATGGAGTGGGACAATATCACATTATAAGTTTGACAAAAAAATTACAAACCTGACTGAGTTTAAAACTTGAGCGTTATCTGCCACAATCTTCACTGGACATCGCTAAAAATATTTTCTTCCAAAAATTTCATTACAACCAAATCATTTGCTTTTTTGGAAGGGACTACCTCTACCCATTCTGTAAAATAATTTGTTGTAGTCAAAATCCATTTAAATAGCCCACTTGATGGTGGATTTATTTCCCCAATGAAATCCAATCACCATTATCTGAAAGTTTCTTCAACAAAAACAGGAAGAAGAGGTAAAGGAGCTAACCTTTTCTTTTCTGCAAACAATTGGCATTTTTGACAACTTCTAACAGTCCTGTATACGTCCACAAATAAAGAGGGCCAATAAAAACCTGATTTAAGAATTTTATGAGCAGTTACTTTCCAACTGTAATGACCTCCACATAAGCACTCATGATACTCTTTAATCACTTCTATGGTTTCCTCTTCTATTAGGCATAACAACAACACACCAACATGATCTTTCCAATACAACTTAGCTTCAATTATAACATAAGGTTGAGCTTTAAGTTTCAAGGCTCTGTACCTAGCTCTGTTAATTGAAGGTGGACAAGAAAGGAAACACACATAATGAATAATATCTTTGTACCAGTTTGAACTGAGGAATTTATACTTAATTGCTGCTCTTGCCTGAATGTGATTTGATTCTTCAGTGACTTCTTCTATAGGTTCAAGTAAACTGATTCCCAAAGCTTGGAAATTAGATTCTGTCAACAATTTAGCCATTCCTAATCCTTTGACTAGCTTTGTTGGTTTGATATCCAAATCGTATTCTTGGATTTTATCAATCCATTTCCCTCTCTTCCCTTCAATATCACTCTGTACTAATACATCCTTTACAGCAGAATTCAGCACGTATGCTACAATTTGAGAATGAAGTATATAAGTTCTGAAAGCCTTCAATGATTTAACCAGAGCATATACTTGTTTCTCCAAGATATTATACTTCAATTTTGCATCTCGAAGCACTTTGCTAAAAAATGCTACAGGCTGCTCACTTCCTTCATTTTTTTGTATTAGCACAACAACAATTGTATAAGAAGATGCAAATGATAAAATTTGAAATGGCTTCAAGTAATCTGGACTGATTAAAATAGGAGCTTCTTGGAGAGCTTCTTTAATTCTTCCAAAAGATTCCCTTGCATCTTTATCCCACTTTACTTCAGCATCCTTTTTCAACATATCTGTTATTTTCCTGACAATCTCAGCATAATTTGGAAAAAATCTTCTTAGAAATTTGATTTTTCCAAGAAATATTTGAATATCCTTCTTACTTCGAGGTAGGGGAATTGTCTGTATGGCTTCAACTCTTGTTGGATCAATCTTCACTCCTTACTTTGAAACTATATGGCCCAACAATTTTCCTTCTTCTAGAGCAAACAAGGATTTTTTAGGATTCAATGATAAACCATATTTCTTGCATTTTAAAAAGGATTTCTGCAAATGTTGTAGGTGCTCATCATCAAAACTTGAAAAAATTGTAACATCATCAAGATAAATAACTACAAATTTGTCCCCTACAAAATCAATATCCATTGCCCTTTGGAAAGTAGCTCCTGCATTCATGAGGCCGAATGGCATGCTGGCATACATGAATGTTCCCCAGGGTGTAGTGAAAGCAATTTTATTTTGATCTTCCTTTTCCACAACAACCTGATTATACACCGAAAAACCATCAACCATGGATAGCCTGTATGCTCTAGTTACTTTCTTCAAGACAAAGTCCATCTTTGGCAAAGGATAGTTATCCTTCAGTGAAGCTCTGTTCAAGTTTCTGAAATCTACACATAGTCTTATCTCTCCATTTTTCTTCCTGACCGGTACAAGATTGGAAACCAAATATGAATATCTTAGAGGAACTATAATCTTTGCTTGTAAAAGTTTCTTTACCTCTTTTTCAATTGGAGCCAACAATAATGGGTTAATTTGTATGAGCTTCTGTCTATGAGGCTTAATCCCATATTTCAATGGGATTTTATGCTGAATAATAGTTTTATCATAAGTTTTCAGATCTTCATATGACCATGCAAATATATCCATAAACTGCTTGAAAATATCTACATACCTCTCTTTGTATTCCTTTGGTACTCCTTTGAATAGTTTGACCATTTTAGGCTCATGTTGAGTTCCTAAATTACAGTCCTCCATATCTCCATCCTGGGCTACCTTTTTCCAGTTTAATGCCACATCGTTAGCATCAAACAGTCTTTCAAGAGGTACTAAATCTCTGGGAAAAATATTATCTTTCAATTGAATTATCTTCTGGTCTACAATTGTCTGCTTTAGATTTTTAGACATTTCACCTTGATCATTTTCATCCACTTCTAAATCAATTTGACTGGCTTCAAAATTTCCAATCATCATCAAGAACTAATTAATCTGCTCATCATCCTCAAAGACCTACCAATGCTTTACATTATCAAGGATTGAAGGCCTGTGTCTCAACTCAACCTTATATCTCAACCTTGGATTGATTGGTGGTTTGAATGTACTAGCCACAATTTCTAACAAATCTGCCATTCTATTCTCCTATCTTGGAATACAATGTAAATTAAAGGCCTCAAAATAATTTTCAATTAGATCCCATACCTCGTTTCTATAGGACCTCAATCTGGGATGCTTAGTCTGACACCAATTTTTAATTTGCCTTATGATTAATTCAGAATCACCAAAAATAGAGATAGACTCAATTCCCATCTGTTTAGCTGTTTGCAGACTTAAAATTAATGCTTCGTATTCAGCTACATTATTAGTGGATTCAAATTCCAGTTTGAAAGAAAAAGGTACAAGGTTAGCTTCAGGAGATACAAATATGAATCCAGCTCGGTGCCCTCCTTTGAAAATGCACCATCGAAATAACACTTCCAAAGCTTATTTGACTGCAACTCCTTATGTACAATGGCTGAAGGGAGCTGCTTTTGTGAATCTTCAACAAATTCCGCATCTTCATGCAGCATGAAACAAGAGAGATCCTCCTTCTCTTGACCATAAATGGGGGAATTACCTGCATCTTTCTTGGTAGTAATTTTCAAAAATATGGTTTCTCTATATAACCTCCTTTCCTCCCCATTAAAAACAGGAATGATGGCATATGTGAAATCTAATTTCAAAACTCCTCCAAGTTTTTCCCCCCAATATCTAGACAACAACATACCAAATCTGGCTGGAATATCTGCTACTACCACATCCATCATAATACTCTTAGCTGGAATTTGGGCTAAGCAAAGAACCATATCTTTGATAAGACCGAGACACTTTACCCTTTTTGAATCAAAGGAATAAAGGTCTCTATATGGCTTGGTAATTTGCAAATTTAACTCTTTCATCACAGACAGTGGCATTAGATTATGTGATGCACCAGAATCTAGCATAAAATTATGTAAAATGAAATCATGTAGCAGAACTGATATATAAAAAGGTGGAACAGAAGAATCTACCTCTTCAACATGAGGTCCAAAAGTAACCATTGGTTTCTCCTCTTGCAGGTTCACTATATCACCCACCACGTCAGACTGAGATAAATTAATAAACTCTGCAATTTCCTTCTTATAACCAGGGGTTTTGACGAACTCAAGAAGTGTTACTTGAATCTTAACTTTTTCTAACTCTTTTGACAAACTAAAAATTTGATTTTGTTTTGTAAACTTTTCAGGTTCTTTTTGGTTTCTGTTTGAATTTGCAGTTTGATCAGAAACAATAACAATCTTCTCCAAAATATTAGGATCATTATGTTTTATTTGGGAAGCATCAGCTTGCTGTTTTTCTTTTTCTTTATCTTGATTCATGGGCTGTTTCCCCTTGTCTGATTTTTTTAATTTGGTTCTTCTGTAGTGGAGTCGCCATTGGAGTAGGTATTGATTCCGATTCTTTCTCTTCATCATCTTGAGTTCTCAATCTCTTCTTTGACCTCAAATCATATTTTTTATGCAATTCTGATTGCATAAAATCAGTAAACTGTTTACAGTAATCATCCATTTCTTCTTGATCAAATGAGATATCAGTTTCTTTACTTTCCTCTTCATATTATTTTTCAATTTCTCCTTCTGATTCACCATCCTCCATATACACAGCAGAAATTTGATCTTCATCTTCCTTTTCATTATCATCAACATAACGTGATGGTGCTGCCTCTATATACAAAGGAGCTTTCACTTGATCTTGATCCTTTATTTCTCTTTGAAAAATCTGTAGGGGTTGTTTTCTAAACTGGGGTTTAAAAACCCCTCTGTTTTGTTTTGCAGGTTTATTGTTGTCTATTTCCATCTTTACTAATTTGTTAGACAAATTTTTTATGACCTTAGTCATATCATCAATCCTTTGATCTTGTGATGAGGCTTCTTCTTTGGCTTTTTCTTTATCTCAAACTTTCCCAGCAGCAGACATATTTGCCTCAATCTCTAAGGCATCAGTTTGAATCTGTTCAAGGGTGGGGGATCTTCTTTCTCTCAATGTAAAACTAAAATCCGACTCAAATGCTCTAGCAAAAACAACTCTTGCTCCAATAGGAGGAGGTTTCATTTCCAGGGGCAAACTATTATACAACTTATTAAACCTTTTGACAAAATCATTCATATTTTCATTTGATTTCTTCTTTATTGCATTGAATTTTGTTAAAGAACAACCATGGTCCCTTTTTTCTCCCCATCTCTGGATGAAATGTCTTTCTAATTCATCCTAATCATTTATTGAACCATTGGTAACCCTTTGAACTATTTTCTTGCCTCTCCACTTAGAGACTGCACAAAAAGTCTCATCACAACATCTAGATGTTCTACATTAAATTTTTCAGCAAATGTGCAGAACAAGGGCAAGTGCTGTTCTACGGTTATTTCATCTTCACCAGTAAATCTAGGGAGCAACTTCAGATACTCCTGATGCATTGCATTAATTGGTTGGGGTAGATTTAATGGTGCATATCTATTCATCAAGAAAGCAGGGGCTGCCATGTTTATGCCCTGATTGACTGCTCCTTGAGCGAGGGTAAAATGGATACTAGTTGTAGGTGGGGATGAATGGGGTGGAACAGCTGATATAGGAATAGGTGTATGAACAATAGCTGAAGAACTGGAAACTATATGAGGTTGAGTTTCTGTAAGAGGGAATGATACAAACTCAAAATATTGTTCTTCTAACATTGGTTCTTGAAAATGAATGGGTGAAGGTGAGGATTATTTTTCTAGGAAAATGAGTTTTCGAGAAATATCCTTGGATGAAAATGTATGTGAATTGCTACCTGGTGCAAGCAGTGTGGCATCAAGTGTAGAAAATATTTTTGTTTTCTGGCCCTTCTTTGAAACTAAATTCTTTGGATCAGAAAAAATAGGAGCTTTTTGCTGAGAGGTATCTGACCTCGTGTGAGGCTTCTTAGGAGCCAAAATTATTTTAAAGAAGCACAGCTTAGTATTTCCTCCTCTCTGAACATCCAGAGGAAATATGAACAAAACCAAGGGAAAATTTCGAATCTTCGCTCCCCGGCAGCATCGCCAATTAATGTTGTACCTTAAGATACAATCCCTTAGCTGTGATAAGGAATCAGTGCTTAAGACATTTTATAATTATGTTACAACTTATTTATGTCTCTGTTTTATTAACCCTCAAGTATTTATTATCACACCCTTAAATATCAAATATTATGAATGCCTTGCAATGCTACCATCTGTTAATGTTGAATGAAATGACTGGAAGAAAATGTAAGGAGAAGTCCAAACTGATATGCTACTTTATACAGAAAATACCATTCCAAACTTTGGAAGAAACATGTAAAAGAAATAGTCAAAAAAAGGAGCGCCAATTAAGGTTTTTAACTCTTATACACAGAAGTAAGAAGAGACCTGCTGCTCATAACCTTTTTTATTCATAGAAGGAAATACATAATGAAAATTGGAATACATTTCAACATAAACAAATTGCCAAAATCTTGCTTACTCATTCATTAAGCTTTGAATCTTTGAGTACAAAAATATTTGTCTAGGAGGTCCAAAACTTGGAGCCTTCCTTCCTCTTGGAAATTACATTAAATACAATAAAAAGCAGTTTGGAACTGCTGTAACCAATTCTAACTACCACAACTACTTCATGACTTCGAAGGTTGTCTATTACATGCCTTGAAAATGTCTTTTTACAATTACATTGACTTCAGAAAATAACATCAAGTAAATATCCTAATCTATAGGAATTGCCGATGAAGTGGCTTCTTTTCCTTGATTAACTTATTTGTCTTTCTTTTTTGTTGATCCCTTTGGCAAGTCAATAGTCCAAGCTCTGCAGTTTTTCCATATTTCTACCTTCGTCTTAGATGAATGTGCCAGATTGTGATAATCCAATCTGAATGCAGTAATTCGGTCATAAGATGACCTTTCAGAGAAAAGTGTTTTTACCATCCACAAGAATTGAAAATGTCTTTGCAAGAAGTTGACCATTGTCTCTCCTTTTAGTACCTGAGTCTTCTCATGCCTGTTGTCAATCTTGCCTTTTGTCATCACCAGTAAATTCTCATAAGAGCTCCATGGCAGAAGATTCCCCTCAGCTCCCCAACATGATGGCAGGCCTACCCTTGTCATTTTATCAAAAGATTTATCAAATTCACTTACTACTTCTTTGATTTCTATTAGTTTCTTTTCTGCAGCCTTTCTGAGATCATTCCTGATAATCATTTTATTAATTTTCACTGCATACAACATTCTATCCAGCATATCATTCTCCTCTACTTCCTGATCTGATTTGGAATTGATATAATCAATAAATCTTCTAGCCCAAATGGCTCTGTTAATCCCTTTCTGCTTGTCAGACATTATCGGTTCTTCACACTCCATAATAAGGCTCTTTTCTTGTGCAATAATCATTAGGAAGCACCAATTGGACTTCATTTCTGAGATGATATCAGTCCAAATGATATCCTTAGCTTGTATTAATGACACATTACCTTTTATTCTTTCTTTGAGATTCTTGATCTCAGCTTCAGCATTTCTGAAATTCATTTTGTACTTATCTGCTTCGCTTTCTATGACCTTCATCAATTTTGTAGCAGTCTCCAAATCTGTTTGAGCCTTCTTTCTATCTCTTTCAGCCATCTGCAACTTAATATTTAATTGAATAATTTGTGGTTGAGGATCTGCATCACCTGTAGGAAAAAAAAAGTACAGTTATGATTATCAATGTGATTTTGTAAAGAAATTGCAGTCTACTTCACTTTGGAAAGTTCTTCATCCTTCTGCATAAGTTGCTGCAACAAATTCTCTTTTTCATTCTCTACCTCAACAATCTCTGCAGCCATTGAGTGTTCACCAGCAGGTAACCTCAATTTCTTCCTTAATGTAGATATCTATACTTCAGCACTTTGCAAGAATTTATGCACAGCAGTCTTGTCACTAGGGTCTACACCAATCTTAATAATAATCTTCTTCAACTCTTCATTTTGGAATGTTAAGGCTCTTGAATTGGCCTTTTCCAACTTCAATTGTTTGATAACTTTCCCTAACATGTTTTCAACTTTAACTGCCATTGCATTTGTCTTTGTGAGATCAGTAACAATCAATTGCCCGGTCTGCATATGCAGATTTATTTTGTCCATTAGTGGAATATTTTTAACATCCATAGTCACATTTACAGTATTAAAATTGTTTGAGGACCCAATTGACATTCCTATGAGATGTGACAGATCAATCCTAAATTGATCTTTTTCAAGATCCGTTATAGTCAACATCATTTTCTGATAGGTAGTAATATGATGTTTTGCTTGGGCCTCCATACTGGCCTTCATTCTCTGATTTCTCTCTTCAATTTGAGAAAACACTTGTTTGATTAAGGGTATCTGTTCATCAGAGGGTTCTTGACCTCTAGGGGAAGAGGGAGCATTCTGCTCTTCACCCAAACACAAGGAAAAACCAGGTGAATTAAAGGAATGATCCTCAGCAAATTTTGTCCTTTTCTCACCTCTTGGTGTCTCATCATCCAAGTCAATAACAACTTCTTTACCTCTTTTATTTGTTTTCTCAGTTATAATAGGAGTTTGAATGCTTGTATTTACTGAACTTATTTCACCTTTTTTTGCCACCTTTTCCTGCTCAGTTCTACTTTCATGAGTGAAAGCTGAGTATTCGTTCTCAATTCTTCTTTGTGAAATTATACCATGGGGATCATAAGCCCATTTTTCTCCTAGTAGCAAATGTGTTTCCTCCAACAATTTTGTTACTTCCTCAAACGCCTGCCTCATATTAACTATGAAAGGTCCCACACTCATATGCAACTTATACATATAGCTCTTCTTCATAGGGACAAAGTGCACATTATCAACATTCAGGCTCTGTCTGATAAATTCTAAGGCGAAAAGCCTCATTGATACAAACATTGGGAGCCTGTAAGGTTCAACATTTGCTCCATACAACCTTATTTATGAATATTCTTCAAACACAAACCAGTCCCCAAATTTACAGCTAGTTCCTAAATGTAGAAACTCCTGGGCTTTGGGTAAAAAACAAGGGGGATGAACTCCATTCAAAATTGTATATGCAATGGGCATATACTGACTAGCAAAATCAAATAACCCCTCTTCATTTTGCTCCCTTTTGATTATATCTGTCCAGAATACAACTAACTTTCTTTGCTTGTTTACATCCATTATATTTAGACCTAACTGCATGAATTATTCAACATTTTGGTATACAAATAAGTAGACAATCAGTGAGGGAAATTTAAAAGAACCTGTTAGTGAAAGACTCATCAATTGCGAGTTAACTGCTTCTTTCCAAAAGGATGGAATATCCAAGACCATTTCTGGCTTCATCATTATGGCGAACATTCCTAGGACTGACTTGTCCACTGTAACGTCATCTTCTTTGCCCAAGATTTTAGCAATACTGCTTAATACGGGTCGAGTGTCTTCATTGAAAATTCCCATAGAAAATTCTCCATATTCTGGCTGAAACTGCTTCATATTGGGCTTCAAATGGAACATAAACTGATTGAATTCTTCTTCTGCAAGGCTTTCATAGTAAGTAACTAGTGAATCTTCTGAAAATTGAACTGATGATTTGGCTTCAGGAAAACACAAGGCTTGGCGGATTAATTGGGTAGTCACTTGCAAAACATTTTCCCCTTGGGAATTCATTACAAAACATTTTCCAGGATACAATGTGGAAACCAACCAATAAATAAAATCTGGGAATAAATGTGTCTTCGGGATGCATGCAGAAAGGACCCCGGATTCTTTCATGGTGGAATAGATAGGAGAATTATCATTGTTCAATACAACTTGTTGATAAAATGGAAGATGAATTACTGAGGACACAGTATCTTGAATGTCTCTCTCATTATCCATGAGAGGAATTTGACTCGATGAACCAGACAAGGAAGACCTTTTAGCCGTGATTAAAAAAGGTGCTGAAGGAATACTCTTGCAAGGTGACTAAAACTAAAAGGTGACGGGAGGGAGCAATAGGTCAAAACGCGATAAACTGCAAAGTATTTTGAAAATGAAATGAAAAACACCCCTAAATAGGTGGCGCAGTTTTTGTGTTAAATGTCTATGCAACGTGTCACCTAACTGTTGGACTGATTTGACACGGAAAACAACTATTCTCCATTTAGCATATGACGTCACTGCGAGGTGTCTCGGGGTACGGTTGAAAACTCCGGCTTGTGCCCCCCCAGTCGATATCCACCGTTGATCTTTATCACCTCCGCAGTCAACCCAGTGAACTACGAGGGCACCCCTTACCGTTAACTCTCATGCTATTAGTGCCCGCAGGTTGGGTCATCCAGTTTATTTTTTTAATATCAGCACTCTCCGCCAGTTAAATTAATCGGCCTTTAATCTCCAGATATAAAACTCACTTGTATAAAGTTTAAAACAATTAAACTCTAATACATCAGAAAAAGCATTTCCTTTTTATGCCAAAGTAAAAGACTATAATACTTTAACATATTTAACATATTTTCTTTTATTTCGATTTCAGATTTTTTTTGTATTTTTAATATAAAATTAAAACGATATGCAGATGATCCACAACATCTGGCTCCACCTGGGGATAATGTTTTTTTCCACGAAACACTAAGAACCTGTAGATCAGTGCCTTCACTTCGGGCATGGAGTCAAAAATTGCTTGATGAGAAATATACAATGTTAGAAAACCGGATATGTACAATGATGAAATAATTGCTTCTAGTGCTGGAAATAATGTTTCAAATACTGCCCATTAACAGGCAGTTCTACTGCTTCTTCATCAAGACTTTCCAACATGAAAGTGTTATTTTCTCTGGCTTCAGTGATTTTATACGGACCATACCATAAATGATCAAATTTGCCATGCCTCCCTTTATCCTCTCTTCTTGTATCCCATATTAGTACCAAATCTCCATTTTGAAACATGATTTCTCTTGCTTTCCTGTCAAAAATGGACTTCATTTTCTCCTGATAAGTGACCAAATTGTCCCTAACCTCATTTCTGATTTCACTTAATTCCATCACTTTATTCATTCTTCTAATCAATGCATTAGGTTCCTCTTGAGCATCTTGAAGGAAAGATATTACTGGCCTTACTAATTGAGTGGGAAACAATGCCTGGGTACCATATACTAATTCATAAGGTGATTTACCAGTGGATCTCGTAGTAGTCATCCTCACTGCCCATAAAGCAAAGACCAACTTTGAATCCCAATTCTTCTGGTTCTCATTTATTGTTTTCTTCAAGATTTTCACCAACATTTTATTAGAGGATTCTGCTAATCCATTTCCTGGAGGGTGATATGTTGTGGAGTGGGACAATATCACATTATCAGTTTGACAAAATTTTACAAACCTGACTGAGTTGAAAACTTGAGCGTTATCTGTCACAATCTTCACTGGACATCCAAATCTGCTAAAAATATTTTCTTCCAAAAATTTCATTACAACCAAATCATTTGCTTTTCTAGAAGGGACTGCCTCTACCCATTCTGTAAAATAATTTGTTGTAGTCAAAATCCATTTAAGTTTCCCACTTGATGGTGGATTGATTTCCCCAATGAAATCTAATCCCCATTGTCTGAAAGGTTCTTCAACAAAAACAGGAAGAAGAGGTAAAGGAGCTAAACTTTTATTTTCTGCAAACAATTGGCATTTTTGACAACTTCTAACAATCCTGTATACATCCGCAAATAAAGAGGGCCAATAAAAACCTAATTTAAGAATTTTTATGAGCAATTACTTTCCAACTGTAATGACCTCCACATAAGCACTTATGATACTCTTTAATCACTTCTATGGTTTCCTCTTTTGTTAGACATAACAACAACACACCAGCAAGATCTTTCCAATACAACTTAGCTTCAATTATAACATAAGGGTGAGATTTAAGTTTCAAGGCTCTGTACCTAGCTCTATTAATTGAAGATGGACAAGAAAAAAAACACAAATAATGAATAATATCTTTGTACCAGTTTGAATAGAGGAATTTATACTTAATTGTTGCTCTTGTCTGAATGTGGTTTGATTCTTCAGTGACTTCTTCTACAGGTGCAAGTAAATTGATTCCCAAAGCTTGGAAATTATATTCTGTCAACAATTTAGCCAGTCCTAATCCTTTGAATAGCTTTGTTGGTTTGATATCCAAATCGTATTCTTGGATTTTAGCAATCCATTTCCCTCTCTTCCCTTCAACATCACTCTGTACTAATACATCCTTTACAGCAGAATTCAACACGTATGCTACAATTTAAGAATGAAGTATATAAGTTTTGAAAGCCTTCAATGATTTAACCAGAGCATATACTTGTTTCTCCAAGATATTATTCTTCAATTCTGCATCTCAAATCACTTTGCTAAAAAACACTACAGGCTGCTCACTTCCTTCTTCATTTTTTTGTAGTAGCACAACAACAATTGTAGAAGAAGATGCAAATGAGAAAATTTGAAATGGCTTCAAGTAATATGGACTGATTAAAATAGGAGCTTCTTGGAGAGTTTCTTTAATTCTTCCAAAATATTCCCTTGCATCTTTGTCCCACTTTACTTCAGCATCCTTTTTCAACATATCTGTTATTTTCCTCACAATCTCAGCATAATTTGGAACAAATCTTCTCAGAAAATTGATTTTTCCAAGAAATATTTGAATATCCTTCTTACTTCAAGGTAGGGGAATTGTCTGTATGGATTCATCCCTTGCTGGATGAATCTTCACTCCTTGATTTGAAACTATATGGCCCAACAATTTTCCTTCTTCTAGAGCAAACAAGGATTTTTTAGGATTTGAACCTTATAAAGTCTTATTCAAAGTACAAACATGGCTAGCTCCATATGCATGAGTAACGGGGGCTAATGCAACATTTCATCTCTTGGTGAAAAATGGTGATCAGATTGAGACCCTAGGTTTAGGCATTGGGGCCAACAAAGTGTTCGTTGTAGTCTAGCGTAACAATAACATTTTTAGCTTACTCAAGTTGAATAAGAGGTCTCACCTGAGGCGCGATGCGACCTTACCTTACTTGGTCAAGGGACTAGAGCTAGGCATCAGGATAAATCACATGAAAGCTACCAATACTCGTTAAACTCAGAACCAAGGCACCGGGCATGCAATCGTTGTGGAACATAACAACTTAAGTATTCAAAAGGACATTTTTAGGGTCCAAACCTAACCCGTTTATTTATGTAATAAGCCCATAAGGGCATATTAAGAGTCATAATTAGTTGGTTGAGTGAATAGAGCCCGTAAGAGGTTATCCAGACTAATAATAATTGTAAGTGGTTGACCCACATTCTATAAAAGGGACCACAATTAGTTATAAACGGGCCTTATTTAATAAATAAGGTGGTTAACCCATGATTATGTCAAGGACCATGAGTAGTTAGGTTTTTGGATGTCATTAGGTTATACGTAGCATTAGATAGAAGGACAAAGCTTTATGTTGTATTGTAATTGAGCTTTGCTCTATTGGAGGTTTCCCCCTCGAAGAGGCAAGTGAACGTTGTATCTTGTTTCTACATAATGAAATATCTCTGTCGCTTGTCTATTTTCTCGTGATATCTATATGTCTTGGATATTTTGTCTCATATTTCTTGTGTTATGGCTCATTTAACAGGTCAAGTGCATAATAAGTGGTATCAGAGATATTTCCAGGGCCAGTGGGACCTCCAGTTTTCTCAAAATTATTTTTTAGGCTAGAGACGTGTTCCGACGTCTTTAAAACACGGGATTTGTTGTTGAGCGCATAAACCTACGGATTTGGGGAATCATGCATGCATGAAATACAATAGGTGTTCACGTTCATTGGACTCCCTTGTAACCCATGTGGGTACCCCTTCGAGTAGTATCGCATTAGACAAAACCGTGCACCGACTACACTTCCACGTACCCTTGGGTATATAAGAAGCCCCCCAGGAAAGCCTGAAACCTAACCATAGTTTAGCCATCGACCGTCTTGTTGCTACAATACACTGATAACAACACTCAAGGAGATTACTCGCACGTACAACAGGATAATCGAGTAGTATAGCTAAGGGTACGGTCAATCCTCCTTAGTTGGTGTCCTGAAAGATTGGGTCGAGTACTATTGTTGGAGCCCTGCATATATTTCGATCTGTAGCACCTGACACTCCTTATAACCATAGTTTCCCCATATATCTGAAGCTTGCTCCTATTCTCTATCCTGCTCAGATCTACCAGTTTCGATTCGCCGACACTGTCCATTTAGTTTTAGGGTATTCGCAACAGAGATTTGGCTCAGAGTACAGTAAGGGTTTTTGCTCCCATCTCCTATATATGATTCTTGCGGCACAATTGACAATAACTAGACATCCAGGTCCAGCTAGTCTAGTCTAGGCCTTATTTTCGTAGGACATTTGGCAATTTCAAGATTTTGGGTATTTGGCCACTATTGATCAGTGGGGAGTAAAACTCCATTCTGGGGACCTATCCCACGAGACTCAAGATGAAAAGGTGATCATAGTGGTACCATTCACTTACCAGCACACATTTTTCAGTCGATCCCAATTCTGGACTAGTGCATGTACGAAACACGCTCGCAAGTCATGGCTGCAGGGAGGGTGAGCGATAGACTAGACAACCTCGAGACCCAAATTTCTACCCTTTCTGAAAAAATCAAGGACGTTCTGTCTATATGGACATCACATAGCAAGGAAGGCACACACGATGAAGCATACGAAGAAGGTGAATCTAGCCATCACCTGCACTTCCATGGGGGTCCCACTTTTCGGGTCAACGGGTGCCCAAGCTATACATGTACAAATTTGATGGCTCAAACCTGGCCGTATGGTTGGATCAAATGGCCCAATACTTCCTCCTTAATAATATCCATGACGAAGACACTAAAATAAAAGTGGGAGCACTTTACTTGGACCAATAAAGATGGCAATGGTGGTAATGGCATCAAAAATGTTATCCACATCCACTCACTTGGAACGTCTTTTTAAAAGCCCTTTATGAGTGTTTTGATCGGGATTCTCATTTCCTGAGACGACTCACTAAGCTCCGACAAATGGGTACCATCAAAGACTACATAGCTTCTCTTGAAAGCTTGGCCATTAGAACTAAAGGCTACTTAGATGTCTTTTATTTGGAGTGTTTTGTTAGTGGTCTGAAGGAAGCAATCCAAGCCCATGTCCAGATGCACCACCCCCCAACTTGGTTGGATGCATGTCAAAAATACTTAGAGGTGGAAGTTTCCTTACAAAATCAGTACAATCGCTCAATTTTTATCGCAAAGCCACGTCCTACCCAAGCCATGGGTCCCACAGAAACATTGAAGGTTCAGAAGGTGTCTCCGGCAAAAATGGCCGAACGAAGGAAACAAGGACTCTGCTACTACTGTGATGATAAGTACACCCCAGGGAATAAATTAAAGGAACCAAAATTCTTCCAAATTGATGCCACTAAGTATAGCACACCAGAGGAAGCCCCCAAACCTGACATGGATGAGGAAGAAGCCGGTGACATTAAAATAAAACCAGACCAGGATCTTGCAGCTTCGCCAGATGAGCCAATTATATCACTACATGCCTTGGCTAGAATTTCTTCACCCCAAACTCTTAAAATCCGTGGCTTCATTAAACATAGGCAAATAGTGGTGTTGATTGATAGCGGAAGTACTCATAACTTTGTCCATAAGCGGGTAGCTGAAGCATCCCATTGTTTTATAAGGGTCGTCTCTAATTTCCAAGTACTGATCGCCGATGGGGGGACCATGAAATGTGAGGGCCACTGTGAAAAAAATAAGCTTCAAATGGGGGATTATCATCTTAAAGAACATATGTTTTCCATTGAAATGGGTGGTTGCAACATTTTACTAGCTCCAAAATGGCTTCGCACACTTGGCCCTATCACAATGGATTTCCAGGAATTATATATGAGCTTTAAGAAGGAAGGCCACACTCATACACTGAGGGGAATCTAGGCAGGTGCTCCTACTCTCATCAACTCACATAGAATATAGAAGCTTTTAAAAAGGGCCATCATGGGGTTGTATCCCAATTTAATGCCATCCAATCAATTGACTCCACCCTTCCCCAAATTCTTCCAGATATACAACAGGTCTTAGATCGCCATCAGCAGGTTTTTTACAAACCATAGGAACTTCCCCCTTCTCGGGGTGAGCATGATCATCGAATCCCTTTGATCCAGGACCTCAACCAGCAAATTTTTGTCCATATCTCTATCTTTTTTTCGAAAATAATGAAATTGAAAAAATCATCAAGGAGCTTCTATAAGTAGGGGTTATTCGTCCCAACACGAGCCCTTATTCATCTGTTGTAGTCATGGTTTTAAAGAAGGACGGAGAATGGTGCATGTGTCCCGACTTTAGGGCCCTTAACAAGCTCACTATCAAGGACAAATTCACTATTCCTATGGTGGATGATTTGCTTGATGAACTCCATGGTGCTAAATTCTTTACCAAGCTTGAACTTTGCTCTAGATATCATCAAATATGCATGAAGGAAGTTGACATCCCTAAAAAATATTTCCGAACTCATGAAGGCCACTATGAATTCTTGGTCATGCCATTTGGTCTTTGTAATTATCCCTCCACTTTTCAGAGCCTCATGAACCACCTTTTGAAACCTTATCTCAGAAAATTTGTCTTGGTATTTTTCGATGATATTCTCATCTACAGTCTCACCTGGGGTAAGCACATTCAACATGTTGACCAAATACTACAATTGCTCCAAGACCATAAATTGTTTGTCAAACTCTCTAAGTGCTCCTTTGGAATGGAATAAGTTGAATATTTGGGATACATTGTGGGGCGTGAAGGTGTAAGGGTTAATTCGAAGAATATTCAGGCAATGCAGGATTGGCCCCAACCCAAAACCTTGAAGAATTTGAGGGGATTCTTGGGTCTCACAAGTTACTATCGCAAATTCATCAGCAACTATGGATGTATTGCACATCCCCTAACTAATATTCTGAAGAAAAAAATCATTCTTATGGATTGACAACACGCAACAGGCTTTCGTGTCTCTCAAACAAGCCATGTGCTCCACTCTAGTTTTGGCTCCACATGACTTCACCAAAAATTTTGTGATTGAAAGTGATGCTTTTAGCACGAGCATTGGTACTATCTTTATCCAGGAAGGTAGACCATTGGCCTTCACTAGTCAACAACTTAGTGGCAAACATCTGGGACAATCCACATATGAGAAATAAATGATGGCCATCTTACATGTAGTTGACACTTGACGCCCATACTTATTAGGGAGACAATTCCAAATATGTAATGACCATAATAGTTTAAAATATTTTCTAGAGCAGCGTATATCATCACCACAACAAAATAAATGGGTGGCAAAAATGTTGGGATATGATTATGAAATCATTTACAAAAAGGGACGTGACAATGTAGTAGCAGATGCATTATCGCGACAATTTGAGGATGAAGGCACCCTTTTATCACTTTCTCTACCTTGATTAGATTGGATTGAAGATACTCTTCAGGAGTGGTTCACCCACCCCTCCCTATTCCAACTCATTAATAACTTGGAGACGATCCCAATGCCTCCAATGACTACTCTTGGCATGATGCGGTTCTTCGTTACAATGATTGAATAGTGCTCTCCCCAACCTCAGATCTCAAACCCCGTTTCATGGTCGAATTGCACTCTTCTCCAACAGTCGGACATTCAGGATTTCAGATGACTTATGTGCGCGCCCGCTGCTCCTATTGGATTGGCACGAAAACTGACATTCTTACTTTTGTCTCTGAATGTGATGTATGTTAGCGCAATAAAGGGGAAACAATGAAGCAACCATGAACCTTACAACCTTTACCCCTCCTTGCCTCAGTATGGACAAACATCTCCATTGATTTCATTACTGGCCTCCCAAAGTTCGAAAACAAATCCGTTATCATGGTGGTTGTTGATAGGCTTTCCAAATATGACCATTTTTGTGCTCTACCCAACCCTTTTACCCCAACATTGGTGGCACAAATTTTCATGGAACAAATATTCAAAATACATGGCATGCTGACTTCTATTGTGTCCGACCGTGACCCCACCTTCACCAACAAATTTTGGAAGGAAATTTTCAAGCTCCAGGGCACAAAACTCCAACTCAGTACAACTTATCTTCCTCAAACCGATGGTCAGACAAAGGCAGTCAACAAATGCTTAGAAACCTATCTACATTGTCTGACTTCTAACAAGAAACATCAATGGGTCTAATGGCTACCTCTAGTTGAATGGTGGTACAACACTTACTATCATGAAGCTACCAAGATGACACCTTATGAGGTTGTATATGGACAACTTCCACCATCACCAGTGTCTTACCTCCCCAGTTGTTCCAATGTGTAGGCATTTGATCAACTCTTACAGAACCGTGGCGCCATGATCGCTCATCTCAAAGATAATCTACATCAGGCTCAGAACAAAATGAAGCAATAGGTCGATCGACATCGATCCGAATGATCATTTCAAGTAGGTGACCAAGTATTCCTACGAGTCCAACCATATAAGCAGATCTCTTTCAAAGAAAAAGGATGCCAACAACTCACACCAAAATTCTATGGGCCTTATCAAGTACTTCAACATATAGGAGATGTCGCCTACAAAATGGATTTACCAACCACTTCACGAATCCACCCAGTATTTCATGTCTAATACGTCAAGAAAGTGGCGGGGAACAATTGCAGGGTTGAAACAAGTTTGTCATAATTAAATGAGGAAGGTTCACTTTGGCTCCAACTAGAATAGGTCCTCGATACTCGCAAACGTCATCTTTGTGGCCGCACAATCAAGGAAGTACTAATAAAGTGGAAAGACACCTCTCCAGGAGATGCCACATCGGTCCAACCCTAACCCATTTATTTATGTAATAATCCCATAAGGGCCTAGTCTGATTCATAGTTAGTTGGTTGAGTCAATAAAGCCTGTAAGGAGTTATCCGCATTAATAGTAATTGTAAGTGGTTAACCCACATTCTAGAAAGGGACCACAATTAGTTATAAACGAGCCTTAGTTAATAAATAAGGCAGTTAACCCATGATTATGTTAGGGACCACAAGTAGTTAGGGTTTTGGATGTTAATAGGATATAAATAAGATTATATAGAACGACAAAGAATTGTATCATATTGTAATTAAGCTCTTCTCTATTGGAGGTTTCCCCCTCTAAGAGGCAAGTGAACATTGTATCTTGTTTCTGCATAATGAAATACCTCTGTCGCTTGTCTATTTTCTGGTGATATCTATATGTCTTGGCTATTTTGTTTCTTATTTCTTATGTTATGGCTCATCTATAAGGTCAAGTGCATAATATACATATAATGCGCATATGCATTCATAATCAAATTTTAAAAGGGGACACATAAACCTAACACAAGAAGACTATCAAACATCCTTGCAAATTCCTTTTTCATTAGTTTCGGCCATCATTACATTAGTAAATTCGACCTAGAAGCCTTCTCAACAGAACAAAGCCTAGGAATATAATCTAATATTTGGCTAGGTGATTACAAAATCATGCGGCCTCAATAGGCTCTACGACAATATTTCAATACACTTCTCTCTCTCCGTGGATTTTCCTTTAGCCTTTTCAAGCACTCCAATCGCTTGGATTGCTGCTAATTTTTTCCTCGGATGATCCACCCTTTCCTTTTCGGCTATTTCTATTGCTCGGATGTGATTGCATCCTCGGATGTCAATGGATATTCCAACTCAGTTTTGACTGCATGTGCCCTAATTTCCCTAGTCGATCTTTTGCAGTTGCCGAACTTTAGCAGATTCCTTCTCCTTCCTCGGCTGCCTTATTCACGAATTTTCATAGGTAACCTTTGGTCAATTGTAAAAATATGAAAAAACTTCATCTCCAAAATGAATGACCCAACAGGCCCAACCACAGTCCATTGACTCATCCCCAAGTCAATCATTTTCTGGTGCTTCTTGTTGTTGCGGTGCTCCTACTAGTGCTACTCCTTCTTGGCCGATTTTTTCAAACGAAGGACCCAACTGTGGGATGGACTAGATGGCTGTAGTTTTGAGTTATGTGTACTCAGTGAGTGTTACCTACCATGAACCTATGATAATGTTTTCTTGATTGTTGAACTATGCTAGAAGTTCGGTTGTTGTTTGAATAAATTGTGTCATCAAGAGGGCATTCCATTGAGTTTCTACCTCCACGTTGATTTTCTTCAGCTTCTGGGAATGGCTCTGCACCGGTGGATTAAGGTCATAGAGTAGAGTCTTTATCTCGCATGATTTGTCCTTAGTTTGATAGATCTGATTTTTTAGGACATTTGCTTGTGCTAGGAGCTACTACTGCTAGTTGTGGTATTGAGTTTATAGGGCTTGGTTG
Source organism: Pinus albicaulis (assembly GCA_034641835.2). NCBI lineage: Eukaryota > Viridiplantae > Streptophyta > Pinopsida > Pinales > Pinaceae > Pinus > Pinus albicaulis. Next base: position 354,051,437 of record CM076577.1, read on the forward strand.
AAGATCTTATTAGCCTATTGGTGTAGGGGGGAAACTAATTCATTTTTCTTTGCAAGGAAACATGAACAGTCTCAAACTTGATCTAAGTGTTCTTTAGCTTCCCCTGTAGCCTAGATAATAGAGGTTTTTAGGCAAGTCGCTTCAGTGGTTCTTTGCTCGATCTTGCTGGCATACTGGGATGCTGGATCTGGTAGTGCCCTTTGAGTGGTGGATACAATTATTTTGAGCTCTTTATTTTTTGAGATGATATCGGTGTAGGGTATTTTGATATGGTCACAACACTATGAAAGAGTGTTGGCAAAAAAATATTGTAGTGCATCTGTTACTATTTTTGGGGCCAGAGATCCTAGAACTTTGCACTTATTTCGTCGACATGGTTCTATAGCGTCTGCTTCTCCTAAAGAATGTGATCACTTTTTGTCGCAATGGAAAGATGTTGTTGTTGCTGCTACTTATGTTTGACTGCCATATTATTTTGTAACGCCTCCACTTGGCGTGAAACCATTTGAATGAAAGTAAACAATTGAGACAACGACCAACTGTGGAGGTCATCAAGGGTCATAGTAATGGATGTAGGGTACCGGATTTGTAGCAGTTAACTGCTAGAAAATAATTTCTTAGATTTCCCCAGGGGTGAGGTCTCCTGCTGCGAGGGCTCGACAGTGTGAGTACTAATATGGTCTAGGCTGGACTGCGGTGGTGGAAAGGAGGCAGGGTTGGAAGTTAGGGGCAAGATGTGTATTTTTTTTGTGCCTGGGTTATGAGAGCTAATAAGCCGATCAATTTTCGTTAATGGGCCCGGTGCTAATAGTAAAGATAACATAGATGTAGTAATAAAATTCGTGCTTGTAGGACGACTGCGAGTGCCTCATTGGTAATGCCTGTAATAGACTAAATTACGAAGTCTTCCTCCATTTCTATTTCAGTATCAAGAATATTTCTAAATGGAGGAATGTCTAAGATGGTGGCTGAGGTGGAGGTTGTTTGTGGTGATGGATTGCATGAAATTGGGGATATAATGGATGTGGATAGTGGGTTTTATTTGGTGATGGGTGTGGTGGCGTGAGATTGGGGTTCATTGCCAATAAGATCAACGAATTAAGTAGAGGTAACTTTAATCGATTTCTCGAGAATTGATGTTGGTATGATGGAAAGTGGGCGAGTATGATGGATGGTGGGTTTAATATGAGAATGTGGGCCCACTGAGGGGATTGAAGCAATGGCTAGGTTGCAGGTCAAAGAAGAAATTATAGTAACACTGGTAAATTCAAAAAAGGAAGGTGTTAAATTTATATAACAATGGTGTTCTATGCTTGATGCACTTTTACTTCAATCTTTCACAGTCCCAATACAAGATAGCAATCACATAAACTTGAAAGTAAAATGCCGATAGAATACAATAATAGATCAATAGAAGACAAGCCAAAATATAGATCAGATTTACAATTCCTTATGTGCAACAAAGATATGAGATATTTTTGCATTATGGTGGTCAGCAGGATGCTTCAACCAGCAAAGTCTTTCTCGGTCAGCCAACACTTTCATGTGTCACACCCACTGTTATCACTGAAAATTTCCAAGAGTTGTTCAATGCGTTAAAAAGAAATATCAGAGGTAACTATCAACCACTTTTCAAGATTAGGATCTAGCCTTCCTAAACTCAGAGAGGGCTCTGTCTTAATGTTTTAACTTTGTTGATTTAATAGATTTTAGGCTAGTTATGTATACTTAATTTGGATTGATTTTGTTTGCTTGGTGGAATTAATGATTTAGATGAATAGGTGCTTTTCCATTTTCCATTGGGCTATGGAGTCAATATACTTTGAAAATAGAAAAAAATCAAACTATAAAGAAACTGTTACAGGGCAGAATAGGTGAGCAACATCAGATCTCAAGGCTGAAGAGTGAAGTGATTTTTCAATCGGGATCAAGGAGAAATTAAGAATTCCTTAAACCAGATAATGAATAAGGTCAATCGAGATCAGAGGGAAATTAAGAATTCTCTAAACCAGATATCAGAAGAAAACATAGAAATGTATAGCAGTTCAAAACATAGTGTAATGTTTAAACAAATTCTACAGTAAAATTCCTGTTATAACATTCAAATTTAGAATAGATGTAAGTTTATGGAATACTTAGACAAGAGCACGAACAATTGAAATGTATACTTCATTGAGATAGCTCAACGCATGAATCATGTAAAGAAGTTTCTTTATAATTTGTCCTGTCTGTCAACTGGAAATGGTACAATAATCCTCAAGTAATAGCTCAATCAACTATGGAAATATTTAGAAATCCACACTTGATACTTCGAAATGATGAACTATTTATACAAATTATTACAAAAATATCCTGTCAATTGACTAGGATTTATTTAAGGAAATAAAATATCTTTATGAAAAAATATAGTAACACCTTTCAACTGACTGAAATATGGCCCTGTTTTCTTTGATTATTGTTCACTTGTTTGTTTCTTTCATCTGTCTTCTTTCATATGTACATCTTTCAGCTGTTTGGTCTTTAACATGTCATAGTAAATCACACCATTTTTCCCATGTTTCTTCATCTGGTATTTTGATCTTCATCATCTTCCGGTAAATCTCATATGCCTCTGAATATTTGGCAAACGTGGGCTTATTTACAAAAAGGTGATTTACCTCATTCTGGAGGTCAAAGAAGTTTTCCAAAGTGTGAAGGAGCACTTTGCATGTGGGAACGCCCTTCACTGAGGAGCTATTGGGAGTTTCTTTAGCTACTTCCCTCATCTTCTTATCATAATCTTCATGTCTCATTAGTTTATCATTTATTACCAGAGTATTAGGCAGACCCTTCTGTCTTAATACATCAAACTTGTTCATAAACATGTTCACTACAAGTTCCATTGTTTGACATTTGTCCTCAAGCTGTATCATCAGATTTCTCTTGGAAATCACTTTCTTCACCTCTAAGATCATCTCTGTTCTGTCAGCTATCCTGATTTCTTCTAATTCATATTTGTTTTTAGAATTTAGGAATTTTATCATTTCATAGGCTTCCTCTGGTTTCTTTCCAATATTTGCTTTGAAATTTTGAATTGCATCACCAACTTCCTTTACCAAGTCATTTTGCTCAAATATGATCTGTATAGAAGGCCAAATATCATTAACTGAGTTAATGATATTGGCCCACAACTGCTGTTTTGCTTGGGCTAAAGGCTCTTTTAGTGATAACTCCTTTTCTAGCTTGTGGATTCTTTCAGTCAATCTATTGGCTTTTTGTACTTCTGCAAATTTCTTTCCATCTTCTAAACTCTTTACTTGTTCTTTGAGCTTGTTAATTTTTGTAGTTTGAATGGACATATCTTCCATTGCTTTGATCATTTTGCTGGCCTCATCAGTGGGATGGGTTGTTGGTATTGTTGGAGTTGTTGCTAATGTAGTTGCTGGAGCTGATGTTGACAATGGAGCTCATGTAGACACAGGTGTTGCTGTAGATGCTATAGGAATAGAAGTAATGGGAACTACTTCCATGCTGGCTTGTTTTTTTTGCACAAGTTTATCCATTTCTGTTTCCATTTATTTTAGTTGAGCTGTCAACTGAATGAAGAGATTTATAATTTCATCTTTTTGGTTATCAGTTTCCAAAACCTCCTTGGTTTTTGGATGCTCAGTAGTTGGTAACTTTAGCTATTTCTTTAGTGCAACTATGTCTGAATTCTTATTATTTATTAGTTCTTCTATTTCTTTGATATCTTTTGGATTATAACCAACTTCTATTACCAAATCTTCAAGTGACTTTATCCTGTTATCCTTTGCTTGTGATGAGGATATTTCTAAATTTAATTATTACTTTATATTTTCTAGAGAGTTATGTAACTTTTGGACACTTAAAGATTTGTGTGTCATGGTGGAATATATCATTTATCCTGTCTATTTGTGAAATTCAATCTGGTCAATTGGATGTACATCTTTGGCAAGAACTTCAAAGGCTATATTTTTATAATCTTCTAAAGTTTTGGGGGCATACGCCTTTGGCTCTAGAAATTTCATTTGCATCTTCCTTGTCTTGAGGTCAACAGATGAAATCAACCTACTCTGATCACTAGGAGTTTTCGTCCAGTATTGTGCATATGTAACAACTTGTGATGCTTCATTTCTAATTTTAATCTCTTTGTATTTTTCCTTGATATCTTTTTATTTCTCAATTGGTTTGCTAGATGATGAAACCTCTACATTATTTTTCTTTTGAATGATTTGTGCACTTGAAATTGACGGTTGAAGTGTCTCTTTTGAATGTGGGGTAGGTGCATCATCCCTAATAACAATATTTGTTTCTGTTTCAATTATCTCTTCTTGCTCTATCACTGGATTTAGCTTTGTTTTCTTTCTCTACATAAGCTTAAATTTAGTATCAGTTGTAGTTTCTGCTGAATAAGAGCCTTCTTCTCTAGCCCTTTTTAAATTTATATCATGTGGAGCTGGAGTAAGCAGGATGGAACTAGTATCAAGCTGCTTCTCCACCTCTTGTAAAGTGTCTTCCAACCACTCTGACTGGTTGGAATATTTTTCAATCTCAGGCTTTGATTCATGAATGAATGGGGCGAGTTTGAACTTAAATCTCAATTTACTTATGACACCCAAGAGGTCATATGACAGTTTGAAACCGCTTCTGAACTTTAAATCTTATAAGCATCTTTCTGCTTCCTTTCCAACATTCCTACTATTGCATATAAAAGGCCCTAATTGGTTTTTAATCTTCAATTGGGTATTCTTTTTAGCTAAAAGGAAATTGATCTCATCAGAATTCAAGATTTTTCTGATGTATTCTAAAGCAAATATCCTCATTGGGAGGTATTTGGGAAGCTTGTATGGAACTAGTTGGCTTCCATAGACTCTGATTTATGTATGATTTTGGTATAAATACCAGTCTCCTGTTTTTCTCTGTTCTGATAACTGTAGAACCTTTTTGATTTATTCAATGATTCTAGGTTGAATGCTACTGCTAAGCATATTAGCTACTGGATATACAAAAGAATCAATAAAGTCTTTGAAACTGAATTCAGTGGAATCCTTTCCGATGAAGGATGTCCAAAAGATAACAGACTGGGGATTACCCTCTATGTCCAGTTTTTTTCGGTTGTCTGCAAACCTTTCTGATTGAAAATATATGAACAAATGGAATAACACTGAGGAGTATTTGAACACTCCTTCTTCTGGCAGTTTGATTAGTTGATCATGCATGGCATCTGCCAAGAATTGGGAAAAATTGAAAGTTGTAGCTGGAGGCTGACCTAGGAAAAAGATGGATAGGAAACCAAGAATAGATTCATCTACATGCTCATCAGTGAAATATCCTAAAATATAGGAAATCATGGTCACAATTTGTCTAGTTCTTTCTGAAAACATGGTAGCAGAGTATGGAGGATTGTTTTTAGGAGTTTCTACTGATGGAGGGAGGAAACTCTGAAATATTTGAAACCTTTTATGGAAATATAGCTTCAAGTAAAGCTTAGTGAGGGTCTCAATGGAGAAAGGAAATCCCTCTGGTTTTTACTGAATCTACAACATTTGATTGATGGATTGAGCAGTGATAGTAAATAGGATTTCTTGTGCAGGGGTGACTATGGCTCTTTCATTTGTCAAATAGCTGATTTGGCACAATCTGATGAGTTCATGGAACTGATAGGTTTGTGGAAATGTGTAGTTGGGCATGTTAGAGTCCCATAGATGAATATCATATGCCCGATCAACAAATTTATTATGGCTCCAACAATGGGGCTCCAAAAGGTTGCTATCAGTCACAATGTCATTAATTTTGAAGTCCTTATCTGCCAAAGGGGTGTGGTCAACATCTAACATGGGTGGTTGCAAAGGGTTTACATTTAGGACACTCTGGGAAGTCATTAATTTGTTTCAATTTATTAATAAAATGGCTTATTTAATGGTTTCAGGTACTCAAAATTACTTGGAATACCGAAGTTTTGGTTGCAGAAGGGCCCAGGTAGCAGCGGGCTTCAATCTTGGTCGACAATGGCTTTTGGTATTTTTTGCAAATAAACTGAGATAAGGATATAACAATATAGGGTGGAGTTTTATTATTTTTGAACTATGGTAGTTTATATCTTGGCGTGGGTGGTTTATTATTTATCACAGTGGTTTATCACCTGCCTTGGAAGTGGTTTGGGAATGGGGGGTGCGATAGAATGTGGTAGCGCCACGTGGCAGGGGAGTGGGGGAATGAAACCACCCATTTCGCACCCCCCCTCTGTTTTAAATTTCAAACAACAGGAGTGCGAAAGAGGTTGTAGGGCGTTAGATATTACCAAAGGTGATTGGGCGGTAGGCGAGTGTCGCGAAATCATTCAAATGAAGTGGGGTTGGGAAATTAGTTATATGGAGTTTGTGAAATATATTAGGCAGGAGGTTAGATCATAGTGTATCGAAATTTATATTAAGCGGGGATGGGGGGGCCTAAAGGAAACTGGGCCCAATTAATATTTTATTTTGTGCTTTAAAACTTTGAATAAGTGGGTTTTTGTGTTTTATGAAAACCGTAAAGTTTATTTAAGCGGAAAAAGGAGTTTTAAAGGGAAAAAGGGAATTTTAGTATGGGGAAGGGAATTTTCAAAGGGGAAAAGGGTTTTTTAAGAGGGGAAAAGGGTTTTTAGGAGGGGAATAGGGTTAGGATAAGGGAAAATGGTTTCTAAGAGAGGAAAAAGGGATTTAGCAAGGGGGAATGGTGTTAGAAAATGTTTTTGATCATGGATAAGCATAATGAGGCTTATATAATCTTTGAAAAGTGCTCTACCTACCCTTTTTATTCATCCCAACATTTTTTATTTCCTTTATTGGGTGCATTTGAGCTTGCTGACCCTTTTATTTTCTTTTGATAAGCAAACTAACTTATTTCTTACCTTATATCTTCCAATGGCTCATATTAAACTTATGAGCTCAATTTATTCTCTACCTAACTACTGATCTACAAGATTAAATGGTTTGGTAAGATCTTTATTCACTAAATATCATAACATGAAATTTAAAGGCATGAATGATCAAGATTAGACTGTATGATCATCATGATTTGTGACATTTTGGAAAAGATGCACAATTTTATTTGCAAAATTAAAGTAAACTAAAAGTAGTGGCATTTGAATGTGCAACACTTTCATAATTTATTTTTGTTTCTTTTTATGGGGTTCATATTTTATATCTTTTTTTGATCTTTCTTTCTTTTGGTCCTTTGATTATTCTTTTAGGACATACCCTCCTTTCATTTTTTTTTAATATGGAAAACATTTGCAAAAAGCAAAGGTATGTACAATATTACAAGACTTAACATAGGCAATTCAAAATTATGATCCCTATTATTATAGGAAAATAACACCCACAACCCTCAAAGACAGCTCATCACAAGTCAACGCAAGTCAAACCAGGGACAGCGTAGAAAAGGTAACATAAGAAGTGTCAGAAAATTCAACGCAACAAACTAGGGCTTCAGTCAGACAACCCGAAATTACTCGATTTTAGTGCCCAGCTGTACGACCTCCTAAAATCAGAATTTCTGCAGAATATTGAGGTCAAATGACCAATGGTTGACCATAGTCAATGCTGTAGTAGAAAAGCCATAAACATATCAGCGCAGAAAACAACAGCAAGCCCTGAACAGATCAGCACAAAAAATAGCAGCTTCGCCCCACACATGTGAGAAGAAAAAGGCCTCCAAAGGCTATTGAACCAATCAGAACACAAAGAGAGAACGTGTGATGAGATGATGAGAAAATGACCTCGAAGTCTCTCCAATTTATATCCATCAATGAGGGTGTGTGACACATCTCTTAGGCATGTGGGATAAATCTGGCCAGCCTTGCACATGTGGAATATAAATTCAAAATCAATGTTCTGCTCATCCTATCAAGATGATCTTTAGATCAATCTTCAACCTCTCCGAAAGAGGAATCCAACAAAAATATGACCATCTTCATATTAGCAGTGCAACATGGAGTTTGGACATAGTTTCCCAAAATTAACAGAAGGGAAAGGACTTAATGATGCCCTGAGATCCTCCAGATTGTTGCAGAAGGACATCATCTTTGTCTCGAGCTTCTTCAGGACTGGATTGAGTGTTTCTTCAGCCATTCACTTCTAGGAGGCGGAAGGAATTTCTCTAGGTAGAGGCTTAGGAAAATCCCTTCGAATTAATATGTCCTATTGTCGTCCTGAATTTCTCCAACAACTACAAGCGATGATGTGACTTCAGTGTGGAATACCTCTTATGAGAGAAAAAATGTCTAAGCGTGCATATAGAACATTTATGAGTTGATGCACTTAGGCCGAACCCAGGTACTTCCATGGCTTATACCAAACCATATATATTTTGAATATTAATCTAGGAGAAATGGTGGGATCTTGAGCTTGGATTTGGTGACAACCAACATTTTCTGGTACCATCCAGCAAAAGAAGCCTCATTAATTTCCTTGTTGTTGGGTTCCCCAGAAGTCTGCCATGGTAATTATCTGAGTGCAAGGGGTTGATCCTCGACAACCGGTGCTATCTATCTACCTTATGGTTGCCACCACTTCATCATTGCTAAGGAAACAACAAGATATCCATATATAAAATATGTTTCCCTCTTGTAGACATTTTCACAGGCTTCAAAGAGCTCATTCAACAGAAAAATGCACCAATTTAATTATGTGTCTTACACACAATATTCCACCACTGAGATGGTTTCCAAGGTGCATTCTCCCCTTGATAAATGCCTCATGATATACCCAACAATTTTATAGAGAGCGATTTTTATGGTTGGCTTTTTAATTGGTTCAATATGGGCTCCCTTAACACCACCCTAAGTACCATACTTGTTGTAGCAGTTGTAGTCACCTGTCTTCTTTCCTTGCTTGGAAGTATTCTAGAATGCAGATAACACTGTGGCTCTTGTACTAGATAGCCCTGTGAGTCTCTAAATGTTGCTGGCATGTATGGGGTATTCCTTGTCAAGCCAAAGATAACCCCCATGCATTCGACTGATGAGGAATTTGGTACATTGCATTGTTGCTCCCGTAGTGTTGAACATTGGTAGACTTCACAATTTTAGCCGTCGACATGCGTAGGCATTTTAAATCCTCTTTAATTCTAGAAAATTGGCTCTGATTTGGCAACAAATTTTGTATAAAATTCACGCTTGAGCATTGGGAAATGGAAAGAGTATGAGAGGTCATTATCCACAAGTGCAACCTTTTCATATTTTCTAGAGTGAGGCTCGATTTCAATGAATCTGGAGTTAGGTTCAGGTGTTGGAATGAAGAATATGGTGGCCTTAGTCATGGTTTTAGTCTGGAGACTATACACAATAGAAAAAAGGGGGTTTGAATTTGGGATGAGGACCAGGTAAATTCTACACTGAATCCAGACTAGGAAATTCAACCACCTATGATTTGCTTCTGAAGAACTTAACGTTGCAATGCAAAATAGAATGACCCGAGACAAATTTTTTATTAGATCGCATAACTAATAAATACAATAAATTTCTATACTTGGTTCAAATCATGAAAATAACAGTGACTGTGACTTGGACCTAACCCAGATGACACGAAAACTGAAAAAGGAGGGTGGGGATGATGGTTAATTATTATGATGTGATGGCAGGTTCCTAAAATTTGCTGACTGAATTATGTTATAGATATTACTGGAGAGAGTTAACCCAAATTCGAAATGATGCATAAAATTATTACTAATTATTACAGATAAGATGATTTCCACATGCGACTCCCTGACCGCAAACAGTTGCAGAGGAAGGCACTCAATTGACACTATTAAAATGGCTAATGAAATTTTATTCGTAACTGACTCGATTGAAATAACTGACGTAACTAAAATAACTGACAAAAATGAAGAGGCTGACATAATAAGGTAACTGAATGACTCTACCTAGACCTAACTACGATCCCCGTTCGGATATCAAATCAATTTGATGTAGAATCGATTGTGCCATGTAAGGGATTCAGGCATAAAACATTTACCCATCCAGAAATAGGACTCCATCTAGTTTCATGAGTTTTAAAACTCCTGATTCTCTCACTTTCGCGGCAATGAATGGTCCTAACTAATGCATTCTCAACTTTCCAAGATGTTTTAAGAACTTACTATCATATAAGAGAACTGGATTCCTAACTGCAAAGGATTTCCGCTTTTTATGTTGGTCGTACCATGCTTGATGCCTCTCCTCCTCGACAATTTAGTGGAAATCTGGTAGGAATTTGGATTCATCCAACTCCTATAACTCATCCAACCATTTTGTAATTGATTAATATTCTATCATGTGAGTAGCCTGTGCAATGAAAAGGTTGGGGATGATGAATTAAGCGGTTACCATAAATTCTCGTCCATAAACAAGCTGGAAGGGCATATACTTGTGAAGGTGCTTGATGGTTGTACGATTAGCCCATAATGTGGTTGACACCCATTTTTCCCAGTCATCTCAGTTAACAAAGCATATCTTGGTGAGGCCCCACTCTAAGATTTTGTTAAAATCTTCCATAGTTCCATTTTCTTGAGGGTGGTATGGGTTTCTCTTATGGCGTTGGATCATAAAGTTGCACAATAATGAGGCAACTCTCTCATTAATGAAGTGGGTCGCCTGGTCAATTGTGAGGCTTTGTGGGTACCCAAACCGAGTGATAATATTTTCAAATATGGATTTGGAGGCAATGTATGCAGTGCAATCTTTACCTGGTGCCACTTCAACCCATCTGGCAAGGTAATATGTGGAAGTGATAATGTACCTAGCATGGGAGTGACGCGCTGGAGGATTAATGGGTCACACAAAGTTGACCTCCCATTTCTCAAATTCCTGGAGTGTTCGTACCGAGTGTAAGGGAATTTCATCTTGGTGTGATGGCTTTCCCACACATTGGAAAATGTCACATTTCTTAGCATATTCCTTTGCACCTCGGAAATGTGTGGGCCACCAGAGTCCTGCCTGCAACAGTTTCCTCGCATTGGCCTTCCCGCCCATATGCTCACCTGCAACTCTTAAATCTCATTCCCATAATACATATTGTTTCTCATGATCAAGAACACATCATCATAATATTTGGTCAAGGTTTGGCTTTATAACTGTTATGTAATTAGTTGCAAATATGTAGCTCGAACCACCAGGTACCTTTTCTGTGTCACCATGTACTCCTCTAGCCATTTTCCTGTGGATAATAATAATGTGATGTCCTCCAAGTAGTTTGGGATGGCCTCAACTTAGAACAGGTCAACATCTGGCAGTTGATCATCTACTAACCCCCCGACTTCACCTGACTCTAGCCGGGAAAGATGATAAGGACCCACATTCAACCTTCCTAGCTTGAAAATTAATTGAAATGTGAACTCCTGGAACAAAAAAATCCATCTACAAATCATTCCTTCGAGTACATGTTTGTTCACTACGTACCTCAGGGCAAAATGATCAGTAAAGAACTTGAATGAGCCCCCCAGAAAATAGTGCCTGGATTTTTGTCGCGAGTACACCATCACAAGTGCTTCACGCTTAGTTGTGGTATAGTTACTTTCTTCCATGGATAATTTTCTACTAGACAATTAGATCAGGTGATTAAGGTTTCCATCTTCGGGCTAAGCCAAAACAACTCTCAAGGCGATTCCTGATGCGTCGATATGGACATGAAATTTCTTGTTCCAATCTAGATAAACCAAGATTTGTGTGTGTTGTAACTCCTAAAGACAACCTTGAGTTGCAAAAGACCAGTTCCTAAGACATATTAAGAATTACAGGATTTAAATTTGTTAATCTAGAGCTTACTTTAAGTGTATCTTCATTTAGGATTAATGGAACTGTTGTTCAAGATAGCTGAGGAAAAAATTGGTACTAAGCTTCCTGTAAACTGAACATCACTCAGAATGGAATCAGGACTGTCAGAATCAAGGATACCTCGAATGGGCCAAGTAATAACTAATGAACAGACCTTGGAATATAAGGTGGTAGTAATTCATAGGAATTGAGAGGAGAAACCCCAAGAAAGGTGGGCTTATTCTGCAATAAGAATTCGTCCTTCTCAGGATCAGGGGAAAATATGGTGGATGAGAGGTTGATGGAGAGAGAGTCTCATAGTGAGAAATATTAAGGTTGCAAGATAATTAATGTATGAGTGTCATATTTAATCAATGAGGATGTATAGAAATTCATTCATTAAATCATTTACAACCAGCGTTTCACATATGAGACTTTTTGAAGAACAGATAACAAAACAGAAAGAAACTTAAACCAGGAGATAAATGCATACATACTGCTCATTAACCCAATTAGAATCCATCCGTAGACAAGGTCGTTCTTACATTAACTTTCAAAAACAACTCTCCCATATATGCATTCAGAGCTAAAAACAACATTACATGAAAATCCACATAGTATGGACCCAAAACTTCCACAAAATCCAAAACACTTTCATAATTTTTGAGTTTCACATTTATAGGCTTTCCTCCATAGGCTCTTAGCTAGATATTTTTTAGGCATATATTCCTTCTTGATTCCCAGTACATACATAAAAATCAAAATGATATGGTCCAACTATAGCATGCTATAAGCAACACTCTTCATAACAAGAAATAACAATGACGAAGGTGAAATCATGATTTCACCAACAAAACATCATAACAGAAAAGTAAAATAAAAACAAAGTAACTATGGGCCACATGGGCCAAATATTGATATCTTCAATGGTTGCACCGAGGGGTGGCAGAAGTTTCTGAGGTTGATGGTCGTATGGGAGTGGAAGAAGATCCATAGTGGTGAGATGATAGAGACACCATTGGCTGTGAATTGGATGCGGCTTTCACGTGCATGTGTTCGTAATATCTCTGCCATATGACATTTGCAGGTAAGGGAGCAAAGATAAAAATCTCGAACAGTGCACACAAATGAGTCAGCTCAGAGTAGTCAAGGTTGGCAGAGAAGAACTGCTTCACCTTGGTGAGTAGTAGGAATTCCTCACGCAATGATGCCACCAATGTTTCGGCCTTAAGGTAGAAGATCTTTTCTAAAGTCGAGTCAACCCTAACTTAATCTCAGTCATTCATCGCTCATATGTGGCCCAAGGCAGTAGTACGCTTAAGGGGTCCCAACAAGCTGGAAATCCTGCCTCTACCACCTTATTCCATTCATGATCGAATGCTTCCACCCCTCTGTCCACTATCCCCAAACATCCAACTTCTTTTACCCATGCCTCCTCATTTTGTACCATCTTCATGATTTCCATTACCGTCCTGAAACGGTCGACCACTCCGTGCATGCCCAAGTATTCAGTGGGGAGTTCGTTGATGAATCAAATGTATCCACACATAATTTCCACGTTGTCATTTCCCTCTCGGAGACCTACATCCAACTGCACTTTGAAATCACTGATAACACTATTTTTATCATTTTTCAATGTGATGAGCTCCCAGTGATCCTTCACCTCTTTCATGATCTCACTCTAGATGATCTGTCTAGCCTCTAACAGTGACATATTAACTTTTAGCTATGCTTTTAAGTCTTTGACGGACTTTCTCAACTCTTGATATTCCTTGCGATTGGCATCCATTTCCTTTTGAAAAGATGAGATCGACTTTTCCTTTTCTATGAGGGCAATCTTTGATTCGTCTAACAACCTGCGTATGATTCGAATCTCGTATTTTGAAACCTGAAACTCTGTCAGGGCCTTAGTTAAGTGTTCCAAGGCATTTTGGGGATCATTGGGCACTTGACCTAGGCATACATGACTGTCTTGCTCCTGTTGGAGCTCAACCATCCTCCACTTTAGCTCTGTTATATCCTCATCCTTTTGGATAAGCATCTCTGTGAGGGCCTCCTTCTCTTTCTCAACCTGAGCCAACTCTACCGTTTGGATGTGCCCCAAATGGGGGATATTTAACTTGTGTCGTAGCTCCTGCACCTCCAATTCTGTCTTCTGCAACAAAGTTTGCATTGTCGCGTTCTCATCAGTGCCCTTACCCCTTATCATCTTCTTGTAATCCGCCAACTGATTGGAAAGATATTTTGCATTCTCTCTCTCTCTCTTCAGGGTGTTTGACATCTTGGTTAACTTACTTTGAGATTTTTCCAAAGCGAGGGTGTGCTTCAATACCTCGGTATGAATCATCTCTACGATAGCCTTGTGTAGGTTTATCTTGTCAGCCAATGGGATGGAAGCACACTTGAGTATCATTTCTAAGGATCTATACTTGGAACCTGTAGGTAAAGGGTGAGAAGATGAATGTTGGACTGCAACTATCATCTAATCATTCTCCACATCAAGAGCCTAGTATGGTGTCTGTCCACGAAATGAGCTAACTCGACCCTCAACCTTTCCCTAGCCGACTGGTTCTTTACTTTGATTTGCTCTCCTTTTGGCCATTCCATTACTGATCCTTTGTCCCTTTTTGAAGGGCCTTCCCTTGGGGTGATCACCTGTGAGTATTCTGAAGGTGCCTTTGAAGATGCAGAGTCGAAATACAATTGGAACCCTGACTTATCTTTTCCTTTACCAATATATTCCGGGGCTTCCTCTTCGGTCTGCTCGATGACCTATCCTTTAGGCCCCTCTGTTATTTGCTGTTTGTTGAGGTGACCTTCCTCTTCTTCATCCAAAAAATCCTGTGCCATTTGATAACTCTCCTGATCTTGGACCTCCACCTCATTGTGTGCACTTTCTCCTCTCCCTTCAATAGTTGGGGATTCAGCCTCCATCTCTATATCCAAAGGCCACAAATCATAGTTAGCTTTCCATTCTATTAGAGATCTAGGCTCATGTTCATATGTCTAAGATTTAATCTTCTTGCTTCTGTGTGCGATGAATCCCTTAGGATCATAGTTCCATACATCCCCTTGCAGGAAATTCATCTTCGAAAACAACCCCTCAGCCAGGGGGAGTGCATGACTTGAGCTGATAGTAAGCCTCATAATATATCCTTTCTTTGCGGGCACAAAATGAGTTTGGTCTGCACTCAAGACTTGTTGGGTGAACTGAAGGGCGAAAATTCTAATGGACATGAAAACTAGCAGACAGAAATGAGGAACTTCACAACCATAAACCCTGATCTCAAAGTGATCTTCGAATAAATACCAATCCCCGACACAATCTGTCTCACTGAACTAGAGCAACTCCTTTTATTCAGGAAAAATAATGGGCGGAGGGTTGCCATGTATAATTTCATAGGCCCTAGACATGAAATCCGTGACAAATTTTGTGTACCCCCTTCCTTTGGGGTGTTGACGGATAGAGAGGGTCCATTCGAAAAAGGATTTTGGCTCGTCATATTGCATGAAGAACTTGTCTAGGCCTAAGCCCTCAAACTTGTCTGCATGCGAGAATAAGAAAAAATAGAACACCAAAGAATAGTACCTAAAACAACTTGAAGCTGATAGGTCTTGGAATTGAGCTTGAATAGAAGAGGCCAGGAAGGTGGGGATGTCCATTAGAATCCCAGGATGCATCATGAGGTATAAGAACCCTAGACAGGCTTTTGTTACCCTACTCGCATTATCTAAATGCAACATCCCTGAAATGATCGCCAGGATGGGCTAGATGGTTTCGCGGAAGAGTGATAGAGGGATAGTTTATGTGGGCAGGAGAGTGGACATGCGAGACACAGTAATTAGCTCGAGGAAACCCCTTTTATTTTCAATGGGAAGGTTTGAGAAATGACATGAGAAGGTGACTTCGGTGTATTCGAAGCACTCAGGAGAAGAGGGATAACATAGGGCTTTTCTTATCAACTGAGGAATGATTTCGAACATTTTAGTCCCCTGTGCGGAAAGAAAAATATATTTTCACTCAAATTAAGCATCGGCGAGCCAAGCTATAAATTGAGGGAAAGGGTGGACAGATGGGGTAATATGATAGTAAAGCCATAAATCTATGACCCTAAACAATTCCTCACCCCACCATTTATAACCCAGAAGTTTGGACCGCATATTAGCTACATTAAAAGGGTAGTTGGTATCACAAAACTGGGCTTGAGATTCCATCAGTGGCTAAGGACCGGGGGCAACTCTGGCTTCTCGGGCCTGCGGGGCTTGAAGAGCGGTTTTCTTTATTTTCTCCATCATAAATTTTGATAAAAAGTAAAGGAGAGCATAGAGGCTCTTGACTAAATACCTGAGGTGGCGACGGGAGCGATGTGAGGAGGGAACTGCATAACTGCGGATTTTTACCCCAGCACTCAGCTTGGCAAAAACAAATTGTAAATGGTAAGAAACAACGGTTGACCATGAAAAATAGATGGGAAGATGGTCCATTTTTAGGGTAAAAGAGAGGGTGAAAACTGGAGGGCTGACACCAGGAGGACGTCAATGGAAGGACATGTGGTGCAAGAGGATTGGCCAATGGCGATCTTGATGGGCCACGTGCTTGACACAAGGTTCCAGTTTCGTACCTGAAAACTTACCATACCTTACTTAGCTCGACACCGTTTTGCGTTCTACTATAGGACAAGTGGTCCCCATGGCCTTTCGTCGGGTCGGAAGCTCAAAGAAGGATCCCTGTCATATCCCCCCAGAGCTCTCCTGATTGGCTCGTGGGGTGGATGAAGTCACTCCCTCTAGTGAGTCATTTCCACCAATTCCTTTATGTTTGAGAGCTATGAGAGCGGGTGCTCTGCACAGTTTGACGAGTTGCGTGATTGTTTTATGGGCTGCACGACCATTGTGAGCTGTGCGATTTCTTTATGGGATGCGTGATTATTTTATGGGTTGCGAGGCCATTATGAACAACATGATTGCTTCATGGGTTGAACGGCCATTATGAGCTATGCGATTGGGGAACTTGCCACCTAGTCTGCGTTACTAATTTTTCTGCTCACCTTATGGCCTTATTTCTTCATGTCGACTTAAGCTTGTAAAGTTCATAGGCCAACATTGGATCCACTTGGGGACAATGCACTATTTTGAGTGCGTTGAGAACCTCCAGACTAGGCGCCTGTGTCTTCTTGGGAAAATGGAGTCATCATTGAAAATTTCATGAACAATTTGCAGTTATAATTCAAAAAGTGAAGCATGCAGAATATAAAAATGGCATATATAGAGTGGAAGGATATGTACAATGGACTGCTGATGTCCATGTTAGTGTTGGAAATAAAACTTGAGAAACTGTCCATTGACAAGCATCTCAAGTATATCTCCCTCCAGATTCTCCAACATTAAAGTGTTGTTTCCCTTGGCTTCTAGCACCTTGAATGGTCCAAACCAGAGTGGATCAAACTTCCCGAGTTTTTCCTTGTCTGATCTTCTGACGTCCCATCTCAGTACTAGGTCCCTTGCCTGAAATTCTCGATCTTTAGCCTTTCGATCGAACATACCCTTCATATTTTTCCTGGTAACTTGCTAACCTAAGATTGACTTTCTCCCTAGTTTCATTTAGCTCAACCAGCTGATTCATCCTCCTCGTGAGGGAATTAGGCTCTTCTTCATTGTCTTGCAAGAACTGGGATATGGGTAGCTCGAGCTGAGTAGGAAAGACTGCTGCCCTGCCATACACCAATTCGTAGGGAAATTTCTCGGTCGATCTCTTGGTTGTGATCCTGTTGACCCATAGTGCGAATTTTAGTTTGGAATCCCAATTCTTTTGGTTTTCGTTGATTATCTTCTTTAGGATCCTTACAAGTGTTTTATTTGACGATTCAACCAATCCATTTCCCTGGGGGTAGTGCGCCGTGGAGTGCCCAAGCAGGATTTTATATCGCTGGTAGAAGTTTATGAACTTAGCATACTTGAAGGCTTAAGAATTTTCCGTGATTATCTTTGTCGGGCACCCGAACCTTGCTACTAGATTATCCTCTAAAAAATTGATTACCATTGTGTCCGTAGAATTCCTCGCAGGCACCACCTTGACCAACTTGGTGAAGTAATATATGGCAGTGAGGATCCATTGGTTTTGGTTACTGGAAGTCGGATGGACTTCACTTATGAAGTCAATTTCCGATTGTTTAAATGGTTCTTCAACATGGACTAGGATCAGCGGGAGGGGCACAAATTTCTGTTTCTTGGCGAAAGTCTGGCACTTATCACAAACTCTAATCCAAGCTTGAACATCACCAAATAAATTAGGTCAGTAGAACCCTTCTTTGAGGATATTATGGGCCATTGCGCGCCAAATGTAGTGTCCGCCACATATTTCGTCGTGAAACTCCTTCATCACTTCTTCCACCTCCTGCTCTGTCAAACATAGCAATAGTATTCCCAATGGTTCTCTCTGATACAAATGCCCGTTTTCTAGTGCAAACCTTTGAGACCTCAACCGTAGTGTGCGGTGCTTCATTTTGTCGAAATCAGGATGGCATCTCAGAGTTAAAAGGTATTAAATTATGTCTTTGTACCATGGGGATAACAGGTACTTTACGTGTGTTTTCTGTGTGGAGGTTTTTGTTCTTGGTTGCCTTTCAGCTCGCCTCTTGTCATTGATAAGTTTATTCATACAACTTGACAGTTGGATTTCAACAAAATATTAGCCAACCTCTGCCTTTAATAAGCTTAGTAGGCTTGATATCCATTTCATATTCCTGGATATTTTCAATCCATTTGCCTCTTTTCCCTTCGCTGTCACCCTGTACGAGAATGTCCTTTACCGCGACGGTGGGCACATAAGTTGTTATAGTGGACTGCAAAAAGTATACCCTGTAGGTTTCAACCCTATACAGAAATTATCTGAAAACAAATATTAAAAACATAAAATAAATAATAGCGAAAGAATAAAATATAAAACAAATATACACAAATATTTTCCCTTGGATCCCAAATCGGGACTACCAGCTTGATTTTTCATTATATTCCTTTTAGTGTTACAAAACATATATATACATGCCGAAGCATTCATAAACCCCAATCCATTAACTGTGGCTTAGAACATAACCGTAGTTCCCTTGACCGGATCTAAAAAATACTAGGGGCTGAAAAGCATCATGCCCCAAAACAATGTGCAAACCCATGCACAAAATAATGGGTGGGTCCGCCAACCAAAAATGGGGTCCAAAAATAAAAATAAAAATCCTGGGGCGCTACCCCGGACCTCGAACAAGGGGGGCTACCTCCCCCTCTTATGATCCCCTTGCTGCGCCTGACGCAACTTACAGGGGGCACTATCACCCCCCCTGTGACCCCCTGCGCGTGCGACTAATTGTGGAAATAATATAACACATACCCAAAATTCTCCCACTTGTTGTTTTCTTTCCGTAGGGGGCCACATGAGAGCTTAGTCATTAGTCCAAATCTGCAAAACCCATTGTTTCTCTACACCAAGATAACTTATGAGTGCTCATATAATTCGTCAATGGATTTGTAACATTCTTCTAAGTGTCCACCTTTACCAACAACACCCTTTTATCCTCAACCATATCTCTCACAAAGTGATATTGAACATCAATGTGCTTTGTCTTTGAATGATAAGCAGAGTTCTTAGCAATAAATTTTCACTTTGGCTATCACAGTCTATCCTTATAGCTCGCTACACCAACCCCATACTTGAACACAATCTCTGCAACAAAACTGCTTCCTTTCTTACATGAGCGCCTGCCATGTATTTTGCCTCTGTATTTGAAAGAGCCACTACAGACTGTCTTTTACTCATCCAACTAACTGCACCTCCAAATAGGCTAACCACATACCCACTTGTATATCTGCTTTGGTCTAGATCTCCAGCCCAGTCTGCATAAAAAAAAACATGGATGTCCAAAACTCTATCCAATCCTGGTCTCCCCTGGTAGCACAAACCATAATCACTAGTGCCACGTAAATATTTGAAAACCCGCTTCACTGCTGTCCAATGCTCCTTCCCTAGTTTTGAAATAAACCTGCTCAATACTCCCACTGCATGTGCAATATCTGGTCTAGTACAGACCATTGCATATATCAGGCTAGCTGCTGCACTTGCATATGGAACACGAGACATATCCTCCTCTTCTTCTTGTGCCTTGGGACACTGTTCAGTAGATAACTTTACACCTACAGGAATAAGAACCTTCACTGGTTTACTATCCTACATATTGAACCTCTGCAATATTGTCTCGACATACTTCCTCTGGTTTAGCGAGAGCTTCCTCTTTTCCTGATCTCTCTTAATTTCCATGCCCAAAATATAATTTGCAGCACCAAGATCCTTCATGTTGAATTTGGAGAACAATTGGGTCTTCAAATCCTGGATAATTTCTTTGTCATTTCCAATCAGTAACATATCATCCACATACAAGACCAAGTAAATAGCATGGTCACCAATTATTTAAAATATACGCAGTGATCCTCTTTGCTTCTGGTGAAGCCAAGTCCCCATATATAGGTATCAAATTTCTGATACCACATCCTTGGTGACTGTTTTAACCCATACAGAGACTTTTTTTAACCTGCATACCAGTTCTTTCTTACCGTTCACCATAAAGCCTTCAGGTTGCTTCATGTAGATCTCCTCTTCCAGATCCCTGTGAAGAAATGTTGTCTTCACATCCATCTGTTCTACCTCAAAATCAAAGGCAACGACAACAAATAAAAGTAATCTAATAGAAGTAACCTTGGCAACTGGAGAAAAAATATCACTAAAATCAATTCCCAGCACCTGGAATAACCTTTTGCTATCAATCAGGCTTTGTATTTCTCTACCTTGCCTTATACATTCATCTTCTTCTTAAACGCCCATTTTCTCCTGATGGGATTCCTTACATCCGACAACTCCACCAAATCCCATGCCTCATTTTTGTGCAAGTATGCCATTTAATCAACCATGGGCTCCTTCCAGTGTTTTCCATCCTATGAATCTACTGCCTCCTTGGCAGTTCTAGGATCATCATCAGTTACAGTTAAAGAAAAATTTGAACAAAAAGTAGGTGGACTATACCTTTCTAGTTGCCTTCTTTCCCGAACTGAGCTTCTCATAGTTGGAGTTTGTGGCTCTTTCTCTTCTGAATCTTCTTATGTTGTAGAGTCCGATTCATCCTCCTTTAGCTCAAAATATATCTTCTTAGGTTGCTTTGGTAGGAATTCATGTTTAACAACATCTTTCACCTCTCTAAACACCACATCTCGCATGTACACAACCTTCCTTGTTTCTGGGTTCCAAAGCTTGTAACCTTTAAACTATCCTTATACCCCAAAAAGGTTCATCTTTCAGAATTATTATCCAACTTGGTCCTTTTCTCATTTTGAACATGTACATATGCATCACATCCAAATACCCTCAGATGTGAAAGAGAGGGTTTCTTACCAGTCCATACCTCACGTGGAGTCTTATCCTCCAACACTGATGAAGGTGATCTGTTAACTAGGTAACATGCAGTCTCCACTGCTTCTGCCCAGAATTCTTGTCCTAACGTAGTACCACTGAGCATGCTTCTTGCCTTTTCCATCAGCGTTCTGTTCATTCTTTTTGTAGCTCCATTTTTCTAAGGTGTGTATGGATTAGTCTTCTGCCATACCACACTTCTTACATAATTCTTCAAATTTCTTCTTTCAGAACTCTCCACCATTATCTGTCCTCGACACATTTATCTTCTTCTCTGTCTAGTTTTCCACCAGAGCCTTAAGTTCTTTAAATCTGTCAAAGAAGTCAGATTTCTTCCTCAAGAAATATATCGATGTATTCCTTGAGAAGTCATCTATGAATGAAACATAGTACACAGACTTTCTCAGTGATGGAGCCAACACAGGTCCAAACACATCACTGTGCACAAGCTCTAATATCTTGTTCGCGCTCTTAGCACCAGAAGGAAAACTCACTCGATTATGCTTCCCATATACACAATGTTCACAAAAATCGAAATCCAGAGAGAAATTAGACATACCTTCTACCATACTATTTCCATGAAGTATCCAAAGGCCCTTCTCTCCAATATGTCCAAGCCTTTGATGCCATAGCATGGTCTTTTCTCCAGAGACCGCCAGGCTTTCCGCTCCACTTTCGGGAACCACAAAACTGTTGTACCCATCAATAACAGTGTTACCCTGAAGCTTGTACAAAGTTCCAATCCGAACTCCCCACATTAATACCAGTGCTCCCTGAACCATCTTGTAGGTATCTTTCTCGAACACTGTTTTTACACCTACATCATCCATCTTGCTTACAGAAATCATATTTTTGGCCAATGCAGGGATATGCAGAACACCAGGAAGTGTTCTAATATTTCCACCTTGCAACTTCAGCTTGAATTTTCCACGTCCGGTGATTTTTTCCTTCCTATCATCCCCTAAGAAGACATCAACACCATTATACTTCTCATACTCGCAGAACCACTCCCTATGGGGAGTGAAGTGAAAGGATGCACCTGAGTCAATCAAGCATTCCTCATGATTTACAGATGTATTTGAAGAAGAAGCCAAATAAACATCCCCACCTTCATTCGAGGTGGTTTTTTCCTCTGCAGAAGGAGAATCATCAGATCCCTTTCCTTTCTCAGGAGCTTTACATCTATAGTCCTTTTTGTAGCGCCCTTCCTTTCTGCATTTCCAACACACCTTTACAAACTTTCCTGGATATTTAGATCTCCCTCTAGATTTAGATCTCCCACTCAAAACCTTATTCTTGTTTATGTTATGGGACCTTCCTCGTATAGATAAGGCATCTCCATTCTGGCCCTCCATATTTCTCCGTCTCATTTCCTTCGATAGCAAGGCTGAGACCATGTCATGAAAATTTAAGGTAGTTGTATTGCTACCTATTGCAATAACCAGACTGTCCCACGAATCTGGTAGAGAACACAACAAATTGATGCACTTATCTTCATCTGAGATTTTAATATCAATAGATAAAAACTGACTTACCATAGTATTGAAGGTGTTCAGATGCTCTATCACCGAGTCTCCATCCTTCATCCTCAAGTTATACAACTTTTTCCACAGGAACAATTTATTCACCAGAGACTTAGATTGGTACAAAGTCCTTAGCTTGTCCCACAAAGTATTCATCGTAGCTTCCCCAGATACATTGAACAATACTGAATATGAGACACACAACCGTATTGTGCTCTTTTCCTTCCGATCCAACTTCTTCCAGTCTTCATCTGACATTGCCGTTGGTTTAGTATCCGGATCTACCGTAATCCACTGATCTTTATCCACCAGCAGATCCTCCATCTTGAGCTTCCACAACTCAAAACTCTGACCATCAAATTTCTCGATCTCTATCTTTCCACTGCTCGCCATCTTCTTTCACCACAAGAATCGATCCCGCAAATCTCCCACTGAACAGGGTCTACCACAGGTCTGAGCAAAAAAATGCTCAGCAGCAAAGGCGTCCCCTTGAAGCCGAAACAACTATGATACCAAATGTAGGTTTTAACCCTGTACATAATTATCTACAAAAGAATCTTAAAAACATAAAATAAACAATAGAGAGAGAATAAAACAAAAAATAGATATACACAGAGATTTTCCCCTGGATCCCAAGCTTGATTTTTCATTATATTCCTTTTAGTGTTACAACACATATATATACATGCCGAAGCATTCATAAACCCCAATCCATTAACCCTGGATTAGAACATAACTATAGTTCCCTTGACCGGATCTACAAAATACTAGGGGACGAAAACCATCATGCCCCAAAACCATGTGCAAACCTAGGCACAAAACCATGGGCGGGTTCACCCACCGAAAAATTGGGTGCAAAAAAATAAATAAATTCTCGGGGCGTTGCTGCAGACCTAGAACAAGGGGTGCTACCGCCCCCTGTGACCCCACTGCTGTGCCCAGCTCAACATACAAGGGGAGCTCTGATCCCCCCCCCCCCCCCACCCTGTGTGCATGCAGATAATCATAGAAAGAATATAACACATACCCAACATACCCGAAATGATTTTAAGGCCTTAACCAAAGCATATGCCTGCTTCTTTAGTATGTTGTATTTTAATTATGCATCTCTAAGGAATTGACTTAAAAATGCGATAGGTTGGTCATGC
Organism: Pinus albicaulis; assembly: GCA_034641835.2. Lineage (NCBI taxonomy): Eukaryota > Viridiplantae > Streptophyta > Pinopsida > Pinales > Pinaceae > Pinus > Pinus albicaulis. The sequence continues at coordinate 354,075,329 of CM076577.1, forward strand.
CCCTCATCATTCTTTTGCAACAATTCTACGGGGATTGTGTGGGGCGATGCAAACGAAAATATCAAGAACGACTTCTTATAATCTAGGCCAGCCAAAACTGGGGCTTCTGCAAAGGCCTGCTTGATCATGTCAAAAGAATCCCTTGATTGAGGTGTCCATTTCACTTCGTTACTTTTCTTCAGCATTTTTGTGATGTTTCTAACAATATTGACATAATTAGGTATGAACCTCCTTAATAAATTTATTCTACCTAAACATACCTGCACCTCTTTCTTATTTCTTGGTAATGGGATGTCATTTATTACTTCCACCCATTTGGGGTCAATATTTACCCCTTCTTTGGTCACTATATGTCCCAATAACTTCCCTTCTTCCAGGGAAAACAAGGATTTTTGAGGGTTCAGGGATAAACCATACCTGTGACATTTGTTGAAGGTCCGCCTCAGGGGTTCAATATTTTCAGCATCAGTCTTAGATAAGACGGTGATGTCATTCAAATAAATCACCACGAACTTGTCTTAGTCCCCCATGAAAGTGATATCCATCAAGCGCTGAAAGGTGGCGCCAAAGATTATGAGGTCGAAGGGCATCCGTGCATACATAAAGGTTCCCCATGGCGTAGTGAACGTCATCTTCTTTTGATCTTCTGGGAGCATCGCCACTTGGTTATATCCCAAGAACTTGTCCATCATAGACATGCAGGAGGACCCACCACCTTCTGGAGGATGTGATCCATTTTGTGGAGGGGGTAATTATTTTTGAGTGAAGCTCGATTCAAATTTTGGAAGTCCACACAGAGCCTTATCTCGCCATTCTTCTTCCTTACTCGTACCGGGTTTTCTATAGACTCCGAATATGTTAGAGGTACGATTATTTTTGCATGTAACAACTTCTTGACCTCTTTCTCAATGGCTGGGAGGAGGATGTTGGGAATACTGAGAGGGGGCTGAATGAGTATTCCTGTCAATTAGTATTATTATTAATCTTTTAAAGCATGAGTTAATCTTCAATTATTATCAGTGTTTGTACAATGATAGCAGTAAACAAAAGGAACACAAATGAAAACAATTTTTAAGGTGGAAATCTCCTTTGGGACAAAAACCACTTGAATTCTTTTCTAATAGTTATTTAATCTTCAACTCCAATTGAAGAGAAAGCTCCAAATTCCTAGAATCTAGAAAAGCATTCTTATTGAGTGCCCATTGGATGGACGCTCCAATGCCCGAGATTCTTTAGTAGTCAACTGAACGGATGCCCAAAACCCAATGAGCTACAACTCACCCTAGCACCACCCTACCGCCTTGAAGTTTTCACAGGCTTGAACCTGTTGGTGACTTCATGCATCATTCTAGCACCACCCTACCACCCTATAAAATAATAAAAGAAGAATGGATTCCCATACCAGGGAAAATGGTCAAATTTACAATGATATAAAATGATGTAGAAGAATAAGACACACTAGACCATAACTCCAACTATGACACAACCACCTGATGATGATCCTAGACCTCCTGACACTGCCTCTTCAACTCTTGGCAAATAGACACTTGTATAACTTTTACAATGACTCAGTACAATGATACCTTTACAATGACTGTATGCAGTGCTGCCCAATTAAAGACTTCATGTGGTGAAATTCTTGTTGTTCTGCATCTTGATTGTTGCTCTTGTCATGCTACCCATTCTCACTCTTCATAACATCAGATCATGCACTGAGTCTTATATTGATGAATATATAATACTTGCAAAAAGTCTTCAAGGAAATACCCATGACATGATAATAACAAAACTTACCTCATCCTACATAGCATATGTCAGTGTTAAGAAAAAACAACAAATTAGAATACAAAGAACCTAATGCAATTAATAGATGAACATGTATATAAAGAAAGTAATTTCCTGGAGCTTACCTCTGCTACATCATTTTTCTACACCTTGCTTTGATTTTTTTCCCTAGAAAGTCTGGTCCTTTGCAACCCTTAACAACACACGATCTAGCTTTTTCTTGCCTTCCAGGAGCTTGATATTGATTCTAATGTATCTTTGTGATTTAAAATCCCCAATATGTGATATTCGTTATTGTATTATTCTTCTAAGTATTCTTTCCAATGCCATAGGTATTGTTATTTCCCAAATCCACCTTAGGCTGAAGGAAGGCGGGATTCAGGGTAACACCAAACCACGCTCAGCCTCGTAGCTAGCCCTACGAGGACAGGAGAGGGCTCTCTCCGAGTCAATCTCAATGAAAATATTCAAAGGGGCTTGAGACTAAAACAACATCCTACCATCTTAGGCTAGATAAAAAATAGGAGGGTTTGATTTTGATTTTTAGGTTTTTGTTGGAAAAAGGGAAAACAATTTTGGGCTTGGGGATGAGCGCTCACCCGTGCAGTTCGGTTAAAAAGGTGGTAGGAAATGAAGTTGATGTCTAGAAATTTCGTTTTAGCCCAGATAGAAAATACCGCCGAGAAGTCAAGAGGGAAAGAATACAAGTATGATCCCCCAAATTGGGATTTAAACATATAAAACTAAACAAAATTCTAAGGCAGAGCACCAGCAAACCAATGAATTCTACCTCAATTACTCATTTGTTTAATTCAGAAGCAAAGAGAAGGGAAATGACATACATATAACATTAATGAAACTTACAATAACATGAGAAGAACATCATCAAAACTCAGAAGCCACAAGGATCCCAACAAGTGCTGCAAAACTCTGGTCTTTCCTTTGCCAAAATCTGAAATGAATGTACAATGAGGTGCCAAACTTTTCCCAAGTATCCAACCCTGAAAATGTCTCAGAAAATACAATATATAGACTATCCTAACCCCTTCCCATGCCTCTAGGGGTCGATCTCATCCTTCTAGGAGTTGTTTCAACCAATTCTAAACATGGAGCTAAAATCTAGGCAGCCAAACAACTTGCCTCTATATGCTAGGAAACTGATCCATTCACTTAATTTTCACTTTTTAGTGAATGAATCCTCTAGAACAAGTAAAAACATGCCAAAATTACATCATGGTTACCAAATTACATCATGATAGATCAATCATCACATGAAAAAGTAAAACTAGTCAAAACTGGGCGAATTTCTGAGCTGAAGAGTGAAAATGAGGCAAAATTTCTCTATGCGCCGCGCTCAAAAAACTCAATGCGTCGCACCACTTTGAGCCTATTTTTGGGGCACTTCCTGAAGTCCAAATCGAGCTCATGATAGCTCGTTGGAAAGCCCTATCTGTCTGCTATCCAACCCAAGTGGAATTTTTGGATTTGGATGTCATTTGCCCCTCCAAAACTGCAATCTCCCAAGACTGGTTCCTGCTGGTGCAAAAAGTGGCAGAAAGGCCATTTTCAAGGTGTTTTTGGCCCTTTAGGCAGCCCAGAATTTGATGAAATGCTTCGGCCATTCCTGAACATACATAATATATCATAACAAACCCAAAAATGCAAAGTTTTCCTCCAGAAGATCTCCCAAACGTAAGCGCGCGTCAGGTGGCGCGACGCGTCGGGCGGAAAAACCTGTTTTGTGACCAAAAATTCAAAAATGAAAAAATTTTCTCCAAATTCCTTGAAATTTGGACTGGAGGTCCATAATCAAGTACCATGCTTAGCCAAAGAAGCTTCGGCCAAGATTCGGAGTCTATACTCCCTTTTGCGTCGTTTCAGTGCCCTCCTAGTGCATGCAGTTCAGTGGTGAAAACATTGTCGCGGTCATATGAGCTATCTGTGTCTGTCTCCATGGTGTTGAAAGTCTATGTCAAGTGAATGTTTGACCTGTATGAGATGGAAAACAACAATTTGGTGTATTTGCCTCCGATTTCCAAATGTGTGCCAAAGGGAAGGGACTGTGGTAAAAATGGAGCAGTGGGAACAATGAAGTCTTGCCAAGTGGTAGTTTTCCCTTTGAGGATTTGACAAAATTTGGAAGAGGGGAAAACCACTTGAATTTTGGAGTAACTTGGGATTTTGGGGATTTTTAACAAGTGAGATGGAAAGAGGGAATGAAGGTGAAATGATATGACGTGGGATGGAGAAATAAGGTACGAGATGATATGAGTGGTTTGGAATATAAGGGAATAGGGGATTAACAGTGATGATAGGATTACAGTGAAAGGAAGGGATGAAAAAAATGGGAAATGAACAAATTTGGCACCACAATCACTTTAAAACACCAATTATAAAACCCTAAGGGAACAATTTCTAACAAGTGAATAAGGTTTATAACTTGACATTCAAATTCTCATACTCCCTTTCCAAACGAAACCAAACGATGGCATAATAGCATTTAAAAAAATCAAAAACTTATTTGAAACATAGAATATTGAGTCAATTTTGAGTTTTCATGAAGCAGAGGCAAAAATTAGGTGTTTTGGCCCAATGCGCCGCGCACCAACCCAATGCGCTGCGCCATACATAGTTCATTTTGCAGGAGGCTTTTGGAGACCTTCCCGGTGTCCAAATGGGGCGCAGGATAGCTCGTTGGAAATATTATTGAATCTAATTTCCAACCCAACCAGAATGTTTCAATTTGGAGTTCATTTTCCTTGTCAAAAATCAAAGCTCCCAAAACTGGTCAAAATGAGCAGAATGAGGCTGCCTCAAGGCAGAGTGCTGTTGCAGTCAACTTTTGAAGGTCTTACTCAACTAAAAATTGAGCTCATGATATCTAATTTTAAAGATATTTGTGTCTAGTTATCATTTTATGCATCAAGCAAGTCATTTGGCCAACCAAGCTGAGAGAAATCCTAATTTTCCTAAGGTCACTTCAGAGGTGCATCAATTCTCCTGAGGCAACTGTATTTTTGAAATTATTCCAAAACCATGACACCTGTGTAAAACGTGAAGGAGGTTTTTATTCCTTGGCATGTTTTGGACAAAAACCTCTCTCAGTTTTCCAAATTCATCTTTTATTGCTCAGAAACATCATTGGAGTAAAACCTATCCCGATGTGTGGAACAAGGGATTTGTCGAAATGAAGGGGATAAGGGGCTTCTAAATTCTTGAGAAAATTTTGGGAAGTAGGGAGGGATGTTAGGAAGCAAGGGAAAGTGGAATCTCAGAAATTGAGTGAGTGGAAGGGGTCCAAAAGGGCAAAACACAGGCCTAGCCTAGAAAATTGCCAAGTTGTAGCAAGAAACTAGGTTTTGTGTGAAAATGAGGAATTTGGGGGATCTCAGTGATGGGAAGTGTTTAATAAAGTAAATTAAGGATAGGGGAAGGTGTATGAACATCAGGATACAAGTTTGGCCGATGATTTGACCATCCAAGAGAAATTACCTCCAAAACCCTAGGAGAGGGAAATGAACCTTACCTAGGCACAACTGAAGCATGAACAAAGTGTAAAATGACCCTTTGGAATCTGAAATGATGATGAAAACCCTCTAAATGATGGTACAATCAGCTGAATGGTGACATGGACCGACATTTGGACAACTTTGACAGGAGTAAGAGCAAACCCTAGACCTAAATACTTAGTGACCAAATTTTGCTTGAAGGCTCACTGAAATGACAAAATTTGACCTTGACGCCTTAACATCACCTTGTAAGAGCATGTTTGATCACTGGAGGAAGGATGCAAAGACTGACACTAACAGGTCTGACTTGATTTTGATTCTTCAAGGAAACGTAATGCCCAATCTCTCATAATGACCTAATTATGGACTAGTTCAGTGGAGCGAACTTGTACGACGTGCCACATGTCACTGTTTCCTCCTTCAACTCTGAAATTGATACACAGAAACTAAATTCCATGCACTATGTGCCAATTTTTACAGAATTCCAATCCGCTTCTTATAGAGAGAGTTATGACGATTTTCCCAAGGTCACCTCTTTGAGATGAAATTCGGGAGCCTGCAAAAAACCCTAAATTCCACAGATCATATCTCCGATAATATAGAGAACCAAGATCTAAAATTCAGACATGATCTTCATCAGGAGTTCGCCCAAGTGGGTTTTTTTTTTTTCGCATCTGAAGCTTCGCAGAAAAAATTTTATAGCGAAAAATCCATGATGACCTCTTTTTAGTATCGAAATCCTTACATGAGGAGGATATGAGGGTCACAATTTATATAAATGCATAGGTTGAGAGGGTCTTAAACAAGTGAACATTGGAGGGATGTTAGGAGATTAAAAAATTATTAATTATTGACTATTCAATGACCAGAACCAATGATTATTGTCATGCCACAACGCCATGGGGTTTTAGCCCACTAACTGGGGTTACTAACTTCAAACATGAATATCTCTCACACCATGAAGAATTACGTGGCGTGCCATATATCAACGGAAACATATCGACAAATAGAAACCATCCCAAATATCATTAACTTATAATAGAGTAATTTTTTAAGTCAAAATTCCCATGCAAGATCGGGGTAGCCCCTGGTGCTCCTTGGGTTGACATCAATGACAACTATTGATCAAAAGAGGAGTGCGTTAATCTGCCTTAGTTTTTTTTTATGAGGGTTGGCATCTTATTTAAGAGGGATTATGTGCTGGATGATATGTACATCAAAATTATTCAAGTTTTGGTATGACCAGGTGAGGACATCCTTGTAGGACCTGAACAGCTCCAAGTATTGCCTCTGATATTCCTCAAAGAATGTTTTCGACAAATTCACCAATTTTGGGTCTTCCTCTGTTCCAATATTTAAATCCCTGATTGGCTCATCAAACGTTGACTTGCTCAAGTTCACCAGGATGTCATTCTTGTCAAAAAATTTCTCGAACGAGATAAGGCCTCTAGGGATAACATTTCCCTTCAATTGGAAAATTCAGTGTCCAGGAGCCACCTCCCACCTTGTATTTGGTTCTTCAGCCTCAACCTCATCTCCTGGTTCAATGACTAAACTAGAGAATTTTCTCACCATCTCCATGAAATGCCTGATCTGTTCCTCATCTTCAAAAACCTGCCAGTGTTTAACATTATATGGAATAGAAGGGCGATACCGTACCTCCACTTCATACCTGAGTAATGGTTTTTGAGGTTGTCGAAAATTACTAGCTACCTCGCCTAGTGAATCCACCATTTTGTTTCTGTCTCTAGGCATAAAATAAATATTGAATGCCAAGAAGAAATTCTCAACCAGATCTCGCACTTCATTCCTGTAAGCTCTGAGTCAAGGGTGTTTTATCTGACATTGACTTCTTACTTGCCTCCCCACTAATTCCGAATCTCCAAACACCTTGAGACTTGGTATGTTCATATTCCTTGCTGCTTGCAATCCTAACAACAACGCTTCATATTCTACCACATTATTTGTGGCTTTGAATTCCAACTTGAAGGAGAGGGGAATCAAGAAGCCTTTAAGGGATATCAAGATGAAACCTTCCCCATTCCTTCCCTTGAGTAAGCCCCATTGAACAACAACAACTAGATATCATTCACTACTCCCCTTTTGGAGTTAATCTATTTTAGGGGGCAGACCTTCGTTTCCTGGAGGATCATCTCGTCCTCCTCTAACATTAGACAAGAGAACTCGCCTTCGTTACCATATACTAGAGAGTTGGTCGAGCCATAAGCTTTGGTGACCTTCTTAACAAACCTGGACTCACGATACAACCTCCTCTCTTCTCCATCGAACACAAGGATGGTGGCATAAGTTAGATCGAGTTTGATTTATCCTCCAATTTTGGATCCCCAAGACCTGGACAACAACATACCGAACCGGGCTGGAATGTCCGCCATGACAATATCCATCGCCATACTCTTGGTAGGGATATATGATAGGTTTACTACCAAGTCCTTTATCATCCCTAGGCATTTCACTCTTTTAGAGTCGAACGAATACAAGTCCTTGTAAGGCCTTGTAATCTGCAACTCGAGTTGCTCCATGACAGATAGAGGCAAAAGGTTATGAGATGCCCTAGAATCTAGCATGTAATTATGTAACAACATATCATGTATTACCATGGTCATGTAAAATGGAGGTGTGGATGAATCTTGCTCTTCTACACAGGGTCCAAAAATGACTATGGGTCATTCTTCTTGGAGGTTGAGACTATCTGGTAGGGGAATGACACTAGGGGGTTGCATGAATTTAGATACTTGGGGCTTTGTATGAGGGCCGCTTCAATAGTTCACTTAGGGTAACTTGGATTTTTACCTTTTCTAATTCTTTCTGGAGATTAAAAACAGTCGGTCCCTTTTTAGTAGGAATTGTGTTGGCATTCTCCTTAGGGGGGTCAGATGGATTCAGAAGTGGAGAGGGAGACTTCTCAACCTTAGGAGGGTCAGGCTCCTGGCTTATGGAGGTAGATGCAGTGGCCTTCTGAGGGATTGATTCTTACAATGGTTTATTCCCTTTAGCTGAAGAGATAGGAGGAGTTTGGGTCTTTTATACTGAATCTTCGTTCTATTCTTGTACCTGGGTTCTCTTACGAGAGGACCTGAGATCATACTTCTCATGGAGCCGAGCCTACATGAAATCTACAAACTGTCTGCAATAATTGTTAATATCCTTGTCCTCGAGAGGAGGTTCTTGCTCCTCTACTCCTCCCTGTAAGATGATTTCACCTTCTTTGTCATCAAAATAAGCAAGGAATTGATTTTATTGACTCTCTATGATTTCCTCGGATTTCCCTTCCACTTCAACTTCCAGGTATAGAGGAGGCTGGATGTGATCCTGATACTCCTTCATGTCCTGTTGTATCAATTGCAATGGAGGCTTCTGATACTGAGGATTGAATCCTCGATTAGGAATTATATGATCAGATTGAGGTAGGGAACTCTTGGCTTCTATCTCAAGCTTCACCAATTCATTTGAAAGGTTTTTAAACAATTTGTTCATTTCCTCTATCTTGTAGCCTTGTGATTCTCCTTCTTGATTTGAGGCAGTAGCTTCCTCTTTGTTTTTCCTTATCATTTCTTGATCTTCTTTCCCCTTGAATTTTCCAGTAGAGGTAAAGTTTGCTTCTACTTCCAATGCATCAGTTTGGATCTGATCTAGAGATGCAGACTTCCTTTCTCTTAAGGTGAACTCAAATTTTGGTTCAAAAGCGCCCATGAAAACTACCTTAGCAATTGCTTGGGGTGGTTTTTTTTTCTATGGGAAGATTGTTATATAGCTTATTAAACCTATTTATAAACTCTGTCACATATTCATTATGTCTCTTTTTTAGTGCATTGAACTCAGTGAGAAAATAGCCATGGTCCCTCTTCTCTCCCCATTTCAACTTGAAGATATTCTCCATTTCGTCCCAAGTGGGCACTATGTTATTGGCTAGTAATTTGAACCATTTTCGAGCCTCACCATCTAGATATTAGACAAAGAGGCTCAAAAATACATTGAGATGTTACACATTCACATTCTCAATGAAGGCACATAAATTTTCAGTATGTCTCTGCCCTGGAGTGCTATCTTCCCCTGTGAAATGGGGTAGAAGCTTAAGGTAGTCTTGAGGCATGTAATTCAGGAGCTAGGGAAGGGCTAATGGGGCATAATTATTAAGGAGAAATCCGGGCACAACCATCTGAGGAGGTGGTGATAGGTTGTGGATCTGAGCTTGATGTTGAAATGTTTGATGGATAAAAGGTATCTGATAAGTGAAGGAGTTAAGATTGATTTGTAAGCTGTTTTGGAGCACTGGAACTTATTTTACTTCCTTGGCCTTAGGAGAAGTGTGGGAAGCATGGAAAGAGGCGTCAACTAGCTGTGCTTCGTCCTTTATGAATGGATTTGAAAAACAAGAGGCTTCTGGAGGATATTCGAGCACTTGGGCTGTGGAGCTTTGACCATGTATATCAACTCGTTGAGATGAGGAGAGTGAAAATTTAAGAGAGAAAGGGGGTAGGTCGGCCTAGCTAGGTTGTTTTTCCTTCTAGAATCTTCTGAATATTATTTTCTCAGGATCAGATACAGAGGGGGTTTTCAATTGAGAGGTATCTGATAGGGTATGTGGCCTTGTGAAAGCCAGGATTATTGCTGATTTCAACTTGATTGTAGTGGAGTCGCCAAGGTGAGGGCTATGCAACTCCCAATCCTTCATGCTCACCTTATTGAAGGGTGGAACTTATGTCGTATCCCAGGGAAAATATTTGTTCTAATTCGGTCCGTGTAGTTCAAGGCAGCTGTAGAAAACTTTGGTACTAAGCTTCATGTAAAATAAACATCACTTGGAATGGAATCGAGACTGTAAGAATCAAGGATACCTTGAATGGGCCAAGTAAAGAACTAATGAACAGACCTTGGAGTAAAAAGTGGTAGTAATTCTGTGTAATTAGGAGGAGAAACCCCAAGAAAGGTGGGCTTATTCTGCAATAAGAATCCGTCCTTCTCAGGATCTGGGATAAAGATGGCGGATGAGAAGTTGATGGAGAGAGAGTCTCACGGTGAGCAATATTAAGGTTGCAAGATAATTAACACATGAGTGTCATATTTCCTCAATGAGGATGTATACAAATTCATTCATTAAATCATTTACAACCAACATTTCACATATGAGACTTTTTGAAGAACAAATAACAAAATAGAAAGAAACTTAAAAAAACAAGAGATAAACGCATACATGATGCTCACTAACCCAATTGGAATCCATCTGTAGACAATTTCATTCTTATATTAACTTTAAAAAACAATTCTCCCAGATATGCATTCAAAGCTCAAAACAACATTACATGAAAAGCCACACAGTATGGACCCAAAACTTCCACAAAATCTAGAACTCTTTCATACTTTTTGAGTTTCACCTTTATAAGATTTCCTCCACAGGCTCTCAGCCAGATATTTTTTAGGCAGATATTCCTTCTTGATTCTTAGTACATACATCAAAATCAAAATGATATGGTCCAACTGCAACGTGCTATGAGCAACACTCTTTATAACAGGAAATAACAATAACAAAGGTGAAATCGTGATTTCACCAGCTAAAAATCATAACAGAAAAGTAAAATAAAACAAAGTAACTATGGGCCACATGGGCCGAATCTTGATATCTTAACCAGTTGCACCGAGGGATGGTAGAAGGTCCCCAGGTGCATGGCTGTATGGGAGTGGAAGAAGAGCTAGAGTGGCGAGATGAAAGAGGCACCATTGGCTGTGAAGTGGATGTGGCTTGCGAGTGCGCGTGTTCATAACATCTCTTCCATACAACATCTATAGGTAAGGGTGTAGAGCTAAAAAGCTCAAACGGTGCATGCAAATGAGTCAGCTTGGATTAGTCGAGGTTGGCAGTGAAGAACTGCTTGAACTTGGCAAGTAGTAGGAATTACTTGGCAGTGATGCCACCAAGTTTTCGGCCTTAAGGAGGGAGGTATTTTCAAAAGTTGAGTCAGCCCTGACTTTAATCTTGGTAATTCATTGCTCATATGTGGCCTAAGGGAATAGTACACCTAAGGGGTCCCAGTAAGTTGGAAATCCTGCCTCCACCACCTTATTCCATTCATGATCGAATTATTCCACCCCTTTGGCCACTGTTCCCAAACATCCAACTGCTTTTACCCGTGCCTCCTCCTTCTGTACCATCTTCATGATTTCCATTACCGTTTTAAATGGTCGACCACTCTGCGCATGCCTAAATATTCAATGGGGAGTTCGTTGATGAATCAAATATATCCATGCACGATTGTCACATTTTCATTTCCCTCTCGACAATTTGCGTCCTGCCACACTTTGAAATCATGGATGGCATTCTTTTTATCATTTGCCAATGTGATGAGCTCCCAGTGATCCTTCACCTCTTTCATGATCTCATTCCAGATGATCTGATTGGCCTCTACCAGTGAAATATTACCTTTGAGGTGCACTTTTAAGTCTTTGACTGACTTTCTCAACCCTTGATATTCCCTGTGATTGACATCTATTTCCTTTTGCAAATATGAGATCATATTTCTTTTCTACGAGGGCAACCTTTGCTTATTATAAAAACTTGTGCATGGTTTGGGTCTCATATTCTAAAACCTTCAACTCTGTCAGGGCCTTTCTTAAGTGTTCCGAGGCATTCTGGAGATCATTGGGCACTTGAACTAGTCATACATGGTTGTCTTGATCCTGTTGGAGCTTAACCATCCTCCGCTTTAGTTCTGTTATCTCTTCATCTTTTTGGATAAGCATCTCTATGAGGGCCTCCTTCTCTTTCTCAACCTGAGCCAACTCCGCCATTTGGATGTGCTTCGAACGGGGGATATTTAATTTGCGTCGCAGCTCATGCACCTCCAATTTTGTCTTCTGCAATAGATTTTTCATTACCATGTTCTAATAAGTGCCCTTAACCCTTATCATCTTCTTGTAATCATCTAACTGACTGGAAAGAGATTTTGCATTTTTTTTCTCTCTCTCTCTCTTCAGGGTATTTGACATCTTGGTTAACTCACTCGAAGCTTTTTCCAAAGTGAGGGTGTGCTTCAACACGTCGGTATGCAACATATCTCCGATAACCTTGTGTAGGTTTAGCTTTTCAGCCAATGGGATGGAAGAAAGCTCGAGTATAATTTCTAGGGCTCTATAGTTGGAAACTGGAGGTGAAGGGCAAGGAGCCGAATGATGGACTACGACTATCAGCTGATCATTCTCCACGTCAAGATCCATTAAGAGCCTAGTATGAAGTCTATCCATGAACTAAGCTAGCTCAATCCTCAACCTTTCCCTGGCTGAATGGTTCTCTGCTTCAATCCTGTGTCCCTTTCTGAAGGGCCTTCCCCTGGGTTGATCACTTGTGAGTATTCTGGAGGTGCCTTTGAAGATGCAGAGTCAAAAGACAATTGGAACCCTGACTTGTCTTTTCCTTTACCAATATATTCTGGGGCTTCCTCTTCGGGCTGCTCGGTGAACTGTCCTTTAGGCCCCTCTGTTCTTTGCTTTTTGTTGAGGCGACCTTCCTCTTATTCATCCAGAAAATCTTGTTCCATTTGATAAATTTCCTGATCCTAGACCTCCACCTCATTGTGCGCACTCTCTCCTCTCCCTTCAACATTTGGGGATTCGACCTCCATCTCTGTATCCAAAGGCCAGGAATCACAATTATATTTCCACTCTATTAGAGGTCTAGGATCATGTTCATATGTAAAATATTTAATATTCTTCCTTCTGTGTGCGATGAATCCCTTAGGATCATAGAGCCATATATCCCCTTGTAGGAAATTCATCTTCTGCAATAGCCCCTTTGCATGGGGGAGTGCATGTCTTGAGATGATAGTAAAAGGCCCTACCACGGTCGTGAGCCTCAGATTATATCCTTTATTTGCAGACACAAAATGAGTTTGGTCTACAATCAGAACTTGTCGGATGAAATCGAGGGCATAAATTCTCATAGACATGAAAACTAGTAGACGGAAAGGAGGAATTTCAGAACCATAAAACTTGATCTCAGTGTGATCTTCGAACAAATACCAATCCCTGACACAATCTCTCGCTGAACTGGAGCAGCTCCTTCTGTTAAGGAAAAATCCTGGGCGAAGGGTTGCCATGTATAATTTCATAGGCCCTGGACATGAAATCCATGACAAATTTCGTATACTTCCTTTGGAGTGTTGACGGACAGAGAGGGTCCATTTGAAAATGGATTTTGGCTCGTCATCTTGCATGGATAAATTTTCTAGGCCTAAGCCCTCGAACTTGTCTGCGTGTGTGAACGGGAAAAAATAGAACACAAAAGAATAGTACCTAAAAGAACTTTAAGTTGATAGATCTTGGAACTAAGCTGGAATAGAAGAGGCTAGGAAGGTGGTGATGTCCAACAGAATCCTAGGCTGCATCATGAGGTATAAAAACCCTAGACAAGGTTTTGTTACCCTACCTGCATTATCTAAACCCAACATCCCTTAAATGACCATTAATATGGGCTGGATGGTTTTGCAGAAGAGCAAAAGAGGGATACATTTTGAGGGTGGGAGAGTGGACATACGAGACATGGTAATTAGCTTGAGGAAACCCCTTTGCTTTTCAATAGGAAGGTTTGAGAAATGACATGAGAGGTTGACTTCAGTGTATTTGACGCACTCAGGAGAAGAAGGATAGCACAGGGCTTTTCTTATCAACTGAGGATTGATTTCGAAAATTTTAGTCCCATGTGTGGAATGAAAAATATCCTTTAGCTCAATGTAAGCATCGGTGAGCCAAGCTATACACTCAGGGAAAGGGTGGAAAGATGGGGTAATCTGATAGTAAAGCCCTAAATCTATGACCCTAAACAATTCCTCACCCCGCCATTTATAACCCAAAATCTCAGACCACATATTAGCTACATTAAAAGCGTAGATGGTATCACATAACTGGGGGTAGCTCTGGCTTGTTGGTCCTGCGGGGTTTAGGGAGAGGTTTTCTTTATTTTCTCCATCATAAATTTGATAAATGATAAAGGAAAATAGAGAGGGACTTGACCAAATACCTGAGGCAACGACGAGAGCAACGTGAGGAGGGAATTGCACAATTGCAGATTTTTACCCAGGCACTCAGCTTGGTAAAACAAATACTGTAAATGGTAAGAAACAATGGTCGATCATGAAAAACAGATGGGAATATGGTCCATTTTTAGGGTAAAAGTGAGGGTGACAACTGGAGGGCTAACGCTAGGAGGACTTCAGTCGGAGGACACGTGATACAAGACGATTGGCCAATGGTGGCCTGGTGGGTGAGGGGCCACGTGCCCGACACAAGGTACCAGCTTTGTACCTGAAAACTTACCTTACCTTACTTACCTCAGCACCGTTCCGCATTCTACTACAGGATGAGTGGTCCCCATAGCCTTTCGTCGGGTCGGATGCTCGAAAGCGGATCCCTGTCGTATCCCCCCGGAGCTCTCATTATTGGCCCGTGGGGTGGATGATGTCACTCCCTCCAGCGGGTCATTTCTACTGCTTCCTTCATGTTTGAGAGCTATTGGAGTGGGTGCTATGTGAAGTTTGATGAGTTGTGTGATTGCTGCACGACCATTATGACTGCGCGACTAGGGAGCTCGCCACATAGGCTGCGTTACTAATTTTTCTGCTCGCCTTATGGTCTTTTTTCTTCATGTTGTATTAAGTTTGTAATGTTCACATGCCAACAATGTGCTTGCCAAATTTTCCTTTAACTCATTAAAATCAAATTCAAACTCGTTGAACCATGCAGAACTTTTATATTTATTCAATAAATTTTCCAATGGTGCAATGATTGAGGCATAGTTATAGATGAACCCACGATAATATCTAATGTGGCTGAGTGTGGATCTCAGCTACTTAATAGTTGTCGGTGGTGGCATATTTAGTATTAGTGTAACCTTAGTGGGATCTACACATATTCCCTCTTTA
The DNA here is from genome assembly GCA_034641835.2 of Pinus albicaulis. Classification (NCBI taxonomy): domain Eukaryota; kingdom Viridiplantae; phylum Streptophyta; class Pinopsida; order Pinales; family Pinaceae; genus Pinus; species Pinus albicaulis. The sequence continues at coordinate 354,090,552 of CM076577.1, forward strand.
CAGACTATATTCCCCAAAATTGTTCCAAAAGGGACGACGAAAATGAGATTTTTCAAGTTTAAAGAGATCTTTAGCTATTTACAACAGTCAAACATCACTTGGAGCAAACTGGAGTGTCTTTTTTAGTAAACTGTAGACAATCCAATCATCCATTTAAACCTCCATAAACCTATTAATATAGTCCCAAAAGGCAACGATTACAATTCTCGAAAACCCTTTCAATGCATTCTTGAGTCTAAAAGGCATGACATGGTAGGAATAATATTCCCATTCAATTGTGAATGTGGTTTTATTCTTATCCTCCTCTATAATACGAACTTGGTGGTAACCATAGAATCCATTTGTGAAAGAGTAAGCTTTATTTCCTGCCACATTGTCTAGGACTTCGTCCCTGAAAGGGGTGTGGAAAGGGTTATAAACACAGGCATTGTTGAGACTCATATAGTCCACACAAACCCAAATTTCTTCAGTGTCTTTTTTGTTTTGTATAAAAATTGGACTAACCCACTCAACCTCGTCAACTGGAACGATAAGCCCTGCTGCCAAATTTTTTTCTATTTCCATCTTCACCTTCTCTTTGACCCTTGGGTTCAATCTATATGGCTTATGTTTCACTAGATTTGCATCAGGTTTAAGCATAATCTTCATCTCCCCTAGCTCCCCCTTAATCCCCTTAAGCTCCACGACTAATGAAGGGAACACATCTTCATATTCTCTTAGGAGATCGAATATTTCCTTGGTACTCTACTCATCTCAATAGTCCCTAATTGAAGCTAATTTTGGATTCTTATTAGTGCTGATATTGTTTTTCTGCAACTTCAGAGGTAGTAGCTACATACTAGAAGTTACATGCCTATCTTTGATGCTCTGCTACCCTTTAGATTCCTTAAATGTCAAATGCCTTAATTCCTATAAATAATCTCCATGAGGCTCCAGGTATATCTTTCCGCAAGCCACAACTTCATGGAATCCAGATTCATATATGTGATCAAAGGTGTTATAATCTAGGAAGCCCTCAGTCAACTATCCTATTGAGAACAAGAAACTTTTGACAGCTAGCAAAGAAAATGTTATCTTCTTGTCATTATCAATGAAGGAAAAGTCACTGATATACTGAGTTTCAATATGGTCTGACTCATCGATCTATCTTTTTATCTCTTCCTTCACGTACCCTGCCTGCGAAAATGTCGCTAGAGTGTGGAAAAAGATATGTACCCACTAATCTTTCGGAAGTCCTTCTCTGATCCATTTTGCCTTACAATCTTGCAGGTTTTGCTGAGGGTCGGTGCTCCCTCAATACTTAGTGAAATTGGGTAGGTAGTCCTATGAATACTTGAATCTGGCCACCAATGCTATCTTAACCCTCTGCCACTCTATGAGATGGTTGCGGTGAGAACCCCACCACCTTGCCGACGTCACTTGTAGGGCAACGTCCAGTAAGGGTACTTTGTGTATTTTCGAGATGATTGAATAAAATTCATTAATAAAATTAGTAAGAGAAACCATGCCACTAAAAACAGGGAATTCTTGTACCTTAGTACCTGTTGTACCTTAAGAGACAATCCCTTAGCTGTGATAGGAATCAATGCTTAAGACATTTTATAATTATGTCACAAATTTTTATATCTCTATTTTATTAACCCTCAAGTATTTATAATTACACCCTTAAATATCAAATATTATTAATGCTTCACAATGCTACCATCTATTAATGTTGAATGAAATGTCTGGAAGAAAATGTAGGAAGAAGTCCAAACTGATATGCTGCTTTATACAGAAAATACCATTCCAAACTCCGTAAGAAACATGTGAAAGAAATAGTTTAAAACAAAGGAGCGCCAATTAAGGTTTTTAACTCTTATACATAGAAGTAATAAGAGACCTACTGCTCATAACCTTGTTTTATTCATAGAAGGAAATACATAATGAAAACTGGATACATTTCAACATAAACAAAATGCCAGAAACTTGCTTACTCATTCATTAATATTTGAATATTTGAGTGTAAAAATATTTGTCGAGGAGGTCCAAAACTCGGAACCTTCCTTCCCCTTGAAAATTACATTAAATACAGTAAAAAGTAGTTTGGAACTGCTGTAACCAATTCTAACTACCAAAACTACTTCATGACTTCGAAGGCTGTCTATTACATGCCTTGAAAATGTATTTTTACAATTACATTGACTTCATAAAATAACATAAAGTAAATATCCTAATCTATAGGAATTGCTGATGATGTGGCTTATTTTCCTTGATCGACTGATTTGTCTTTCTTTGCTGCTGATCCCTTTGTTAGGTCAATTTTCCAAGCTCTGCACTTTTTCCATATTTCTACCTTCGTTTTGGATGAATGTGTCAGATTTTGATATTCCAATCTGAATGCAGTAATTCGGTCATAAGAAGGCCTTTCAGAGAAAAGGGTTTTTACCATCCACAAGAGTTGAAAATGTCTCTGCAAAAAGTTGACCATTGTCTCTCCCTTGAGCACCTGAGTCTTTTCATACCTGTTATCAATCTTGATTTTTGTCATCACCAATGAATTCTCATAAGAGCTCCATGGAAAAATATTTCCTTCAGCTCCCCAACATGATGGCAAGCCTACCCTTGTTATTTTATCAAATGCTTTATCAAATTGACTTACTGCTTCTTTGATTTCTATAAGTTTCTTTTCTGCAGCCTTTCTGAGATCATTCCTAATAATCATTTTGATAATTTCCACTGCATATAACATTCTGTCCTGCATATCATTCTCCTCTAACTCTTGATATGATTTAGAATTGATAAAATCAATAAATCTTTTGGCCCAAATGGCTCTGTTAATCCCTTTTTGCTTATCAGACATAATTGGCTCTTCACACTCCAAAATAAGAGCTTTTTCTTTTGCAATTATCATCATGAAACACCAATTGGATTTCATTTCTGAAATGATATCAGTCCAAATGATATCTTTAGCTTGTATCAATGACAGATTGCCTTTTATTCTTTCTTTGAGATTCCTGATCTCAGCTTTAGCATTTCAGAAATCCATTCTGTATTTATCTGCTTCATTTTCTAGGACCTTCATCAATTTTGCTGCAGTCTCTAGATTTGTCTGAGCTTTCTTTCTATCCCTTTCAGCCATCTACAACTTAGTATTTAATTGAATAATTTGTGTTTGTGGGTCTTCATCACCTGTAGGAAAAAAAAAGGTACATTTATGATTATCAATATGATTTTGTAATGAAATTGTAGTCTGCTTTACTTTGGAAAGTTCTTCATCCTTCTTCATGAGTTGTTGCAACAACTCTTCTTTTTCTTTCTCTACCTCTGCAACTTCTGAAGCCATTGAATGTTCACCAGAAGGCAACTTCAATTTCTTCCTTAATGTAGAAATCTCTGCCTCAACACTTTGCATGAATTTCTGCATAGCAAACTTCTCACTAGGGTCTACACCAATCTTAATAATAATCTTCTTCAACTCTTAATTTTGAACTGTCAAGGCTCTTGAATTAGCCTTTTCTAACTTCAGCTGCTTAATAACTTTCCCTAACATGTTTTCAACTTTAACTGCCATTGCATTTGTCTTTCTGAGGTCATTAACAATCAATTGTTCTGTCTGCATATGCAAATTCATTTTGTCCATTAGTGGAATCTTTTTAACATCCATAGTCACATTTACAGTATTAAAACTGTTTGAAGACCCTATTAACATTCCTCTGGGATGTGATAGAGCAATCCTAAATTGATCTTTTTCAATATCCATTATATTCAACAGCCTTGTCTAATCAATAGTAACCTGATGTTCTGCTTGGGCCTCCATGTTGGCCTTCATTTTCTGATTTCTGTCTTCAGTTTGCGAAAACACCTGTTTGATTAAGGGTACTTGGTCATGAGAGGATTGATGACCTCCAGGGGAAGAGGGAGCATTCTTCTCTTCACCCAAATGCAAGGAAAAACCAGGTGAATTAGAGGAATGATCCTCAACAAATTTTGTCCTTTTCTCACCTCTCGGTGCCTCATCATCCAAGTCAATAACAACTTCTTTACCTCTTTTATTTGTTTTCTCCGTTATAACAGGATTTTGAATGCTTGTATTCACTGAACTTATTTCACCTTTGTTTGCTACCTTTTCTTGCTCAGGTCTACTTTCATGAATGAAAGCTGAGTATCTGTTCTCAATTCTTCTCTGTGAAATTACACCATGGGGATCATAAGCCCATTTTTCTCCTAGTAACATATGTGCTTCCTCCAACAATTTTGTTACTTCCTCAAACGCTTGCCTCATATTAACTATGAAAGGTCCCAGACTCATAGGTAATTTATACATATGACGTTTCTTCATAGGAACAGAGTACACATGATCAACATTCAGGCTCTATCTGATAAATTCTAAGGCGAAGAGCCTCATTGGTACAAACGTTGGGAGTCTGTAAGGTTCAACATTTGCACCATATAACCTTATTTCAGAATATTATTCAAATACAAACTAGTCCCCAAATTTACGGCTAGTTCCTAAATGTAGAAACTCCTGGGCTTTAGGTAAGAAACAAGGAGGATGAACTAAATTCAATATTTTATATGCAATGGGCATATACTGACTAGCAAAATCAAATAACCCCACTTCATTTTTCTCCCTTCTGATTATATCTATCCAAAATATAACTGACTGTCTATGCTTGTTTACATCCATTATATTTAGACCTAACTGCATGAATTCCTCAACATTCTGATATAAAAATAAGTAGACAATCAGTGAGGGAAATTTAAAAGAACCTGTTAGTGAAAGACTCATCAACTGTGAGTTGACTACTTCTTGCCAAAAGGATAGAATATCCAGGACCATTCCTGGCTTCATTATCATGGCGAACATTCCCAGGACCTACTTGTCCACTGTGACATCATCTTCTTTTCCCAAGATTTTAGCAATACTGCTCAATACAGGCCAAGTTTCTTCATAAAAAACTCCCATAGTAAATTCTCCACACTCTGGTTGAAACTGCTTCATATTAGGGTTCAAATGGAACATAAAATAATTGAATTCTTCTCTTGCAAGGCTTTCATAGTAATTAATTAGTGAATCTTCTGAAAATTGAACTGATGATTCGGACTTAGGAAAACACAGGGCTTGGAGGATTAATTGGGTAGACACCTGCAGAACATTTTCTCCTTGGGAATTCATTACGAAACATCTTCCGGGATACATTGAGGAAACCAACCAATAGATGAACTCTGAGAATAAATGGGTCTTCAGGATGCATGCAAAAAAGATTCCAGCTTTTATCATGGAGGAATAGACAGGGGAATTATCCTTATTCAATACAAATTGTTGCTAAAATGGAAGATGCGTTACTGAAGACACAATATCTTGAAGGTCTCTCTCATTATCCATGAGAGGAATGTGGCTCGATGACCCAGACAAAGAAGGCCTTTTAGCCATAATTTAGAAAAGGAGCTGAACGGATACTCTTGCAAGGTGACTGAAAAAAAAAAGGTGACGGGAGAATGAAACAGGTCGAAATGCAAAAAATTGCAAAGTATTTTGAAAACAAAATGAAAAATACCCCCAAATAGGTGGCGCGGATTTTGTATTAAATGCCATACGCAACGTGTCACTTAACCGTTGGAATTATTTGACATGAATAACAACTGTTTTTCATTTTGCAATATGACGTCACTACGGGGGGTCTCAGGGTATGGCCGAGAACTCCGACTGGTGCCCCCACAGTCGATATACACTGTTGATCTCTATTGCCTCCATAGTCAACCCAGTCAACTACGGAGGCACCCTTTCCGTTAACTCTCGTGCTGTTAGTGCCTGCGGGTTGGGTCATCCGGTTTATACTTTTAATATCAACACTCTCCACCTTTTGAATTGATCGGCCTTTAATCTTTGGATATAAAACCCACTTGCACAAATTTTGAAACAATTAAACTTTAATACATCAGACTAAAAACATTTTCTTTTTATGCCAAAGTATAAAACTATAATACTTTAACATATTTTATTTTATTTCAATTTCAGATTTTTTTTGTATTTTTAATATAAAATTAAAAGGATATGTAGATGATCCACAACAGTACCAAACCAGTTGATGAGGTGAATTTTGGCATAATTCCTTGTGTTGATCTCATGTCCACCCTTCTACCAGTCATCCCACACAACCTCAGATCCAACTTCATAGCTCTGAAAACTTCTCCAGCTAATCGATCCTCCTACTGTAGGATTAATATAGTCTTCCCTTTTCCACCACGTCAACCAATATAACTAGTCCAACAACTCATGTTCTTCTTTGTTATCCGTTGGCTCTATTAACCTAAACCATTGATAGGGGTCCAGGGGATGGATCACTCTAACTCCCTCCACTTAAAATTTCATTATATCTCTCTTTAGATCAATTACTGCATAATTTTCAAAGGCCTAGTATACTCCTAGGAATGTTGGATAGAGGTCTTTATCTCCCATAATAACTATTAAATCGAAGTGAGTGTAAGTCTTTACCCCTGCTATGTCGACCTCTACATTCTACAAATTTCCAAGTGGGAGGATACAATACTGATTCACCCTGAGTAATTGAAACAAACAGAACACCAACTTAGGCATTGCCAAGACTTCACAGGCTTTCCTCAATAGGATATTCACATATGAACCCAATTCTATCATTGTATCCTTGATTTGAAAGCCTACAACTTGGACATCAATCTAGAATTCCCTTGTCGTACTTTTCTTGTTCCTGAACACTCGTTTGGAGTGTATTTCGGGTAAGTTGGTGGAAATGAGTACTTCCCTAACTGCCCCATCCTTGACAACTAATTTAATATTTTCTCGCAACTGTTTGAGCATTTTCTCATCATTCACAATCTGGAGAAACATCCTGAACCATTATGCTATAGGTTGGTAATTATGTTGATGTTTGAGATTATGGATTTTGAAGGTTCTAATTGTTCTCCGTGGAGCTCAATAGTTGGAGTCAATTTGTTAAAAAATCTCCACAACCTCTTTATAGTACTGCTTCCACTGGATGGAATCATACAACCACTTTGGTGAGGCTGAATTTATAATTCTTAGATATTCAGTGGCTCCAAATTCAGATACGGTCTTCTTCCCTCCCCAGGTTACTATATTAATGTTTGAAGGGGGAGTTGTCTTAGGTTTGCTTGGTTCGACATTAATTAGATTTTCTCCCCTTTGGCGGTTGCACTCTTCCCATTTGGAAATTAGCTCTAGACAATCGTATATTGCATGATTGTTGACCCTACACTGAGTGCACCATGTTCTTTTGGGAAATGGAAAACCCTTTGCAACATGCCCCTCCTTATCATAATTATAACAACGGATCAGAACTCTGCCGCTTGTTCTTCCCCCCCTTGTTCCTCCACCTCCTCGTCATGGAGGAGCTTCATTGATCCTATAAGAAAAATGACCGAACTGGTTAGCTAGGGCATCTAATGACCTACACTTATTAGTGTGGTGAGCAGGTGAACCACATAAGTCACATAAAACATTGTTTGGGACATTTGAATACTTCTATAAATTTGGACAGAGGCGAGGGAGATACCCATAGGTCATGCTGATTTCACAATATTCAGTTGGAGTTGCACCCTCCTAATTAGAAAAGGCGTGGAACTGTGTGCATGTAATATTCCTAAAATTAGCATAAAACTAATGGGAATATTAAATTTTGATTTTTCTCTTAGCTAGAGGAATAAGAGGGTATGGAAACCCATAAATCTCCTTAGTAGGAATAAAAGACACTCCTAGTATGAATGGAGGTCATCTAAAATCTGGATTGAAGACCCTTAGGTGTGACAAGGGGCTAGAGCATGTTGAATAGGTCAAGTTTGACCAAATCAAATAGCATTGTTATAGAGGAGTGGCATTAATGCTGGGACATCGTAGTTTTGGAGGGAGATTGATTGCATGATGGTGGAAACCGTAAGCAGTGGGACCCAAGATGAGAAGGCTCACTGTTAGGAAAAATACTGAGGGGGGGGGGGGGTGAATCAGTATTTAGAGCTGACTGAAAACTTTTTACTTTTTCTTTCTCTTAAAACCATACGCTACTTTACTGAACCCAACTCGCGTATACACGCGGATATCCTTAAGAAAACTTGCGTATGTCCAGAGATCTTACTATGCATTTAATTCTTTACTTAGATCATTGCATAATTCATTCATCAGATGTTTAGTAAGCAGTGAGCATGTGTATTAATAACAAAATAAGCCATCACACATAAGCAACACACATGGACACCAGTATTTAAGGTGGAAACCCAATTCAGGAGAAAACCACCGCTGCTGTCATCTCTGTCTTCAATCTTTATTATATAGAAAACCTTTTACAACATTGTACTGATGTAGACTTATACCAGTACGCAGGCTTCTACCTACAGAAGGTTGCAACCTTCTCTCGTTTTCCAGCTGCAACTGGAAGGGAGCTCCAACCCCCTGGTCTCGTTTACCAGCCTCTCCTAGAAGGGAGCTTCAACCCCCTGATTTCAACACCAACTTCTACTGGCTGAAAGCTTCTACTTCCATACTGAAGGCTTCAACCTTCAGACCCACTGCAGACCACGTTTCATCAATTTTCATACTGGATCAAACAGCTTCAACACAACCCTTCACTTAACATCAACAAACATATTTTGCCCAATACTTCAAACAGAACAGTGAGACCACTGTAACCAGAATATCAGAAATAACCCAGACTTCAGAATAGATATGCAGATATAAACTCAACCCTGAACATTAAATAATTCAAATAGCATACGCTACTTTTATTCACTGAAGCCGCATGTATACGCGCTTTCCTGCTCACCAACCTGCGTATGCCTCTGTGCATACTGTTTTTCATAACATGAAATGCATACGCCACTTCTCTTCACCGAAGCTGCGTGTATACGCGCTTTTCTTCGTATCAACCTGCGTATAATTTTGAGAATACTGATTTTCAGAATGTGATCAATCTCAGATTCAGATCTGAGGCTTTCAGTCAGATACCTTCTCAGCAATGTAGAACCTTTAGACAGTCAGTTAGGTTTAACCATGTTTTCTCACTCATTGATTAGATTTGTTCATTATCAAATCAGATACTTCATATTCAATCAACCCAGAACTTCAAGTAGACTTCATTAACCATCAGCAGAGAGAAAACAGAAATCACAGAAGTAATATCTGTAAATAAGCTTCAGAAACCCTAACTTCCATACGCGCTTTTTATTAAGCGAACCCGCGTATATATGCGCTTTTACCGAGACAAACTAGCGTATAGATCTGTAAAAGATAAATTTTGCAGAACAAACCAGATCTATAAACTTACCAGATTTCTTCAATTTCTTCATCAGACTTGCGCCAGGTCTTCATCATTTCTTTTGCAGATCATCCTAAAGATTCATCATTTCTAGATCTAGAGTTCTTGAACCTTCATCATATCCATAGGTGCATCATAGATTCAGATCTATCAATTAAGAACAGAGTTCAACCATGTAGATATTCTTTAGAGGAATTTATTTATCAACAACCCTTACACATGCACACCTTGCACTATGATCTTCTTCTCCTTAAATAGATTTGGCTTTTACCAATACCATGAGCCAAAACCACACAACTTCCGATGGTATTCTTGGACGGAATCAAATAAACCATACATCGCTCAATACTATGTGCCAAAACCATGGTAATGCCCCTTGGTATTATAAATTTGGAGCGCAAAAGGGTATACGCCACTTGGGACGTAATTATCTGCGTGCATACGCAACTTGGCCTTTACAAAATCGCGTATACATTGTGACATATTATATTTATCATATCTCCAACACTTACTGGAATTATTTTCTTTGTCACATCTAAATTGAACTGTAGATACATCATTCTTACATCTTTAAAACATAGGTTGCTATCCAAAGACAACTTCATCAAGTAGGTTGCCATCAAGGACAACTCATTGCATCATATTGCCAATAATCTCCCCCTTTGGACTTGATGGAAACCATGACCAGAAATACATTCAGCAACAAAAATCTGAACTGAACTGTAGATACATCATTCTTACATCTGTAACACATAGGTTGCTATCCAAAGACAACATCATCAAGTAGGTTGCCATCAAGGACAACTCATTGCATCATATTGCCAACAATCTCCCCCTTTGGAATTGATGGCAACCATGACCAGAAATACATTCAGCAACAACATTCTCCCCCTTTGACATCAAGGGCAAAGGGTAGATCAAGATCCTTTGTACCAACAATACCATGCTCCCCCTGAGATCATGCTGCATCTTCAAACATAATTTTTTTTCAATGAAGTACATGACTCTATGACCTTTCCTATCACCAAGGACTCATACTTACATCAATGATCCAACCAAGTGGATTTACATATGTGACTCAAGTACCCAACCAAGTGGGTTTACACATTTTGACTCAACTACCCAACCAAGTGGGTTTACAAATTTGAACAAGTCCTTACATGACTGAATATTACAATTTTACATTATAGGTCTCAACATGACCTTTTTCATCAAATTACAGAAATGACTTATATGATCAAGATCAAATATTATCAAGCATGAGATCAGACTACAACAAATAAGTAGAATTCCAACAATGCATCCTTTTCACATGACCAATGCTCCCCCTTAGCCTATGCATCCTGAACAACAAATCATCAAGGCATCTTCATCAGAAGCATTAGAGAATGAAACAAAAGTATGAGAGCTGGAACATCACCAGAGATACCCAACAACACCACAATTGTGCTGAAGAATGCTGACCAAAAAAAATTTGTCAGCAAACACCCATACACGGTTTTCTGTGTATAAACTTGTGTATATACGCGACTGTCCTTCAGGAAATCTGCGTATCCAATTTAATCTTCTGAATTTAAGTAGATTTGATCTTCTGAGAGGCAGAGACAAATCCCAGCTTCTATCTGAGATATTCGAATGCTTCCCTGGGTAAAGGTTTGGTAAATATATCGTAAACTTGTTCTTTGGAGGGAACATTCCAACTTCACACCTTTGTTCAAGCACTTGTTCACGTAAGAAGTGATACTGGGATGTGGAATGTGCTTGGTCTTGGGAAAAGCAAGAAGATTCTTTCGAGATGGTCGATGGCAATTTGTATTATCACACATAACAGATAGAGGTGAACATTTGATTTGAATGTCTTGTAAGGTTTGGTATCATCCAAAGAAGGAGTGCAACATGAGATGCGGCAACCAATAGTATTCTCGTCAGTTTATAGATAAGGCAATAGCTGCTTCTTGTTGAACCAAGATACTAACTGGGGCCCCATATAGAATGCACCACCACTAGTGCTTTTCCGATCATCAACATTTCCAGCCCAATCTGCATCAGTGTAAGCATGAAGAGTGAGATCAACATTCTTTGGATACCATACTCCAAAGTCTTGAGTTCCTTGTATATATTTTAATATTATTTTGACAACCTGAAGGTGAGACTCTTTTGGATTATCTTGGAATCGTCCAACAATCCCAACTGCATGCATAATGTCTAGTCTAGTCCCAGTGAGATAAAGTAGAATTCCTATCACAGATCTGTATTCTGGTTGATTCACCGCGAGAGAATCATCATGAGAACTGAGATTACATCCGATTATCATTGGTGTACTTACAGGTTTGCACTCTTCCATGCCATACTTCTTCAGGATTTGCTTGAGGTATTTTTCTTGTGATAAGAATATGCCATTTGTTGCTTGTTGCACTTGCAAGCCAAGAAAGAATGTTAGTTCCCCAAGTAAAGACATTTCAAATTCTTGTTGCATATCATCAGCAAATTTCTGACTCATAGACTCTTCATTACTTCCAAAAATGATATCATCAACATATACAACCACAATCAATAGTTTATCATTTTCAGTTTTTGTGTATAAGTTGCTATCAGCAGACCCCTTTGAAAATCCTTGTTGATAAAGATATTTGTCAAGATGATAATACCATGCCCTTTGAGCTTGTTTGAGACCATATAGAGCCTTTTTAAGTCTACAAACAAGTTTTTCATCATTTCCCAAAATGAATCCTTCTGGTTGTTCTATATAAACTTCTTCTTCTAGATCACCATTGAGAAACGCAGATTTAACATCCATTTGATAAATTTTGATTTGTTGGAAGCTTGAAAAAGCAAGAAACATTCTTATGGCTTCAAGTCTAGCTACAGGAGCAAAAGTTTCTTCAAAGTCTATACCTTCTTGTTGAGCATATCCCTTGCAAACAAGTCTAGCTTTATTTCTTATAACATCCCCATTCTCATTTAACTTGTTTTTGAATATCTATTTAGTTCCAATGACATTTTTGTCATGAGGTCTTGGTACCAATTCCCAAGTGTGATTATTTTCAATTTGATCAAGCTCTTCATTCATGGCTTGAATCCAAATTTCATCTTTGCTAGCTTGATTGACATTGTGTGGTTCAATAGTGGATAGAAATGCCAGATAGCTAGAAGATCCCACAAGAGTCCTTCTTGTTTGTACACCTCATCCCTTGTCTCCCAAAATTTGAGATTCTGGATGATTCTTTTGAACATATCCGGATGGAGCTTTTTCAAATAAATCATCTTTGGGTTCTTCAGCTCTGTATACCTGCCTATATCATTTCTATTTGATGTAGAAGGATACATGCCTTCTTCATCATCGTCTTCATCTCGTTGTTTGTTTTTCTTCTTTTGTTTGTGCCACTTCATCACAAATACCATCATTAATATCTAACAATCTCACGCCATTTTATTGTAACATTTATATGCTCTACTCCTATAGGAGTAACCAAGAAGTATTCCTTCATCTGCTCTGGGTTCAAACTTGCCAAGTTTTCATCATTATTTTTGATAAAACATTTGCTTCCAAAAACTCTAAAATGCTTCACAGTGGGAGGATTACCATACCAGAGTTCATATGGAGTTTTATCACTATTTACACGAACATGCGCCTTGTTAAGAATATTTACCGTTGTATGTGTTGCTTCTCCCCAAAATGTGTCAGGTGTTCCGGAATCATCAAGCATAGCTCTAGCCATTTGTTGAACTGTTCTATTCATTCTTTCTGCTACGCCATTTTGTTGTGGAGTGCCAACTATAGAAAACTGTCTTTTTATGCCATGTTGTTCACAAAATTCAAGGAATTCATCTGATGTATATTCTCCTCCTTGATCAGATCTAAGACATTTGATTTTTATATCTAATTCATTTTCAACCAGTGCTTTGAAGATCTGAAATTTCTCAAATGCTTCATCTTTGTGTTTAATCGACCCAATCCAACACATTCTAGAGAAATCACTAATAAATAAGATATAGTATTGTTCACCACGTGGTGAATTTTTCCTCACAGGTCCACATATGTCAGTGTGAATGAGTTAAAGAGGCTTACTTGATGATCCTTCCTTGGCATTAAATTGTACTCTGGTTTGCTTACCGAATTGGCAAGATTTGCATATGATACTTTTAGGTAGAGTAATATTGGGAAGATCACGAACAACTTTAAGTTTTCTTGATTTTTTGATTTGAGAGAAGCTCAGATGCCCCAACCTTCTATGCCATAGCCAGTTTTCTGAAGATTTACTCAAGTAACATTTTTCTTTGTAGTTATTCAATACATACAGGTTTCTTGGAGTTCTTTTTCCTTTTATAATTGTTTTACCTGTATCAAGATCACGTACCACACATTATTTTGAACTAAAGACAACTTCAGTTACTTGATCACACATTTGACTTACACTTAAAAGGTTATGCTTTAATCCATCCACATACATGACATTATTAGCTTTCACCTTTTCTTTTAGAAAAACAGACCCTTTTCCCTTAATGACAGCAGGGGTATCATTTCCAAATGTAACATTCTTTTCCTTTTCTAGAGCACTATATGCAAGAAGTTTGTTTTTGTCACCTGTCATGTGTTTTGAGCATCCACTATCAATGTACCATTGATTTTCTTCACCTTTTGCAAATAAATCTATGCCACAATTTTCAACCTATGATTCCTTCTTTTTCCACACTTTGGAGCTTGAAGGAAACTCCTCTTTTGGTTGGACTTTGCTCCTGCATTCAGATTCTTCATGGCCAAATTTATTGCAATAAGCACATTCAACTTCATTTTGAAGAGGAGAAAAGTTGCTATAGGTATTCTTCTTTGTTCCAATATCAATCCTTTTCTTTCTTGCTTCTCTTGTCATGATGGTTTTATATGCAACACATTGAACAACTTTATGACCAAAATTGTGACATGAGAAACATTGTCCATTGAAGAAGAAATTTATGCGATCATGAAATCTTCAACTTGAATTTACCTGTTGATTGGTGTTTCTTTGAAAGGTATTCCTGTTAGTGTTCTTTGAATTGAGATGGTCATGCTTTACCTGTAAAGATTCTTTATTCCCTTGCTGAGTGGCAGAATGTTGTATACTAGCTGTAGCTGCTTTTAGATAATTTGGTGCTGAAGCCTGAGAAGATTCTCCGATATATCCCAAACCTGTCTTTATAAGAGGAGACCATTGTACCTTGATAATCTCATCTAATGTTTCAGATCCTTTAGCAAATCTAAGATTCAAAGTCTTCACTTTCTCAATTTCTTTTCTTAGACTTACTATTTCACATTCTAATTTCTCATTGTGTTTCTCCTTTTCTTCAAGCTGATTTTTCAGAGTTTCTATGGATATTTTACTTTCTTCTAAGCATATTTACTTTCTTCTAAGCATATTTTGAGTTGATTGAATTCATCAAGAAAATCATTGTCCTATAAAGCATCCATAAAAGTATCTTTTTCTTCTCTAGATTCTTTTTCATATGCCATGAGAAGTCTAAGAGCTTGTTCACATTCTTCCTCACTGTTAGATAACCCATCATTGTCTTCATGAGTATAGTAACTTTTTCTAGTGCTAAACCGATTCTTATTCCTTATTGATACTTCCTTCCCTTTTTCATGTGTTTCTTTGTAAGGACACTTAGCAGCATAATGACCAACTCTTCCACAAGCAAAACATTTTAAAGGAAGCTTACCTCTGAACCGTCCTATGCCAAGTTGGAGTTTCTTTACAAAATTTACCTCATTTTCTTCTGAGATATACCCTAATCCTTCTATCTCTTGTACTTCTTTCCATTTTTTAGAAGCTCTAAAGACGAATTCTTTGACTTCAGATGGTCCTCCACTTCTCATTTCACATGCAATTAGTATGCCATGAAGTTGCACCACAGTAAGATTTTGAAGATCCTGCTTTTCTTCAAGAGCAGAAACTTTTGACTAAAATTTTGCCGTTAGTGATCTTAAAACTTTCTCAACCAAAGTAGATTCAGTTATTGTTTCTCCCAGATTTATCATACGATTTACAATATCATCAAGACGTAAAAAGAAACTGGCAATGCTCTCCCCATTATGCATTTTTAGATTCTCATATTGAATTCTGAGAGTTTGGAGTTTAGCACTTTTTACCTTTGCATCACCTTCATAACTTAGAATGATTTTGTCCCATATTGCCTTTGCTGTATCCAGCTGCATGACTTTGACAAATTCTGATTCAGTTAGAATTCCCAATAGAGCATTGATCGCCTTTGCATTTGTTTCATAATTCTTTCTTTCCGTTGGATCTATTGGTACTACGGCTGGATATTGATATCCTTCTTCAACAACAGCCCATACATCTGCTCCCAAAGACTGAATATAGGAACTCATCCTTGTTTTCCAGAAGATTAAATTGTTTCCATTGAAGAGCGGAGGCCTGATAGATGCTGTTCCATCTTGATTGCTCATCTTGATTGATCTTCCTTCTAGCGGCTAAGGTTTTTCAAAAGGACCTGCTCTGATACCAATTGTTAGGAAAAATACTGAGAGGGGGGGGGGGTGAATCAGTTTCTTATTATGCATTTAATTCTTTACTTAGATCATTGCATCATTCATTCATCAGATGTTTAGTAAGCAGTGAGCATGTGCAGTAATAACAGAATAAACCATCACACATAAGCAACACACATGAACACCAGTATTTAAGGTGGAAACCCAATTCGGGAGAAAACCACCGCTGCTGTCGTCTCTGTCTTCAATCTTTATTATATAGAAAACCTTTTAAAACATTGTATTGATGCAGACTTATACCAGTACGCAGGCTTCTACCTGCAGAAGGCTGCAACCTTCTCTCGTTTTCCAGCTGCAATTGGAAGGGAGCTCCGACCCCCTGATCTCGTTTACCAGCCTCTCTTGGAAGGGAGCTTCAACCCCCTAATTTCAACACCAGCTTCTACTGGCTGAAAGCTTCTACTTCCATACTGAAGGCTTCAACCTTCAGACCCACTGCAGACCACGTTTCATCAATTTTCATACTGGATCAAACAACTTCAACACAACCCTTCACTTAACATCAATAAACATATTTTGCCCAATACTTCAAACAGAACAGTGAGATGACTGTAACCAGAATATCAGAAATGACCCAGACTTCAGAATAGATATGCAGATATAAACTCAACCCTGAACATTAAATAATTCAAATAGCATACGCTACTTTTATTCACTGAAGCCACGTGTATACGCGATTTCCTGCTCACCAACCTGCGTATGCCTCTGTGCACACTGTTTTTCATAACATGAAATGCATACGCCACTTCTCTTCACCGAAGTTGCGTGTATACGCACTTTTCTTTGTATCAACCTGCTTATAATTCTGAGAATACTGATTTTCAGAATGTGATCAATCTCAGATTCAGATCTGAGGCTTTCAGTCAGACACCTTCTCAGCAATGCAGAACCTTTAGACAGCCAGTCAGGTTTAACCATGTTTTCTCACTCATTGATTAGATTTGTTCATTATCAAATTAGCAGCATACTTCATATTCAATCAACCCAGAACTTCAAGTAGACTTCATTGACCATCAACAGAGAGAAAACATAAATCAAAAAAGTAATATCTGTAAATAAGCTTCAAAAACCCTAACTTCCATACGCGCTTTTTATTAAGCGAACCCGCGTATATACGCGCTTTTACTGAGACAAACTAGCATATAGATCTGTAAAAGATAAATTTTGTAGAACAGACCAGATCTATAAACTTACCCATATTACTTCAATTTATTCATCAGACTTGCGCCAGGTCTTCATCATTTCTTTTGCAGATCATCCTAAAGATTCATCATTTCTAGATCTAGAGTTCTTGAACCTTCATCATATCCATAGTTGCACCATAGATTCAGATCTATAAATTAAGAACATAGTTCAACCATGTAGATATTCCTTAGAGGAATTTATTTATCAACAACCCTTACACATGCACACCTTGCACTATGATCTTCTTCTCCTTAAATAGACTTAGCTTTTACCAATACCATGAGCCAAAACCACACAACTTCCGATGGTATTCTTGGACGGAATCAAATAAACCATAAAACGCTCAATACTGTGTGCCAAAACCATGGTAATGCCCCTTGGTATTATAAATTTGGAGCGCAAAAGGGCATACTCGACTTGGGACGTAATTATCCGCGTGCATACGCGACTTGGCCTTTACAAACTCGTGTATACATTGTGACATATTATATTTATCATTTCTCCAGCACTTACTGGAATCCTTTTCTCTGTCACATCTAAACTGAATTGTAGATACATCATTATTACATCTTTAACACATAGGTTGCTATCCAAAGACAACTTCATCAAGTAGGTTGCCATCAAGGACAACTCATTGCATCATATTGCCAACACTCACATTGTTTATAAGGAAGAGGATGGCAGCCATAGGGGGTTATGTTATGATTATTATTTTTATATGTCTGTTTAGACTTTGTTGCTCCCTTTAGCTGTTTAGCTAAGATTGCAGTGATGTTTAGCATAGGGTGTTCTCGGTCGGGAATCCCACCTCTTTCCTTGATAGGCCTCTTGGGAGAGTATTGATCTATCATTTCCACACATCCGACATTCTGGCCAAGCTTCAGTATTCAAATACAACACAATTTCTTTTCATATTTGTGTTGTGTTGCAGGGTGTTGCAGTGGAGGGTTGAGAAACCCACTTTCTGAGCTAGTTTTTCATAGGAGGAAGGATTCCTTCTCTTGGGAGATCAACAAGGAGAGATTCTGAGCACATTTCAAATCTTTGGCACCAGGTCAACCTATTCCCATCATTTACAATGCAGTTTCAGTCTGGAATTGCGTTATTTTGGAGGGAAGCTTCAGAGGAGGATCTATTGGCTCTTTTAGAGTGTTTTCTGTTAGGTGGAGGGTTCAACCTTTCATTGGAGGATACCTTTGGAGGAGATCTACAAAATATCCATATTATTTTCAGCCTTATATTTCAGGGGCTTCATTTGAAGTGATGCTTTAGCCCTAGGGATGTATATCACCATTTGTATTTGGGTGTATTTCCGGAAACCCTTCCCAGGTTCTCTTGGAAATGTGTCTAGGAGGCTAGATCTTCACTCCTAGCCTTATTTGAGTTATATAACAACAATATACATTGATCCATCTTTATGCAGTAGTTTATGCCCTAAAACTACACTGTCATATCTCAGGGCATTTGTATGGCAACCATTTCTCATGCATTGACATATTTCGCTTGTGGAGGCTTGTTTTGTATAGCTTGAGTGACTAGATCCTCAAGATATTGTGCCTATTATTTGTTGATATGTTTAATAAGATGGCTATAAATTTGTCTCATATCATGGTGTGTTGATTTTTCACTGTTATTTCCATTATTATGTTCATATATTGTTGCTTCCCCATTTGGGAATATTACAGTGGTATCAGAGCATAATCTTGGCTTAGCCTGTGGATCTCAGCCATTATGCTATCAAGAGACTAAGAAAAAGGAGAAAGAGATCAGAATGATGGAGGGAATGAGTTTTATCTCATATCTTTTCATATCTAAGATGGACCTCACCTAGGAGGTCAAGCAAATAAAGATGGAGAAAAGCCATGAAACCACACAAGGGTTTCAAGATGAGGAAGGTCCATGTACTTCCTATAAGCAAAAAGAAGAACCGATATTGCATAGAGCTCCAAAGAAACATGCTATGAAATTTTATTTTGAAGAAGAAGAAAAGAGGCATGGAGATGGAGGAAACTTAGATCATGAGATTCTAAGTGAGTATCTTGTAGAATATAAGTCTCAACCTAGAGCTTTCAAGGAGAATCTAACTTTCCCACAATTCATTCAGCTCAAAGAAGAAAGGAGACCTTGTAGCAATAGAAGAATAAAGGGCAATAGATTTCTATTGTCTACCTTTGATGGGTCATCCCCAGGCACAGCAAGGGCTTGGGGAATGAGGTTGGATGCATTTTTCCTACTACATCCAGTAGTAGAGGAAGAAGCTGTTGAGATTGCAACGCTACACCTTGAGGGTGAAGCAAACATTTGGTGGTTCAACCATTTGAGTCATGCAAGAGTGACTGCATATGCAGATTTTACTCAAAGGTTGATCAAGAAGTTTGACAAGAAGAAATAAGAGGAGAAGAGGCCTTCACCACCACTTGCTTCAGGAGCACTTACATCAGGAGAAAGAACGCTTGCACCCTTACAAAGTGGTCTTGATCTCTTGATAGTTATAATCCCATGCACTATTCTGGAGATGAATGAGGAGGAGATGACTTGTACCAGTGTCGATGCAGCCATAGAAGAGAAACCATCATCATCAGTAGTTGGGGAAGCCATCACACCAGAAGGAAGAACCCTTGTAGCAATACAATATGTTCCCAAGCTTTACTAAGGTATGCACATGTTTCCATTTTCTTTTACTTTATCACATCATATGGAGGATTATGGGAATGTACCATTGCATGACCTAGGGTCAAAGTACATTGCTGATTTGAAGTAGCAGACTATCATTGCGCTGAGCAGCCTTGATTTGTTCAAGGAGGAGATAAACAATCATCATAGTGTATCATTGTTGAGTTGCACACAACTCTTGGGGTTGGAGTGTAGATTCTTGGAAGATGGGATGAGTATTGTCCTAAACCATGCAATGCAGAACTATGTGTTCAACATTGAGCATGATATTGAGACAAAAGTTGCACCATTATGGAGATCAACAGCACTGTTATTGAGCAGCAGTGATGATTTGGGGGCCCAACCATTATTGGAGCATTCCAATGACCTCTCTACATGCATAACAAAGGACAGACAGATGATTGATGGAGGGTATCTTATGAGGGATGACATCTTCCATTATTATGATGGGTACTTCTTGATGCACTTCACATTTTGATGAGAAGTTTTTTCCTACACCTTCTTTGGATCCTTATGAGATCAACTTGGTCATTGATGAGTGGTATTCATTTGGAGATCTCCTGGAGATTGCATTTCAATATCCCATGAAATGCAAAGACAAAAATCTGATTTGGGAGGATGGTATTCTCTAATGGAGGGATGCCAATTTTGAGCATGATGATAGACACTCACCATTGGTTGGGTGGGTGATGTTGATGAGAAAGAGGCTAGAAAGCCAATTACAGATCTATGACATAAGGAAACAGGAGGCAAGGTTGTGTTGGTTACTCTTGAAAGAGTTTGGTCATCATGTGACATATACTTCTCCAAAGGGTATGTTAGTGGATGGAATTTGACATGGCATTTTCATCATATGGAAACAAGGAGTTTGGGTGTATTGGGGTGATGTGATATCTTTCATGTCAACCATCATGTTGTTGCTCCATAGTTTATATGATGATGGTGTGGGGAGGCAACAAGAGTTGTTTTTGCTTTGGAGGTTCTTGAGAGGGTATGGGTTGATTTTCTCCCGTACTTTGCATGATGTTGCAAGAGTAGGAGATGGCACTATCATGGTGCAAAGGGGCTACTCCTTAGCCTTGGAGGATCAGGGGATACTTCCAATTTGGAAGGAATCTCCCATATATAGTAGCATTATGATTGATGAACTTGACATGTGATGTGTCAAAGGATGTAGCTATGAGATGACAGGAGCCTTGTCACAAAGGCCAACAATGCTGTCACTTGGGAGCTTGGGTTTGTTGATGGAGTGTTCCCAAGATCACTTCATATATGATGCACTTGGTGAACAAGGAGGAGATGAGAGAGATGTAGTGGATGGAGACATCTATTACCATGATATGATCTTCTTGACTTGGATTTCCAAGCATAAGAAGAAAGATCTTCATGCAACACATAGTTCAGTCATCTTCATGGGAGTATGGCATATCACTATGGAGGGCTTATTTAGGGATCTTATTATCAACTTGCTCTCAATACATGGTAAGAATTTTGTTTTTGCATTTATTGATTATCTAAACACAATATTTGCATTGTCTTTCCATCTCTGTACATAGCATTGCTCCACAAGAGGGCAAGCCTCTATTTGGGATTCATGGTCATTTTGAGACCAATATCTATGATGGTGATAGCCATTTCTTGTATGGCTTTGGGCAAGGGTTGTACTATTTCCTGTATGCTCAGTTGATATACAACTCCATTTACTATTTACTAGTAGATGAGATGACATGCACAACTAGCAAATTGTTCGAAGACAACTTGCCACATCATATTCTGAAAATGCAGTTGGTAAAACTGCGCTGTGACTACATGGGAGACTATTGGTACCTTCCAACACTATGTAAAACCTTCAGTTCCTCTCTCATTTGGATTCCATATGATGATAATGTCATATTCATTTTATATGGGATGATCTGTGCAATAACCAAAGAGTGGGTCTTTGAGGATCCAATTGCCTTTTTGCTTCATGAAGGCAACATTATTGCAGCCCAAATTCAGAAGCAGCTCTACACTTATCATAAGTGGAGGGAGAGACAGCGTGGGATGGAAAATTTGATCCATCATGTTCAACTATGTAGCCCACCTTCTTTGCAGAAGCCTAAGGTGGAGGAGATGTTTCATGAGTTGCCATGTTGGAGGGTGACTCACTTTTTGTGGATGATAGCTTGGGGATGGAGGCTTCACATGGGAATGTTATTTCCAAATATATTTCAGATTCCATACCTCAAGAAGGCCTCTAGACCACACATAGTTGCCTCCATGGATATTCCACTTGTTCATGATGAGATCCCTTTGGAATTTTCACCAAAGGCATGCTTATACAATTGGGAGGAGCAAATTGGAGACTTATTGATGAGACAACATCTTGTTCATTGGAGGAGCTTATAACATGGAGATGCTACAGGAGGAAGAGGAGAGGCTCTTTAGTTCTATCCTTACAGTTTCTTGACGACAAGCAACATTTGGGAGGGGAGGATTGTAATATTCCTAAAATTAGCATACAACTAATGGGAATATTAAATTTTGATTTTACTCTTAGCTAGAGGAATAAGAGGGTATGGAGACCCATAATTCTCCTTAGTAGGAATAAAATACACTCCTAGTGTGAATGGAGGTCATCTAAAAGCTGGATTGAAGACCCGTGACAAGGGGCTAGAGCATGTTGAATAGGTCAACTTTGACCAAATCAAAATCGCTGTTATGGAGGAGTGGCATTAATGGTGGGACATCACAGTATTGGAGGGAGATTGATTGCACGATGGTGGAAACCCTAGGAGTGGGACCCAAGGTGATAAGGCTCACATTGTTTATAAGGAAGAGGATGGCAACCATAGGGGGTTATGTTATGATTATTATTTTGATATGTCTGTTTAGACTTTGTTGCTCTCTTCAGCTATTTAGCTAAGATTGCAGTGCTGTTTAGCACAGGGTGTTCCCGGTCGGGAATCCCACCTCTTTCCTTGAGAGGCCTCTTGGGAGATGTTGTGACCAGCAAAAACCTCCCCTTTTTTTTAATATTAGTAATAATACTAAATAAATGGGGACCCTTAGTGAAAAATCCAAAAAAATCAATTAGGATTTGTTTTCCTTTTCAAATAAAACGTTCTATCATAAACTTAGAGAAATCCCTTAGAAAGAACCTTAAGAAACACTTAAGTTTATGATAGATTACAATAAAATTGTTCTTTAAACAAAATAGCGCATCCATCGCAAAATAGTATATATCTTTTGTAAAACTGAAAATGCGATTTTGCAATTTTGCGATCCCAAAAAGCCTATACAATAAACATATTGGTCGCAGATCGCATAGCGCAGAAAACAGAAATGTTAAACGAATACCTTTTGCGCTATTTACAATTTTTCGCTTTTGCGAGATTTGCGATGTGCGCTTTTGCGCTATTGCGCAATTTGCGCTATTTAAAAAATTGCGATGGTTTCATTTTGCGATATTGCGATATTGCGTAGCAAATCGCAGATTCATAAAAGCGCGTTGTTCAAATAAAATCTTCCCATATATCAATATCTGTTATGCACTTTAATGATTGGATTAAATGAATGGATTGACAATTAATGGTAAATGAGATTTTGTTTTGATTGAAAGTCATTTCACGTTAAAATAATATATTTCATCCGCCTTTGCATTTAAAACTATCTCATCACCTTTTCTATGCCATTACTCTCATTCAACTCGTAAAACGCAGGCACGAAGGAGCAAACATCTATACAAAGCTTTCATAGAACACTATGGGTAAGAAGGAGAAGAGCTCGAATTCTGAAAAGATAGAAATGGCCTCACTGTATCCAGACACCGCTTGCAATAAGGATGCCGACATAACCACATGGGAAGGAATGTATAATTTGCTGGAAGAAGAAAGCCCTGTGGTATTGAAAGTTGCGGCTACAGCAGGTTCCAGTAATACGTCTGAGGCAACTCTTAAAGAACTGGCTTGCTCATTTTTGCATAGGATAGTGGCAAGGCCGAGGATTCTCCCATATACAGACATGGTGAAATGGGTGCTAGACAGCACCGATATTTCAGACAGACAATTCAGAACTCCAGCTCAAGAGATAATCGGGTCATTCACCACGGAAGATGTAAGGCTGATGTATAAGTTGCCGGAGCCTCAGGCGACTTATAATAAGCAATTCATGGAAGATTTTGCCAGAGAACATGCAAATTTGTCAGAATGCACACAGGAGTGGACCAAAAGAGATGAACCATTGAAGAAAAACAAACACGGGCGGACAGTACCAAAAAGGATGTTTCAGACGCTGTTCACAAGTTCAATATCCAAGTGGGCAATTTGACACAGTTTCTACCACAAGATAGGGTATGTGAGTCTGCCAAATTATCCCCTATAGAGCTTTTAGAAGTGACTGAAAAAGCTGTTGGAGATCAGGAGCTCTCAGGGAAACATAAAGCTCTTATTGAGAAAAGTCGGGAGTTGAAGAGACTTGAAATAACTGTAAAGAAAAATGAAGAAACATTAACCAAATTCAAGGCACTTAATTATGAGCAAGAAAAAGATGTGGAGCGTGTTCGACAAAGAGAAAAATTACTGTGAAAGATCGAATCTATAAAGAAGAAACTACCTTAGCTGAAATATGATATAAAAAGAAAAGTAAAAGGAGAAAATGGCAAAGTGAAATTGAGATGAAATTGCGAAATTAATAACAGAGAAAAAAGCTCCAATAGAGGAGAATGCACAAATCAGAGGGGTAGAGAAGGCAGCAGAGGAGGCGGCTACAACGGCAAACACTTTTACTGATTGTGTAAATGATAATTTACACAAAGCTAATTTGATTTCAGAAACTGTTCCGGGATATCTTCCACAGGCACATCAACTACAAACAGAATGGAGGCAAAAGGCAGAAGAAAGAGCAAAATCAATCCAAGGGCTGACAAGATTAAATTGGGACTCTTACTGGACATACTTAGTGAAGCCACATAGTCAGCACAGTGCGCTTAATTGTATCATCAATTCTATAGAGAAGATTGCTCCTACACTTGCCGACTCTGTCTTTTCAGGACAGTTGAATTCTGAAGTCGGTCAACCACATCTTCTCAAAACAATGCTAGATGCCTGCAAGTTTAAAGATCAAGTTCATAGATAGTTAGATTTAGTTTTAATTTTACTGTATTTTAGCCTAGGAAAAGGACAGTCATTAAACCGAATCCTTAATTTTTGTAATAGACTATTGTTAGATTAGCTAAGTAGTATTTTAACCCTTCTCATGCATTTATAGAAGGGTCCTGGATCTTAATATTTATGACTTGGAGATTACATTTCTGTACTCCACTATCTTATATATTTTTAAAAGGATCAGATCTGGTGATTTTATGCGAAATTATCTTTGAAGTGTTGCATTTCTGTACCTTGGAATTTGATTTTGCATCAGAATTACTGGATCAGAGTATCAGATTTCATTTGAAAGTCTTCAAGATGAATGAGTTATTTCTATCTGTTCACTGTTGATTTCTTTTGTCTTATGATATTCACTTTAAAATTTTCTATCATTTATATATATTTGGTTTTCACAACGCTTCTTTTTATATATCATTTCTGAGTATAATTGAAACGTTATCTTTCATAAGTATATGTGGATGATATGTTATGATGAATGCAATATGTTAATACAACTCTGTTTAATTTTTTAAAAAGAGTTATCTTTATTTGTTTATGCACATTTTGATTTAAATGATAATACATTTTTATGTTTATTATTAAATTGGAACAATCTTAAGTTGTATTCACATATAATTACCCGGGTTAGTGTTAGAATTTATTTATCAGTATTTAGTTTAAATTAAATAGTTTTATTTCAGTCAATTTAGTCCCATTTTCACCCATCCAAATCAACCCATCACCAACCGATTCAGTTATAAGGAAACTGGTCCTTTAAATCCAGTCGGAGCCACCATACCAAACAGAAAAGGAGTTGTCCTAAGGTCCCGACCGGGTGGTTTTCCCCAATGTTTGAAGCAGAGATTTTCTAGGCTTCAACAGGAGAGTATTGATCTATCATTTCCACACATCCGATATTCTGGCCAAGCTTCAGTCTTCAACTACAATGCAGTTTCTGTTCAGATTTGTGTTGTGTTGCAGGGTGTTGTAGTGAAGGGTTGAGAAACCCACTTTCTGAGCTAGTTTTTAATAGGAGGAAGGATTCCTTCTCTTGGGAGAGCAACAAGGAGATATTCTGAGCACATTTAAGATCTTTGGCACTAGGCCAACCTATTACCATCATTTACAGCGCATTTTTAGTCTGGAATTGCGTTATTTTGGAGGGCAGCTTTAGAGGAGGATCTATTGGCTCTTTTAGAGTGTTTTCGGTTAGGTGGAGGGTTCAACGTTTCATTGGAGGATACCTTTGGAGGATATCTACATAATATCCATATTATTTTCAGCCTTCTATTTCAGTGGCTTCATTTGCGGTGATGCTTTAGCCCTAGGGCTGTAGATCACCATTTGTATTTGGGTGTATTTCCGGAAACCCTTCCTGGGTTCTCTTGGAAATGTGTCTAGGAGGCTAGATCTTCAATCCTAGCCTTATTTGAGCTATATAATAGCAGATATAAATTGATCCATATTTATGCAGCAGTTTATGCCCTAAAATTGCGCTGTCATAGCTCAGGGCATTTGTATGGCAGGTATTTCTCATGCATTGACATATTTTTCTTGTGGAGGCTTGTTTTGTATAACTTGAGTGACTATATCCTCAAGATCTTGTGCCTATTTTTTGCTGATATGTTTAATAAGATGTCTGTACATTTGTCTCATATCATGGTGTGTTGATTTATTCACTGTTATTTCCATGATTGTGTTCATATATTTTTGCTTCCCCATTTGGGAATATTACAATGCACCCTGCATATAACCCTTGCTTACTAACCTAAGCAACTATGACGTTGGGTAAATATGTGGAGGGTTCTGCTGGTATGGAGGGAATGATCAATCCTCTCAATCTTGGGCACTCTGTGGCATGATGTCCCTTGACATGGCAGCTGGTACACCATATGTGCAGCTGCAATAGTCACACCAGCTGCATGTCCCATAAATTCTCTGCCAAATCAACGATTTGATGTTGCAGTACTATGAGAGTGGGGTTGTGGGAGACCATTTCTCCTCAAAGTTCATGTAGGTATCCTACCATGGCCTTGATTCATGTCTCCTATTCTAGGGTATCATGCAGAGTATCAATCTTTTGTTGAGTCAGTGGTGTGCCGGTGAGTGGAAATAACACTTTGATAAACCAATCCTGCGGATGGTTGGGGTCAATATGATAACTTAGCTTGCCAATGGTATCCTTAAATATTTGCATCATCTCCCAAGAGGTTTAACCATCCCTCTTCTTAATTTACCATAGTTCTAATAGACCTTACTGGTTAGTCTGAGGGAGTTTAAAATCTTGAACAAACTCCTACCATAACTCATCTATTTTTAGGTTATGTTGTAGTGTGGACCACTTGAGGAACCATCTTAGGGATTTGTCTTGAAAAATGTTCTAGAATTCAATAAGGTTCATGGCATCTGGAGTTTGGAGAGCTCTCTAGATGGCCTTTTACAGGTACTTATTTTGTTCGACATACTCATTCCCTTTCCTAGAGAATTCATGATATCTAGTAAAGGATCCCGCCATGTTACCAACCATACATGTTTGAATTGACGAAGCGAGTATGAATCCTTGGGAACTAGGTTATGACAATCCTTGGGGACCCAAACTACAATTACTACTTCTACCACTAGAGGGACCAACCTTGTAGGAAATGTGTACACTGTGGACCTTTATAACTTTAACTAACTTAGAAAAAAATTGATCAAGGTTGTGATAATGTACCAGGGGAAGGTTGGGGGAGGTATTACATGAGATACTGGGAAATTAATCGCTACTTGTGGGAGACACATCATTCTTGGAATACAATATTCTCATAATGAAGTGCATGTTGTCATTTGGGCTTTCTTCAGAGCCTGTAGTGTCCGATATATCTGGCATTCCCATCTCTACTTGTGTGGTGAAATCTCTACTGGTTCTCTGAACCTCTATCATTGTGGCAGTCTCGACCTCTCCTATTAGACCAATTTTCACTTTAGCATCATCCCCATCACTTCGCAACTTCAACTAACTTCTTTCTCCTTATCGCACATTTGGATTACTTAACATCGCTCTTGCTTGGTGTAGCTCCTTTTTCCATCTATATATCTCTTGCAAAGCTTTCTCCCACTATTCTTCAACTATCCATGCTCTCCTTTGTGCTCTCAGATATCTAGCCTTCTAAAATTTATCTACATCCATTTCTCCAAAATTTTAATGGCTCCCAGCTAGGTAACATTCCCCCCCATAGGCCCTTCCCCCAGTACTAAGGCTTTAAGCTACCATTCGTTGGCCCTGGAACACCAACAAGTTATTTTCTACCATTAGAACTTTAATACACAACATTATTTCCTTCAGTAGTCTCCCTTGCAACCCTAATTTTGATACAACCTCAACCTTAGAGAAGGATTGACGACTCTCTGCAAAAAAATCGATAATGTACCCCTCTAGAGTGGTATGCACCCAGAAGTTGATAACTTGAGTCAGATCCGTGTTGAGTTGACGTAATTAAACAAGATCAACTTGGGTCTAGGTACGAGGAGCTTGACTCTAGCTGCCAATATTTTCTTTTATCTACAACCTTTGCAACCAATTATAGAGCTAGGAAATTGCACCAGAAGATCTCTTATTGATCACTTATAGGCTCTGCATAAACAAATTATTCCTTTAGTCGCTTCACACTTTGGTGATGGAGATGTGCTTGTTGAGAGGCAAAATTTTCTACCTGTTGATGCCACCAATCTTGCATATCCTTCTTAAATATCCTCAACACCATATTCTAGACCCCTTTGAAAGTTTTGAGGTCCCAAAAATACAACCATTTGTTGGTGAAAAATGGTGATTAGGTTGAGAGAATAGGTTCAGGAATAGGGGCCAACAAAGGGTCCATTGTAGTCTAGCATAGTGCCTACATTTTCACCTTACTCAAGAAGAACAAGGCATTTCACCTGAGGTTCACCACAACATTACCGGAATGGAACCAGGCATCAGGAGAAATCACACGAAAGCTAACAATACTCGTTAAACTCAAAACTAAGGCATCATACATGCAATCATTGTAGAAGACAACATATTAAGTATTCAAAAGGACATATAATACACATATGCATTCATAATAAAATTTTAAATGGGGACACATAAACCGAACAAAAAAATACTATCAAACATACCTGTAAATTCCTCTTGCATTAGTTTTGACCAGCATTACATCAGTAAATTCGGCTCAGAAGCCTTATCAAAAGAAAAAAAATACTAGGAATATAATCTAAATTCGACCAGGTGATTACAAAATCATGCAGGATTAATAGGCTCCATGACAGTATTTCAATACACTTATCTCTCTCCCTGGAATTTTCTTCAACCTTTTCAAGCACTCCACTCACTTGGACTGTTGTTGCTATTTTATTCAGATTCTCTGCCCTTTCGTTTCTTCTGCTTATGTTGCTCGACTATCAATGAAAATTCCAGCTTGGATGTTACTTTGTTGTAACATTATTTGGTCTTGATAAGTTAGCATTTTAGTTGAAAAAATCAAAATAAAATGCTAAGTTAGGATATGGATGAAAAATAGAAATTAAAAAAAATATTAGGAAAAATTATGTTTTTATGCATCCATGTAAAAATAAAATTTTAGAGTTAGTTTCCCTAAAGAAAGAAGGCAAAAAGAAAAAATGTTAGGGAAGAAAACAAAATAAAAATGTGAATGCTTTACGTTTTGCAATGTGGGGGGGGGGGGGGAGGGTCTGAAATGTGGTTTTAATGGCCACCTCATTTTGCAACATGTCAACACCATAGGACTTCTCACCCCCTCCTCCCAAAACCATAAACCGAGAGGTACCTCCCCTGAAATCCACTGGCAGTTTTTCTTCCAACGTCCGTTTCCTCCTGCGCCTCAAGCCAATGGATCCTCCCTCCACACCGTAAAATTTTGACATCCAACCAATAACACCCCACCACGTCATCCAACCGTTACCCTCCTACGCCTTTGCTCCCTAACCGTTGTACTCCTTTGTTCACATGATCCTCCCCTAACCGTTTGTTTTACCCTTGGATAAGCGAATTTTTATAAGCAGAGTTGTACAAGTTTTTAGATAATCAATAATAGAAGAAGGATTATGAATTTGTTTCATACAATTTGTTCTTTCTGTGAGTTTTTCCTTTTTTCATTACATTTTTTCTCTTCATATGTTTAATGGTCATCAAGATAATTAGGTGAGATTAACTGTGTTTTAGTTATCTTACAACTCCTCCTGATGTTATTATCAATATAAAGAATGATTTACTAAACAATTTGCTGATGTAAGTCCCTTTCATTTATAAATGGTCGACATCTTCATAATGTTATATGTATTATGTTGAAATTTTAAACATTGTTTAAAGGTTTTCAAACTTATGATTAATTAAAGAATTCAATCTAAATATTTGGTTATCATATCTTCTTACATAAGTCTATTTAACCATTTACAAAATATTAATCACTGTGTGAGATAAACAAGCAGCCCTTATTGATACTTTCTGATATTATCTGAAAGATTTAATCAATATCTGTTTGCAAAATTTATCTTATACATTGGTCATCCAAAATTTTCAAAACATAACAAAACATTATAAATGCTTTGGCATAATTATTGACCCCAATTATCTCAAAGGATAACATCAATTTGTCACCATTGCCGAGGAACGAATTTGATATGTTTTCCCTGGGACAACGATAAAACCATATTCCTTTAAAGGTGACTAAAGGTTTAGTTAGGTAAAAATTTCTCACCTGGCGACTTCACTGTGACCTAACTGGCTCCTTCAAAGCATACCAGGTCTCATTTTGACTCTGAAATTGTCCTACCCTTATCAGATCCAGAGAGACTGGTGAGAAAAACTTCTTCCAGAAGAAGACATCAAAACCCTTCTTTACCCCTCAACAGGAGATCAATATAATTTCTGATCCTTTCAGGTTTGGACCTATTCCTTTAGAATCATAAGACATACCTTTGAGAGTGCATGCGTTGGTATCCAAAGGAGTGGATTTTCAATTAACCTTGTTAGTTCATTCTTTAGAATCCTATAAATTACTCGAGGAACCTTATGAATCTCCTATATCAGAACAGGATTTGGATCTAAAATTACTTGGATTCAAACCTACTAATTTCATTTCCCCTGTTATATATTCTGCACATTCTAATTCACACAAACTAGAAGATCTCTTTTCTCTTTATTCTAATCCTTTATTTGAACACAAGCAAGGAGAAGAAGAGGTTCAAAAGTTGGTCATTCGAACTCCTTTAAGGTCTTGAAGAAGGTATCCCATCCCATTTCATTCTCCTCCTCGTTCTCCACCTCATTCCTCACCTCCTTCTTCTCCATATTCACTTACAAACTCTATTTCTTCTTCTTCAACTACTAATACTCATTCCTCTACATCTACATCTTCAAGTATGGCTGGTTTTAGACCAATTATACAAGCAAGATATGCTTCCCTCTTACTTCCTGCTCTTCTCAATGATTTTCCTCTTGGGTATTTAAAAAATCTCCCTAGATTTAATGGAGAAATTGGTTTGTCGATTGAAGTTCATCTGACAACATTTCTAGATTTTTCTGATAACATGAATATAGAACATGAAAATATTTATATGAGATTGTTTTTTCAATCCATAGAAGGAAATGTTAGGATTTGGTTTAGAAAATTACCAACTAATTCTATTATATCCTGGAAAGAATCAACTAATATATTTAAAAATCAATGGGGAGTGAAAAAGGATCCTGTGTATTTCTTAACTAAATTTGAAGAACTTGAAATTATGGAGAACCAGTTGCTGATTCATCAAAAGATTAAATAAACTTTATCACAAGATGCCTCCTGATTGTAAATCTCCTGTAGCAGCAAATAAGGTTAGATTTTTAAAATCCTTTGAAGATGAATTTGCTATCATGTTAAGAGAAAGAACATCCTGAACCTTAGAGGATATGCAAACAAATTCTATAGAGGTTGAAGCAAATAGGTCTACATTAGCTAAGCTTAAAACTAAAGCTGAAAAATTCCAGAGGAAATTCAAATAAAATGTGGAAGCTTCTTCTTCCTCTAAATCTAAAGATGCAAAAATAGATGAAATCACATCACTTCTTAGAAATATATCATATAGGATTTCAAAGATTGAACTCAACCTAGAACAATTCAACAAACTGTTTCTAGATCCAAAACACAGGTCCAAGGTCAGTATAAAAAGTCTCCTCCATTACAAAT
This sequence comes from Pinus albicaulis, assembly GCA_034641835.2. Classification (NCBI taxonomy): domain Eukaryota; kingdom Viridiplantae; phylum Streptophyta; class Pinopsida; order Pinales; family Pinaceae; genus Pinus; species Pinus albicaulis. Next base: position 354,122,572 of record CM076577.1, read on the forward strand.
TCTTCAGACACCACATAATGATCAACAAATACCTACACCATTGTTGATTGATGATAAAAAAACCAATGATAATACTTTATCTATCACTGAAGATATTAATAAAATTGATCATACATCTCTTCAGACTGCCATTTTTTCTGTTCCTCAAAGTCAAATCCCCCAAGAAGACCAAGATACTTCTCAAGTTTCTAAATATCAAGCCTTTTCTGAGTTTTTGATTGCAGAACTAAATAAAACGTATGACTTAAGACCTAGAGCTGGTCCTGGTAGACCTCCTAAAAACCTTGTCATAATTGAGCCTCAAGTAAAAACTGCTGAAACTCAAACTGCTTCTATTCAACCTCTAAATCATTCAAGTGATTTTGCTCAAATTGATAAAACTATATTGACTGCTTTTAATGTGAAAAAAGAGTTAGAAAGAGTTAATTCCTCTTCCACTTTCAGAAATTTCTAAAAACCCTGGATATAAGAGTCAAGTTGCAAAATGGATCCAAAAGATGCTGAAGGGGAGAATCCACAAGAACCTTCTCCTTCAACTCAAGCAGTTCCTGTTCACATTAATAAAAAGTTTGTACTATCAGATTGGTATGCAGATATTGTTCATTTTCTGATCCATTTTGAATGTCCATCTGAGTGTTCAAAAAGTTAGTGAAAAACACTTAAATTGAAATCCATAAAACACTGTATCATTAATGCCAACTTATACTGGAAATATCCTCCGAACATTTTATTACTTTGCTTGACAAAATCATAGACTGAAGAAATCATTGATCACTTTCATGCAGGAATATGTGGAGGGCATTATGCTTGGAGAGCAACATCATACAAAATAATAAGGGCATGATTCTATTGGCCCACTCTATTTTCAAAACTGGGAGTAAAGGTTAGAGCCCGTGTTCCATGTTAGATGTTTGTTGGTAAGAAAAGACTAGCAGCTCTTCCACTAGTTCCAGTGGTTGTCTCAACATCATTTCTCCAATGGGGACTAGATTTTATAGGAGAAATTCACCCAGCCTCAATTAATCAGCACATATGGATTTTAACTTCCACTAACTATTTCACCAAATGGTTGGAGGTAATTCTAGTTAGAAATGCCACAGATTCAGTTGTAATCAAATTTATTGAATAAAACATTCTATCTAGATTTGGTTGTCCACAAAAAATAGTGACCGAAAATTCCACAACATTTAGTAGTATAAAGATGATTGAATTTTTCCAAAATGATCAAATTTTACTACATCATTCAACCCCTTATTATCCTCAAGGGAATGGTCTTGTTGAATCATATAACAAGAGATTAGTAAAGGTGATCAAGAAAAATTTAGAAGACCATAAGAAAAATTGGGACAATCATCTTATCTATGCAGTCTGGGAAAACAAGATTTCTCCCAAAAGATCAACATGTAAATCACCATTTCAACTGGTTTATGGCAAGATGCTATTTTTCCTACAAATTTGGATTTCCCTGTGCTTAAGTTTTTAAAAGAATCTACTCATGAACCTGATGATTTCTCTAGAACAAAAAATCATATTATTGAATTAAATGAAAACAAATATAAGATTCAATACAAATTGAGAAAATATCAAAATAAGATGAAGAGTCTTTTTGACAGAAAGGCTAGGGAAAGCGATTTTAGAGAAAGATATTTAGTCTTGAGATGGGATGCTAGGAGAGAAGACAAAGGCAAGCATGGTAAGTTTGACAATCTATGGTTTTGCCCACTCAGTATTGTAGAGGTAAAGGGAAATAACACATTTGTGCTACAAAATTTGGAAGGATAGTTCTCAACACTGCTTGTCAATGGCAGATTTATGAAACATGAAGGAGATCCTACATCATCATTGTACATTATCATTTTATTTTACCATTCCAAGTCCTTTTTTTTTCTATAGAAAAGACTCCATAGCCCGAGGAGAAGGCACATGGAATTGCTTGTTCTCTGCATCCCACAGGGGGAAGCAGTCCCCAGTTGGAGCTGATGTTGTAACATTATTTGGTTTTGATAAGTTAGCATGATAAGTTGAAAAAATAAAATAAAATGCTAAGTTAGGATAAGGATGAAAAGGAAAAATTAAAAAAATGTTACGAAAATTATGTTTTTATGCATCCATGTCAAAATAAAATGTTCGAGTTAGTTGCCCTAAAGAAAGAAGGCAAAAATAAAAAAATGTTAGGGAACCAAACAAAATAAAAATGTGAATGCTTTAGTCTTAAAAAATAAATCATGGCTGCCTATTTAAATGTTTCGAGTTACCAAAATGATTAAAAATTAATTAATGACAATTAAATTCTTTAAAAGGGGGTTTATATTTCATTAATTAAGCAGATGATATAGCGCTCATTTTATTTTTATTCTAAATTCACTAGAGAACAAAAGGTAAAATTGCAAGAAATAAAGCATTGGAAAGTTTTAACGGATGATCTTTCACCCGCTCAAATTCGATGACGGAGGATCACTTCGCGACCCCACCCCTCGGACCATTTCTCGTTAACGCGAGAGGGGGGGTCCAAAATGTGGTTTTAATGGCCGCCACATATTGCAACGTGTCAACACCACAGGAATTCGCACTCCCTCTGCCCAAAACTGTAAACTGGGAGGCACCCACCCCGAAATCCACTGCTGGCTTTTATTCCAACGTCTGTTCCTCCCGCGCCTCAAGCCAACGGATACTCCCTCTGAGCCATAACCATTGGCCATCCAACCAATAAAAACCCACCACGTCATCCAACCGTTACCCTCCTATGCCTCCACTCCCTAACGGTTGTACTCCGTTGTTCACACGATCCTCCCCTAACCATTTGTTGCATCCTTGGATAAGCGAATTTTTGTAAGAAGAATTGTACAAGTTTTTCGATCATCAATAATAGAAGAAGGATTCTAAATTTGTCTCATACAACTTTGTTCTTTCTATGAGTTTTTCCTGTTTTCATTACATTTTTTCTCTTCATATGTTTAATGGTTATCAAGATAATCAGGTGAGATTAATTGTGTTTCAGTTATCTTACAAATCCTCCTGAAGTTATTATCAATATAAAGAATGATTTATTAAATAATTTGTTGATGTAAGTCCCTTTCATTTATAAATTGTCAACATCTTGATAATGTTAGATGTATTCTATTGAACTTTTAAACATTGTTTAAAGGTTTTCAAACTTATGATTAATTAAAGAATTCAATCTGAATATTTGATTATCATATCTTCTTACATAAGTCTACTTAACAATTTACAAAATCTTAATAACTGTGTGAGATAAACAACCAACCCTTATTCATATTTTTTGATATTATCTGAAATATTTAATCTATACTGTTTGCAAAAGTTATCTTATACATTGGTCATCCAAAATTTTCAAAACACAACAAAAAATTATAGATGCTTTGGCATAATTATTGACCCAGTTATCTCAAAGGACAACATACTGTATATGTCCTAATTTCTCTGGTTGATCTTATGCAATTGCCAGACTTTAACAGGTTCCTTCTCTTTCCTCAGCTACCTTCTACGTCAAAATATGGCCAACCATCAAAACTTGACAAAACTTTGTCTCCAAAATGAAGGACCCAACATGCTCATACCATGGCAGTCAACATGGTATGTCAACTTATGGGAGTCGTAAGTTTTTCATACAAACTTTGCTTGAAGTGATTCTTGCACCATTGGAAAGGTTTATGAGTGTAGAAAAATAATGGTAGTTCTAGCATAAGTGAGAGTTTTTGGACCCCAAAACACTTCAGTTAATGCTACAAAATCGCTACAAAAGTTTTTAGACCCTAATTTTTCAAATCAGGGCCCACTGGTAAAAATTACGTTGCATGTTGATTCCTCCATTTTTCTAGTATAAAAGTATCAGGATAGATGAAAAATGATATGATGAGCCAATCTAGGCCAACATACAAGATCATATAAATAAAATGATCACCAACTAATCTAAAATACACACAATGATCAACATTTCTCTCTTTGAAACCAAGTCCCAATATATAAGTATCAAATTTTTTATGCCACATCCTAGGAGATTGTTTTAATCCCTACAAGGTCTTTTTCAACTTGCATGCTAGTTGTTTCTTTCCTTTCACTACAAAGCCTTCTATTTTTCATATAGATATATTATTTGAGATCTCTATTTAGGAATGTTGATTTTACATCCATCTACTATACTTTAAGATAAAAATAAATAACAACAAACAAAAAAAATATAATAGAAGCTAATTTAGCAATAGGGGAAAAACATTTCACCAAAATCAATTCCCTCTATCTAGGAATGTCTCATTGCTACTAATTGAGATTTGGATTTCCCCACTTTACTCTATCCCATGCTCTTGTGGGATTCCTTACATTGGAGAAACCAGTCGCTCCATTAAGCAAAGAATTCAAGAGCATGCAACAACCATTAAACACAATCATTCTCGCTCTTTAGTGATAACTGAACATGCTGAGAAATATAAACACCATGTCTACATTGAGAATTCTCATGTCATCGTGAGGATTGATCACTTCTATCATAGGAAGTTAAGGGAAGCCATCGAGATTGAGAAACATGTGGTTAATATCATTAGGGACGATGTTGGAAATTGAGTAGGAGCCGGATTCTTGCTCTCTTTGATTAAATGTTTCATCCCCTCCCCCTCCTCTTTTTTTTAATTAATTTATTTATACTAATAAAATATTATCTTGACTTTATTTTTATTTTTATTTTTTGTTTTCTTTACCATTTCCCTTGTTGTCCTTTTTTAATTAAATTTATTTTTACCTTTTCATATTTTATTTTATAAGTTATTTATCTATTTATTTATTTTTATTGCGCAGAGAGGCACTCTACAGCCCAGTATATAGGGATGTGTAGATGTAATGTGTGTAGATGTTATGTGAGTAATGTAAACCTTTGATATGTCAGAGTGTATAGAGATGTGTAGATGTAATGTGTGTAGATGTCATGTGAGTAATGTAAACTTTTGATATGTCAGAGTGTATAGAGATGTGTATATGTAATGTGTGTAGATGTCATGTGAGTAATGTAAACCTTTGATATGTCAGAGTGTATAGAGATGTGTAGATGTAATGTGAGAAATGTACCACTTTAATACCATGGGCTAAATATCGTGGGACAAATACCATATTTATAAAGAGGTATGGTAAATAAAAAATAAATAAATAAACGATAGGTATGGTAAAAAAATAAAGCATCTTTTTAGATTTACTCCATAATCCTATTTATATTTAGGAACACTCAAAAAGTAGTTTTATTTAGGTGAATCCTAAGCTAGAATACCATGGGCCAAATTATTATTAATACCATGCCAAAAAAAAATTATTAACCCTAATATTAATATTAGTATTAATTATAATATTCACATTATTATATTATAATTACGCCGTAAGGCGTATTTATTTGAAAACAAATTTGCTGAGTGCCTTGTTGTCATAAGCTGTACCATTCGATTCTGTGTTAGACAATTAAATCATAATCGGCCATTGATTCGAATTCTGATGCTTGACAGTTGTGAGGTCGTTGGGACAGTTAGTTTTGTGAATCGCACAACGGCTGAAACCGCCTGCCCATCGAAAAATAATGAAAAATGTGCACACCCTACAATTATTGCGAACGTTTCAACTCATCGCGGCCGCCCGGAGGTCCCGCGATCGAATCTACCTGCCCGTAGAACAAACGATAAAGCCTTAGGGCGAGCACGCAGTCGAAAAATCTCAAACCCTGATTCTACCCAACCCACAACATCAACCTCAGAATCTTCTTTTTCTTCTTATTTATTTAATTATCACTTGCTCTTCTACTCTTCATTCCTCGTTAAAAAATTGGAGCCATTATTATTGTGAGAGTTAATTGCAATGGCGACTTTAGTGGTTTTGGTATCGCAGTTGCTCGAGAGGAGGAGATACAGTGAACAATGCACAGATCTTCTTCTTGCAAACGATTCAAGTCATGGTGGCCACTTGGAGGTCCAGGTTTCGAATCCTCTAATGTTGTCGCGTGTGCGCAGAGACGAAAGAAGAGGAAGAGGTAGAGGTGAAGTTTAAAAGTGATATATCAGAGGTATTGCGTTTTAGGGTTTCAGTTTCTGGCGTTTTCCCGTAGCAGACTAACCCCGTTCTCAGCATCTTGTAGTAATAGCAGTGAAAATAGACCATATCACCCATATCACCTGATTGTAAATTCCTATAATAATAAAAACGAAAAACCGGATTGTAAATGAAAATCTAGCAGTGTTTCAGTATGATAATTCCTCTGTTCATATAGTCATGAAGCTATGTTTGGTGAAATATAAGAATTTTTTCTTAGGATGTTTTATAATTCCATTACGTTGGTTTGTCTCCCTGTTGATAGCCACTGGTTTTTATTTGTTTTTTTAAAAATCTACATACTGGCAATAACGTATTGTCAACCAGTGCTTGCCGAAAGATTGGCTAGTTCTTTGAAATTGAGATAAGTGTGGCAAGACTAGAAATTTGGTTTAGTAGCCATAACATTATTTTATGGGTTTTAGCGCCTGATCTTTTGGCTTAGTTATTGGAACAACAATGCCTTTTAAGTATAGTTTCTATCTAAATGCCGAGTAGTTGTTTGTGTAGTTTTTTACAGAAATATCTTGCATATTTTTGCAAAATTTTAATTCAAACTTCGTCACAAAGATAAATAAGATGTGTTACTGTCAAATTTTCAAGTGCAAGGAGGATGTAAAATTCAACGCTGGAGAGATTTCCTGCTGTTTTTCAGTATGGCCACTCATTTTTAGACCTGACTTCACATATCTCTTTCTACCACTTTATCTGTACAATTCATTATCCATCATTTTATTTTATTTTTAATCTTTTGAGAATTTATTATTATAATGGCCTCAAGAAATGTATAAAGTATTAAGTTTTGCATTCACTATTTACTACCCAATAAAAATTTAAAATTACTAATTAAATTCTCATAACCCTTCTTTTGTAATCATTACTTTTTGTACATATATAATTAATAATCTATATTTTGTAATCTCAGAATCTTCTTTTTCTTCTTATTTATTTAATTATCACTTGATCTTCTACTCTTCATTCCTCGTTAAAAAATTGGAGCCATTATTATTGTGAGAGTTGATTGCAATGCCGACTTTAGTGGTTTTGGTATCGCAGTTGCTCGGGAGGAGGAGATATAGTGAACAATGCACACATCTTCTTCTTGCAAATGATTCAAGTCATGGTGGCCGCTTGGAGGTCCAGGTTTCGAATCCTCTAACATTGTTGCGTGTGCACAGAGATGAAAGAAGAGGAAGAGGTAGAGGTGAAGTTTAAAAGTGATATATCAGAGGTATTGCGTTTTAGGGTTTCAGTTTATGGCGTTTTCCCGTAGCAGACTAACCCTGTTCTCAGCATCTTCTCTGTCCACCAAAAGTTGTACAGATGAATATTGATGTTTGCTGACGTGTATACATTTTATGACGTGGCTGTATTGCTTACGTGGAACAGAGACACTGCTGATCTGTACAGTTGATTTTCTTATTTCTCAATTTATTTCAATAAATCGAAAATGAATCGTATTATTTCTTACCATGATGAGAAACCTTATAAAGTTGCACTCCATTCGAATGTCACAATGCATCTCGAATTTAACAATTGAGTTGTCAAAATAAAAAAAATGCTATAAAAAATTATAACCTACACAAACCACCTAATTTATAAATTATATATATTTTTAGGTAGACAAAAATGGCACCAAAAAATATATATATTACAACTTCTAAAATTAATTACTTACTCAATGAATTATATATGATGCATAACATTAAATAAAATATCCTCAAATTAAATAAAATAGGACCCACCAATTTCACAATGTTTCTCGAATTTATGCATTACGACATTTACTTTGCAACTTCTGGTGCAATTGCTAGTATTAATATTATTAAATCTAATAAATTTGGATCATGTAGGTTGGTATTTGGGTACACTATATGCATTGCCTACCTCAGGTAACAATAAACATGTGATATGTCGGAGTTATAGAGATGTGTAGATGTAATGTGAGAAATGTACCACTTTAATACCATGGGCTGAATACCACGGGCCAAATATCATATTTATAAAAGACGTATGGTAAATAAATAAAATATAAATAAACCATAGGTATGGTAAATAAATAAAATGTCTTTTTATATTTACTCCATAATCCTATTTATATTTGAGTACACTATATGCATTGCCTATCTCAGGTAACAATAAACATGTAAACGTAAATGTAAAAATAATGTTTAATATTTAACATTTAAAATTTAATCTAATTAATCTAATGTTGGTCCTAATAAAAAATCACTTCTCTCCCTACATATATAAATTTAACACAAACAAAGTCTCGAATTTTATTTGTGAGGAAACATCCTTGTGATTTTGCGAACAATGAAATAATATTTGTGAGAAAGGATTTTGGGAGTTGTTCGAAAGTGGTAGTAATAATATTTGTGGGAAAGGATTTCAGCGTCAACGAACTTATTAGGATTGATTTGGAAAATAATATTTGTGGGAAGGGTTTCAGTGTCAACGAGCTACAATTGATTTTCACGTTTGATTTCTATTGCTCCGACATTTTATTTTTTTCTACCTTTTTATTTATGTAATGTAAAATTTTGATATGTCACAGTATAAGGCACATGTGTAGATGTAATGTGAGAAATTCAATGTAAGTAAATATTTGAAATGTACTGGGGTATATTTTTATTTATTTACCGGGAGTATGGTAAATAAATAAAATCTTTTTTTATAGTTACCCTAGAGGTATGGTAAATTATTTACGGGAGTATGGTAAGTAAAATTATTTACGGGGTATGGTAAGTAAAATTATTTACGAGGTATGGTAAGTAAATAAATGTAATGTAAGTAAACATTTGAAATGTACAAGGGTATATTTTTATTTATTTATGGGGTATGGTAACTAAATAAAAATCTTTTTATATTTACTCCATAAACAAAAACAATTTTATTTAGGTGAAGCCTATGGGAAAAATACCATTTTAATACCATGGGCTAAATACCGTGGGCCAAATACCATATTTTTTCTATTGCTCCTGCATTTTATTTTTTTTCTACCTTTTTGTTTTTACCTTTTCATCCTAGATCCATATCAACTCCTAAACATTTTATTTCTATTCATGTTTTAGGTGGGAATATCTAAGTTTAGGTTTTTGTAGTGTTCATCATGTCACTTATTTACATGTTTAATTATTATTAAGAAATTATGTGTATATGTTTAATTCAATGAAGGTGTTAGTTATTGGTGTAATTGATTGCCCTAAATGCATTGATTTCAGTGATCTAAAAATTTAATTATTTTTTATGTGCATTGATATTTATGTTGCAGTAATTCAAACAACCATATATTCTCATAATAACGAGATGGAGGAAAACAACTTTGAAGAAATGTATGACAAACAAAGAGAAGATCAAATAAAGAAGAAAAGTGCAGAACAAAGAGAAACACGTAGAACATATCAAACATAATATGCAAGTACATATCGACAAAGAAATACATAAGAAATGAAAACTGCAGAACAACAAGAAGAGAGAAGAGCACGTCAAAGAGAATATCAAAAAAATTATCGACATAGAAAGGAATTAGAAATGACAGTTGAAGAACATGAAGAAAAAAGGATAAATCATAATGAACAAACAAGAGAATATCGACAAAGAAATGCACAAGAAATTTCAACTACAAAACAACAAGAAGAGAGAAGAGCAAGTCAAAGAGAATATCAAAGAGAATATCGAAAAAGAAAGGCACAACAAAGGATAGAAGAAAATGCAGAACAAAGAGGAAATGAGCAAGAAAATAAAAAGGAAATAACGACTGAAAAACATGAAGAACAGAGGAAACAAAAAAGTGGACAAAAAAGATCATATCGACAAAGAAAGGAAACAGAAATGACAGTTGAAGAACATGAAGAACAAAGGATAAATCATAATGAAAAAACATGAGAATATCGATAAAGAAAGACACAAGAAATGTCAACTGCAAAACAAAAAGAAGAGAGAATAACACGTCAAAGAGAATATCAAAGAGAATATCGAAAAAGAAAGACACAACAAAGAATAGAAGAAAATGCAGAACAAAGAGGAAATGAACAAGAAAATCCGAAGGAAATAACGTCTGAAATACATGAATAACAGAGTAAATGGAAAAGTGAACAACAAAGATCATATCGACAAAGAAAACAATATCTAAATAACTCATACATGGTACAAGACGAAGAGGAAAATCATATGAAAAAACCATGTTTGAGATATATTGATTCCCGACATCAACATGAAATTTTTGCTGATATGAATATTGCACATCGAAGATTTCATGATAGGATTGATCAATTGGCTGATGTTCAAATATGTCATGTGTGTCAAGAGTCATATTCTGGAATTCAAGTACATAGGAAAAACATAGGTACAATGTGCATCAGATGTAAACGAGAAGGAAGTCATCATAGATTTTCAACTGATAACCATATGAATCCAGGACAACAACCTAATGTTCTTAAAGAGCTCACACAAGTCGAAGAGATGTTGATAGCACGTGCAAGTCCAATTTTGCAGGTTATGCACTCAATAGGTGGACAATACAAATATAGGGGACACACCATTAGTTTTCTACAATAGGTTAGCAATTTGCCATGAAGTTACCTCGACATATTACAGACTTGGATTTGATAATTGTTGTGCAAAAAAAAGGTGCAAAGGGATCAAGTTATGATTTTACTGTTAGGAAATAAATTGTATTACGTGAATTACAATATAAGATTCATAATGATCCATATTATCGTGGAGTTCACGTTGATAATGATGCACTTCAAGAAATACCTGAATTTGCAACAGATGTATCACATATGATTAATGTTATTACTTTGCTAGAGAAAGATAGTAAAATTGAATTTGCAATGTTGGAAGGGGTTCCAGGGATTGAAGATGCATTAGATGGCTTACATACAACTTCATTAGCATCAAAGCTTCCCAATGCTAGATGAGAGATTGATATTACTCGATAGTGGGTAAATAACCCTAACGCAGAGGAACAACCTAACGTAGAGGAAGTGCTTAGTTGGCCTGGAATTGGCTCATCTCTAATAAGTGAGTATAACACTGTGGGATTATTTGATATGGAGTTTTCATCATTATTCCCAAAAGGTGAAGCAGATTGGTTGCAAGCATGTGAGAGACATGGCCATATTCACGAGTATGCAAAACATCTTCTTCAATATCGTGATAGCAGGTTTGGAAGGCACCCACGATTTAGATACTTTTTACTCAATATCATCATGAGACATCATGCTCAAGCTTTGTCTACAGTATTTGTAAAGAAAAATATGACATATATACCAACAATAATGGAGGAGTTACGAGAACATTTACAAAATCTTCCAGATTCACGACTTGGAGAAAGATTGATGCGATTTGGTACTGTACTAAGAGGCACATGTGCATATTGGACTAAGTGTCATGTTGAGCTATCTGACATGGTTCAACAAATTGGGAGTCCTACAATATTCTTTACATTAAGTGAGGTAGATATGAAATGGCCATATTTACATAAATTAATGCCAGGTATATGTCCTAGAGATCCAAGGGAAGCGAGGAAATGGAGATGTCAAAATGTAATTGATAATCCTCATATTGTAGAAAATTATATGCACTTAAGACATATAATGTTTCGAGATGAAATTTTCGAACGTTTTGATCAAGCTACAGATTATTGGTGTCTCTATGAGTGGAAAAATCGTGGGTCTCCACATGTGCATGAATTTATATGGATAAAAAATGCTCCTAACATGGACACATTGAATTGGGATGATCTAGTGCAAGTTAGATTTGCAAAAGAATATTTTGATGAATGTGTACATGCAATGAATCCACATGATCGACATCAAAGAAATATTCAAGTTAGACACAATATTGATGATAATCCTTGCTTAAAGGACACACATAAAATATTTCAATCTGATCCTATTATTGATTTTGAAGAACTTCTTAATTGTGTTAAGTGTCACATCACTTGCAATGAGAGATCATGCCTTCGAAAGAAGACAGGAAGATTGGTATGTAGATATAAGGCACCATGGGATTTATGTGAAGAGTCCAAACTTTATGTTGATGAGAATGGAGAAAAAAAGTATGAACCAAGACGAAATGATGATAGATTGAATACACACAATCGTGAAACATTGATGATGTGGAGGGCTAATATTGATTGGAAACCAGTTCTTCAAAGCGTGTTGTCATTAATTACATAGAAAAATATGTAGCAAAATCTGAAAAAGGATCATAAACATTCCATAATATGTTGATGCGTGTTTCTTCTATTCAAAATCAAAATGAACCAACAACACGTGCATACAAGAATTTGTTGTGTGAAACTATTATTGACAGGGATATATGTGCACAAGAGACATGTCATTTGCTTCTAGAACTCCCTCTCTCTGAATGTAGCCGTCGATTTGTGGTTTTGAATGTTGGTAAAGTTTTCAAACAAGTACAGATTGAAACATATGATGTTGATAATGATAATTCCCTTATTGATGCATATTCCAAGTGACCTGCCCATATTAAGCACCTTGCATTGATAGATGTTGCAAAATCATGGTCATATGATAAACGTTGACGTGGGGATAAATGGTTAGAATGGAAGAATGGAGCTATTGTACGCGTGTTTCCTCGATTTAACTCAATTCCTGATCGAGGAGATGACAAGTTTGTAGAATTTTGTTGGTCTGAGTTAGTATTGCACAAGGCCTTTCATGATTTCCATAGAGATATAGGTCGGTGAGATTATGAGATAGTCAATAATTGGGAAAATTTTTGATATAATCCATGGCATATTGATCGCAATCCATTACCTCCCATTGATCAAGTCGAATATGAAGGAGAAGAAGTTCATAAACCACCTACAGATTCTAGGGAGAATGAGTGGGAGATAGTTTGTGGATTGTATGAGAAGAAATATATAAATTACAATGAATTTGAGATGCTGGGACACAAAGATCGTGATTGTGTGCATAATTGGAACACACATTTTGTTGTTGAAGTAACTTCCAATCGTGCTATTCATTTCATATATGAAAAGTGAAAGTTGAATTTAATCCATGCTAACCAACATGCGAAGTCTTATTCCATTGAAATTTTGGGGGTTAAGCAAAGAATAACATTTGATATTGTCCTTTAACATAATAGATTAGGGGTTGATCAACTACTTATGATAATCCAAGGAACTGCAGGTATAGGAAAGTCTTATTTGATCGGAGCTATTAAAAATTCCCTTGAAGCCGAGTCCTTTCCAGAGAAGAGTCCATTACTTCTTTTATCTCCTATAGGGGTTGCAACTTTAAACATATCTGCAAGAACAATTCGTTCTGCACTTCAAATTCCAATTAAAGACATGTCACCTTTGAAAGGACCAAGTTTAATGACCCTACAACAAGATTTGAAGCATGTGAAGTATATTTTGATAGATGAAATGATTTTCATTGGAAGAAATTTATTACAAAACATTGATAAGAGACTCTGACAAGATTTCCTAGAAAATGAGAAGCTTATTTTTGGTGGGAGATCGATTATATTGGTCGGTGATTTGGGAAAATTGCCCCCTATTCTAGATAAACCTATATATGCATGTGAAGGTATTGCAAAATAATTATGAAACTCATTCACAACAGTTGTGACCCTTGATACCGTGTTTCGATAAGATGGAAAAAGAAATCAACAAATATATTTTCGTCGTTTGTTAATGAATGTCAAAGATTCAAAACAAACTATGGAAGATTGGGAAGAACTTATGACTCGTACAAATACATGCTTGGATCCTTCCAAAAATGATTCCTTTGATAAGGAAATACATTTGTTTGCAACAAATGATGATGTAGAGCATCATAATAAGCTTTGTTTAAGAAGCCTAAATTGTCCCATTGTAGCCAGTGTTGCTACAAAAGTATAAGGAAATTGCATGCAAATAGATGAGGATGAAACAGAACTTGACTTAATCATTCTAGTTGGAGCTCGAGTGTTGCTTACATCAAACATATGGACTGATGCAGGACTTGTAAATGGTGCTCTTGGAATTGTAGAAAAAATTGTGTATAAACCTGGAAAATCACCCCTAGAACCACCCACATATGTTTTAGTAAGATTTGATAATTATATGGGAGTACAATCAGATGATTCATCCCCTCAAATAGTTCCTATTACACTTATTTAAAGAGGCAGTAAAAAAAACTTCCTTTGAAACTTTCTTGGGGCTCAACAATCCATAAGTTACAAAGATTGACTTTGGAGAAAGCTACTATTAATATTGGGAAGAAAGAGAGACAAGGTATGTTGTTTACTGCAATATCTCGAGTTAAAGATATGAATGGTATACGATTTCAAACTCATTTTTCATATGATCGATATGCAAAGATGGAAAAAGTAGCAGGTGTGACTGCAAGAAAAGCAGAAGAAGAGAGATTGAGATCAATCACATTGTAAACTATTTTTTGATTGACTATATTCTTATTATTTGAATTTTTGATCATTCAATATTCTAACATTGCATTTCCAATCATAATATATAATATTATGCATATTAAAAATATTTAATATGAGCGCATTAGTTATATGTTCAACATACTTTTTGTGACAATGAGCAACTGAAACCAACCTAGATCCATCTTAACTCTGGGTCTATCAAGCGCCGAGAGGGATCAAATCTCTCTAGGTGCAAACCTTTCCTCAAGTTTTGTACTCAAAAAGAGGTTTTCACCTCTAGAGATGTGATCCCTCTCGAAGCTTGATAGATCCAAAGTTAAGATGGATCTAGGCTGGTTGCGCCGAGAGGTGCTCTACAGCCCAGTGTATAGGGATGTGTAGATGTAATGTGTGTAGATGCCATGTGAGTAATGTAAAATTTTGATATTTCGGAGTGTATAGAGATGTGTATATGTAATGTGTGTAGATGTCATGTGAGTAATGTAAACTTTTGATATGTCGGAGTGTATAGAGATGTGTAGATGTCATGTGAGTAATGTAAACTTTTGATATGTCAGAGTGTATAGAGATGTGTAGATGTAATGTGTGAAATGTAACACTTTAATACCATGGGCTAAATACCGTTGGCCAAATACCATATTTATAAAAGAGGTATGGTAAATAAATAAAATATAAATAAACCATAGATATGGTAAATAAATAAAACGTATTTTTATATTTACTTCATAATCCTATTTATATTTAGGAACACTGAAAAAGTGGTTTTATTTAGGTGAATCCAGTGCTAAATATCATGGGCCAAATTATTATTAATACCGTGCCAAAAAACATTATTAAACTTAATATTAATATTATTATTAATTATAATATTCACATTATTAATTATAATATTAATATTATTAAATATAATAAATTTGGATCATGTAGGTTGGTATTTAAGTACACTATATGCATTGCCTATCTCAGTAACATTAAAGATGTGATATGTCGGAGTTATAGAGATGTGTAGATGTAATGTGAAAAATGTACCACTTTAATACTATGGGCTGAATACCATGGGCCAAATACCATATTTATAAAAGAGGTATGGTAAATAAATAAAATATAAATAAACCATAGATATGGTAAATAAATAAAACATCTTTTTATATTTACTCCATAATCCTATTTATATTTAGGAACACTCAAAAATTGGTTTTATTTAGGTGAATCCTGAGCTAAATACCATGGGCCAAATTATTATTAATACCATGCCAAAAAACATTATTAACCCTAATATTAATATTAATATTATTATTAATTCTAATATTCACATTATTATATTATAATATTAATATTATTATATTTAATAAATTTGGATCACGTAGGTTGGTATTTGAGTACACTATATGCATTGCATATCTCAGGTAAAAATAAACATGTAAACGTAAATGTAAAATAATGTTTAATATTTAACATTTAAAATTTAATCTAATTAATCTTATGTCATCCCTAATGAAAAATCACTTCTCTCCCTACATATATAATTTTTTTTTTTTTTTTTTTTTGACAGAAATGGTTATGGAGTATTTATATTCATCTTGGCCTGAATGCCGAAAATTTGATTACATTGAGGATGTCTAAATCCTGTTGCATCTCACTGCTAAGAATGAGAATGCAACCAAAGCTTGCAAACTTCTTCCATGATAAGAAATCTATAAATTCGATTTCAGAGATTTTCCCCAACTTGAAGATACAAACAAATCTATTTAAGAGCAAGCAGTAAAAGATGACAACAATTAGCTTATGGGATGGGTTCCCATGATTCTTCTTCGTCTTTCATCTTGACCCTGGCAGAGAGGAGGGCAGCTTTTTTGGCTTCAATGTCCACCTCTTTATTATGAGTTCTCAGCACATGGTAGTAATTCAACTTCTGAAAAGCGTTTTCCAAACCCTTAGTTCTGGATATCAGCCTTGCTAGTTTGAGATCCAAGGCTGGGGAGTTGGAAACCATTGCATTTATAATGATATGGGAATCACCTATAACATTAGCTTCACTTATATTTAAATCTTTGAGGATCTTGAGGCCTTGAAAGAGGGCCAAAGCCTCAGCTTGAATGTTGGATGAAAGTCCAAGCCCCCAAGCAAAGGTATGAATTTTTTCCCCAATTGGACTTACAACAACACCTCCTGCACCAGCTTTGCCCGGATTGCCCTTTGCTGCCCCATAAAAAAAGAGAGAGTGCCTTGAGTGCGATTTGAGCCAGTCTTGAAAGTCAGGTTCAGATTTCCTTATTTGCCAATCTTTGAGAGGAGGGACGTTTCTAACTGCTGATTGAAATTGCAAGTCAAGGAATGATCCCCAAGTAATGTCCTATTGAATAAGATTGGAATCATATTTTATATCAGTCAAGCACTCCTTTAAATGAAATTTAATCTTGATTTCTAAGACCTTGTGATTCCGTTTAATATTTCTAAAAATTCTTCTGTTTCGTTCTAGCCAGATCTGCCAACAAATAACCTTTGGAAGGACAAACCATGCAGATTTGATTATCTGACTTTTAGGAGGAGGGCCAGGATATCTGATTGCCCAATTAGAAAAGAGATCAGCAGTGGAACAAGGAAGAAAAAAGTTAGGATCCAAATTGTGGATAAAGGAGAACCAGATCTTCTTAGAGAAATTGCATTCAAGGATTAAATGGATTGCTGTCTCTGCATTTTCGTTGCACAACGAGCAGATGGAGGGACCGTAGAACCCTTTTCTCTGTAGGATTTCATACGTTAGGATCTTGCCATGGCAGAGAAGCCAAGCAAAGAAGTCGACTTTGGGCCATGAAGGAAAACGCCAGACCCCCTGCCAAGGTACAGGGTCAGGGGGGACGTATGGCCTCTCTTTCATCTTGGCATATCCCATGGAGACAGCGTAACCTTTGGCATTCAACCCCCAGCCTTTCATATCTCTTTTCCTCATGCGCGTGGGCGCCAAGCCATGAAGGAGGTCAAGCAGCGTGGAACATTCATTGATCAGGTGAGCTGGCACCTCAATACGTTTCCAACCTGCCCAGACAGAATCGCTCCAAAGAGAAAGATCCCACAAGGAACACAGCCCCTCTCTATCCATCCAGCATCGCAGCGCTCTAATGGAGGCATTGTCTTCAATTGGGTCCTTATTCATGATTTTATCAGTCCAGATATTGATCTTTTTGCCGTTTCTTGGTATCCAATAGGAGTGCACATTGATTAAGGGAGAAGATTTAACATACAGCTTGAGGAAAGACGAATTAGGCAAATGGATTACATTGTCTAAACAGGTAGAATGAGGAACTGTGAAATACTTTTTCCAGAGAGCCAATTGGGCCCAACCAGGCTTAGGCGCAATGATCCTCCAAATAATCTTGGCTGCCATAGCCACGTTTTGCTGACAGAGGTTTTTGAAATTCAAACCACCCTCCCACAGTGGCTTGGAGATGGTTTCCTAACTGATAAGGGGAATCTTGTTTTCATTCTGTTTGCCTCCCTTCCAAAAAAACCTCCACATGAACTCTTCCATTTTTTTTAATATGCTTGCCGGAGCGAGAAGCACATCAAATTGAAATAGAGGAAGGCTGGTGAGCACATATTTAATAAGGACAGATTTGCCAGTAGTGTTGAGCCAGGAGAAGCCCCAGGCTTGGATCCTAGTCTTGAATTTTTCAAGCTGAGGGAGCCAGTATTTGCTTGTAGATCTCTTATGAAAAATAGGAGGGCCCAAATATTTGAAGGAGGTCCAAGTGGAGGAGGCTGTAAACCCCAAACATCTAGAAATAGCGGAGACCAATATGGGTGAAGTGTTCCAGCTGAAGATATGACATTTGTTCTTATTTACAACGCTGCCTGAGGCTTCACTGAAATCATCCAAAACTGCTTTAAATTTAGAGGCAGAGGAGAGAGAGGCAGCTCCCCAAAACAGAGTGTCATCCGCAAATAGGGCGTGGTTTATGTTTCTGACCCCTCTTGCAATACACAGTCCATTGATATCTTGATCTTGCATATTTTTGTCTAACAGGAAGCTGAGGACAGAGGCTTGGATGACAAAAAGCAGAGGGGAAAGAGGACACCCCTGCCTTAGCCCTCTTGAGGCTTTGAAGAAATCAGTGGCTCTTCCATTTACAAGAGGAGCAATCTATGGTTCCGAGATGCATGCCCGGATCCATTTGATGAAATTTTCTCCAAAACCAAACTTGCTCATGACTTTTAAAAGAAAGCTATGATTTACTCGATCAAAAGCATTTTCTAAATCAAGTTTAATCACCATACCTTGTTCTTTTCGAAGAAGACTTGAGTGAATTGCCTCTTAAACAAGGGTGAAGTTGTCCACGATCTGCCTTCCTTGGATGAAGCCTCCTTGATTCTCCGAAATTATTTTGGGAAGAATGAGCTTCAATCTATTTGCAATTACTTTAGTGATTAAATTGTACCCAGTATTGCATAAGGAAATCAGGCGGAATCTGCTGAAATTTTTGGCACCTTTTTCCTTTGGTATGAGGGCTAAGAAAGCGGAGTTTTCACTGCCTCCTATTTTCTGAGTATTTTGAGACTTTTGAACCATTTTGAGCAGGTCCTTTTCAACAATCGACCAACAAAATTGAAGAAATCTGGCAGAAAATCCATCCGGCCCAGGGGCCTTATCCGGATCCATATCAAAAAGGGCCTTTTTGAATTCGTCTTTGGTGACTTTGGCCTCAAGGATCTCGTTCATATGAGGAGAAATTGCAGAAGGAATAATGTCTAGCAGATCTGAGTATTGATCCGGGTCCTTATCCTCACTATACAAGTTTTAAAAGTGAGAAAAGGCTGCATTTTTAATGTCTTCAAAATCCTTGTAGGTGACATTATCCTCCTTAATCTCAGAAATAGTGTTGAAGCATTTCCTGACTTGGGCTTGTTTGTGGAAAAAAGCAGAATTCCTGTCCCTTGCTTTGAGCCAGAGATTTCGAGATTTTAATCTCCAGTATTCTTCTTCAGCTAGGCAGGCCATATGAAAGCGTTGTTGTAGATGAGCCTCTTGGTCTAACAACTCCTCTATGACTATAGCGTGCTCCATATGAGTTTGATGAGAGACAAGAGAGACTTTAATGGCTTTTCTTTCTGTAGCCGGGTTGGATAGGGTTTTGACCCATTGTTTTAGATCGCCTTTTACCCTTCTAAGTTTTTCCTCCTAGATATAGAATGGAGATCCATTGACAGGCTGACTCCAACAATCCATGACTATTTGCATGAAGTCTGGTTCCTTGACCCAGAAAGGACTAAATCTAAAAGGAATAGGACCCAGATCTAGATGGGCCAGGAGCTCTAGCTTTATAGGCTTATGGTCCGAGATGCTGTTAGCAAGGATGTGCATTCTGGGTTCTAAATATAGTAACAGATAGGAGCTTTGAATGAAAAATCTATCTAATCTGGTAGCAATATGACCAGGGCCCACTCTTTTGTTAGACCAAGAGAACTTACCGGAAGAGGGTTTGATATCCAGCAAGTCCCAGTCCTGCAATAGATCCTCCGCCCATTCCCTTGCCGGATCTCGGACAGCGCTGCCTCCTCTTTTTTCAGACGAGTGGAGAGTGAGATTGAGATCTCCAGCAATAATTATATTTTCCAGATTTGTCAAGTCTGCTTGGTGCCTTATAGAATCCCAACAATCCTTTTTTTCCCCGACATTGACTGGAGAATATACATTGAAGAGGCAAAAGATTTCCTTAGTATCCAGATTCTGCATTTTCAGCAGCAACCAGTGAGTATTACTAGCCTCAAAGGTGACTACAAATTTGTTAGGGTTCCATAGAGTGCCAATCCCTCCCGAAACGCCCCGGGCAGAGAATGCTCTTGCTTCACTTTTGAACCAAATTTTCTTGCATGCTTGCAGGAAGACTACGTCTTCCAACTTAGTCTCCTGGACGAGAAGTATGTCTGGAGTTTCTATTCTTATTAAGCTTCTCATGGCTTCTTCCTTAACTTTACTCCCCATACCTCTACAATTCCAGGAGATGACCTTCATTATTTATGTTTCTGGTGGGCTCCCTTGGAGCCTTGGGGCTGATTTTTCAACATCCTAGGCTTTGAGGCTAGCAATTTTTCCAGAGTTGGCTGGCTGCCCTGTAGCTTATCTTTATAATTCTCCTACTCTCTTTTTTCCTTGTCAGTTTTACGGCCTCTTGTAGATCTTCGTATCGAGGTTTGGGATTCTCCTATTTCTCCTTCCTCCTCTGACTCGTCCGTTTCCTACTCTTCTTCCTCATCTTCTAAAGTCATACCTTTGGGATCTTCGGCACTTGTTCCTTTAAGGGAGGCTGAGGGAGTACCTTTTCTTGGAGAAACTGGATTTTGGGTCTCGATCTCCTGAGTAGCTTCTGTCTGCTGGCTTAGTGGGTCAATTTTTTTTTCTTACACCTTTTTGGGAGGGGGGCGTTGAACATTAGCCTGTAGAGGGCCTTTTCCAAAGGGTCCTCCCGATTTTTTCCCTTTGTGATTGGTTTTTTCTCGCTTGACTTGGTTCCAACCCTCTTCAATCCATTTCTCTGGCTCTGCGTTGGACAAACAGTTTCTAGCAAAATCTCCATGAACATGGCATTTCCTACATTTGAACGACAGTTGCTCATAGTCCAAGATCTGCACATGAGACCAGCTGCCGACTTTGATTTTGATAGCCTCTGGAAGACCCACCTCTAGATCTACTTCTACGCAGATCCTGGCACAGTCGTACTGGTCCTTGTTGTTTACCCGATCTATGGATTTCCTGAGAGTGTTGCCAATGTGTTTCAAGGAATCCCAGTTCCAACAGTGAAATGGCAGATTTGGAAGATGAACCCACACCGGGATAGCCTTGGGAACATCAACAGCTGGATCAAAGTCCAGAGTCCATTTGTTCAGATAGAGGCCCTGAGAACCCATGAAATACGACCCATTTTGAAAGATCAAATCTTTGTCTTCTTTGGAGGAAAATTCAAAGAGGAAGTACCCTCGCCCCAGAAAGTAAAAGGTGACATTTTCCTTGATCAGAGGAGCCCAGTTCCTATTAACCCATTGCTCAGTAGTTTTTGGAGAAGGCCACAGTCCCGTGAATTGGCCAATGGGGCCACGATCAACCAAAGGTAAAGCTACTTGAATGGGGGCCTCTGGAGGCAAAGAGATCTTAGGGATTTCATCGAGCTTCTTAACAAATTTGGATGCTTTGCTTCTTTTCTTCTGAGGAAAACTGACAAGAAGCTGGTTGAAAGCGTTGATGGCAGGAGTAGAAGGCGTATCCTTAGAAGGACCCAGCGGCTCCATAGGGAAGGCCTGAGGCCGGCCGTCGCTGGGGCAGCCATGCAGCAGAAACCCTAGCGTAGCTCAGAACGCGCAGAGAGGAGGTGATTTTCTATCCGAGATTTACACCACTTGTCGAGCACAGAAATGAGGGGAATTAAATTATTTTTTGGTGGAATGTGTTTGGTATTGACTACATATATAAATTTAACACAAACAAAGTCTCAAATTTTATTTGTGTGGAAGTATCTTTGTGATTTTGCGAACAGTGAAATAATGTTTGTGAGAAAGGATTTTGGGAGTTGTTCGAAAGTGGTAGTAATAATATTTGTGGAAAAGGATTTCAACATCAACGAAATTATTTGGATTGATTTGGAAAATAATATTTGTGGGAAGGATTTCAGTGTCAACGAGCTGCAATTGATTTTCAGGTTTGATTTCTATTGCTCTTGCATTTATTTTTTTTCTACCTTTTTATTTATGTAATGTTTGTCAGAGTATAAGGTATATGTGTAGATGTAATGTGAGAAATTTAATTTAAGTAAATATTTGAAATGTATTGGGGGTATATTTTTATTTATTTACCGGGAGTATGGTAAATAAATAAAATCTCTTTTTATAGTTACCCTAGAGGTAGGGTAAATTATTTACGGGGATATGGTAAGTAAAATTATTTGCGGGGTATGGTAAGTAAATAAATGTAATGTAAGTAAACATTTGAAATGTACATGGGTATATTTTTATTTATTTACGGGGTATGGTAAGTAAAATTATTTACGGGGTATGGTAAGTAAATAAATGTAATGTAAGTAAACATTTGAAATGTACAAGGGTATATTTTTATTTATTTACGGGGTATGGTAAGTAAATAAAACCCTTTATATATTTACTCCATAAACAAAAAAGTTTTATTTAGGTGAAGCCTATGGGAAAAATACCATTTTAATACCATGGGCCAAATACCGTGGGCCAAATACCATATTTTTTCTATTGCTCCTGCATTTTATTTTTTTCTACCTTTTTGTTTTTACCTTTTCATCCTAGATACATATTAACTCCTAAACATTTTATTTCTATTCATATTTTAGGTGGGAATATCTAAGTTTAGGTTTTTATATTGTTCATCATGTCACTTATTTACATGTTTAATTATTATTAAGAAATTATGTGTATATGTTTAATTCAGTGAAGGTGTTAGTTATTGGTGTAATTGATTGCCCTAAATGCATTGATTTCAGTGATCTAAAAAAATAATTATTTTTTATGTGCATTGATATTTGTGTTGTAGCAATTCAAACAACCATGTCTTTTCATAATAACAAGATGGATCAAAACAAATTTGAAGAAATGTGTGACGAACAAAGAGAAGATCAAAGAAAGGAGAAAAGTAAAGAACAAAGAGAAACACATAGAACATATCAAAGAGAATATGCAAGAACATATCGACAAAGAAAGGCACAAGAAATGAAAACTGCAGAACAACAAGAAGAGAGAAGAGCACGTCAAAGAGAATATCAAAAACATTATCGACATAGAAAGGAATTAGAAATGACAGTTGAAGAACATGTAGAACAAAGGATAAATCATAATGAACAAACACGAGAATATCGACAAATAAATGCACAAGAAATGTCAACTACAGAACAATAAGAAGAGAGAAGAGAAAGTCAAAGAGAATATCAAAAAAGAAAGACACAACAAAGGATAGAAGAAAATGAAGAACAAAGAGGAAATGAGCAAGAAAATCCAAAGGAAATAACGACTGAAAAACATGAAGAACAAAGGAAACAAAAAAGTGGACAATAAAGATCATATCGACAAAGAAAGGAAACAGAAATGGCAGTTGAAGAACATGAAAAACAAAGGATAAAGCATAATGAACAAACACGAGCATATTGACAAAGAAAGGCACAAGAAATGTCAACTACAGAACAATGAGAAGAGAGAAGAGCACGTCAAAGAGAATATTAAAGAGAATATCGAAAAAGAAAGACACAACAAAGAATAGAAGAAAATGTAGAACAAAGAGGAAATGAACAAGAAAATCCAAAGGAAATAACGCCTGAAAAACATGAAGAGCAGAGGAAATGAAAAAGTGAACAATAAAGATCATATCAACAAAGAAAACAATATCTAAACAACTCATACATGGTACAGGACGAAGAGGAAAATCCTATGAAAAAAAATGTTTAAAACATATTGATTCCCAACATAAACATGAAAGTTTTGCTGATATGAATATTTCACATCGAATATTTCGTGATAGGATTGATAGATTAGCTGATGTTCAAATATGTCATGTGTGTCAAGAGTCGTATTCTGGAATTCAAGTACATAAGACAAATATAGGTACAATGTGCAGGAGATGTAAACGAGAAGGAAGTCATCATAGATATTCAGCTGATAACCATATGAATCCAGGAGAAAAACCTAATGTTCTTACAGAGATCACACAAGTCGAATAGATGTTGATAGCATGTGTAAGTCCAATTTTGTAGATTATGCACTCAATAGGTGGACAATACAAATATAGAGGACACACCATTATTTTTCCACAATAGGTTAGAAATTTTCCATGAAGTTACTTCGACATATTAAAGACTTGGATTTGATAATTGTTGTGCTGGAAAAAGGTGCAAAGGGATCAAGTTATGATTTTACTGTTAGGAAAGAAATTGTATTACATGAATTACACTATAAGATTCATAATGATCCATATTATCGTGGAGTTCAAGTTGATAATGATGCACTTCAAGAAATACCTGAAACTGCAATAGATGTATCACATATGATTAATGTTATTACTTTGCCAGAGAAAGATAGTGACACTTAATTTGCAATGTTGGAAGGGGTTCCAGGGATTGACGATGCACTAGATGGCTTACATACAACTTCATTTGCATCAAATCTTCCAAATGCTAGACGAGAGATTGATATTACTCGACAGTGAATAAATAACCCTAACGCAGAGGAACAACCTAACGCAGAGGAAGTGCTTAGTTGGACTGGAATTGGATCATCTCTAATAAATGAGTATAACACTGCGGGATTATTTGATATGGCATTTCCATCATTATTCCCAAAAGGTGAAGCCGTTTGGTTGCAAGCACGTGAGAAACATGGCCATATTCATGAGTATGCAAGACATCTTCTTCGATATCATGATAACAGGTTTGGAAGGCACCCACGGTTTAGATAATTTTTACTCAATATCATCATGAGACATCATGCTCAAGCTTCGTCTGTAGTATTTGTAAAGAAAAATATGACAAATCTACCAACAATAAAGGAGGAGTTACGAGAACATTTACAAAATATTCCAGATTCACGACTTGGAGAAAGATTGATGTAATTTGGCACTGTACTAAGAGGCACATGTGCATATTGGAATAAGTGTCGTGTTGAGCTATCTGACATGGTTCAACAAATTGGGAGTCCTATTGATGCGATTTGGCACTGTACTAAGAGGCACACGTGCATATTGGAATAAGTGTCGTGCTGAGCTATCTGACATGGTTCAACAAATTGGGAGTCCTACAATATTCTTTACATTAAGTGCAGCATATATGCAATGGCCAGATTTACATAAATTAATGACAGGTACATGTCCTAGAGATCCAGGGGAAGCGAGGAAATGGAGACGTCAAAATGTAATTGAGAATCCTTATATTGTAGCACATTGTATGCACTTAAGACATACAATGTTTCGAGATGGAATTTTCGAACGTTTTCATCAAGCTACAGATTACTGGTGTTGCTATGAGTGGCAACATTGTGGGTCTCTACATGTGCATGGATTTCTATGGATAAAAAATGCTCCTAACATGGAGACGTTGAATTGGGATGATCCAGTGCAAGTTAGATTTTCAAAAGAACATTTTGATGAATATGTACATGCAATGAATCCACATGATCGACATAAAGGAAATATTCAAGTTAGACACAATATTTATGATCATCCTTGCTTAAAGGACACGCAAAAAATATTTCAGGCTGATCCTATGATTGATTATGAAGAACTTCTTAATTGTTTTGAGTGTCACATCACTTGCAATGAGAGATCATGCCTTTGAAAGAAGGCAAGAAGATTGTTATATAGATATAAGGCACCATAGGATTTATGTGAAGATTCCAAACTTTATGTTGATGAGAATGGAGAAAAAAAGTATGAACCGAGACGAAATGATGATAGATTGAATACACAAAATCGTGAAACATTGATGATGTGGAGGGCTAATATTGATTGGAAACCAATTCTTTCAAAGCGCGTTGTCATTAATTACATAGAAAAATATGCAACCAAATTTGAAAAAGGATCAGAAACATACCATAATATGTTGATGCATGTTTCTTCTATTCAAAATTCAAATAAACAAGCAACACGTGCATACAAGAGTTTGTTGTGTGAAACTATTATTGACAGGGATATATGTGCACAAGAGACATGCCATTTGCTTCTAGAACTCCCTCTTTCTGAATGTAGCCATCGATTTGTGGTTCTGAATGTTGGTAGTAAAGTTTTCAAACAAGTACAAATTGAAACATATTTTGTCGATAATGATAATTCCCTTATTGATGCATATACCAAGCGACTTGCCCATATTAATCACCTTGCATTGATAGATGTTGCAAAATCATGGTCATATGATAAACGTCGACATGGGGAAAAATTGTTAGAACGAAATAATGGAGATATTGTACGTGTTTTTCCTCGATTTAACTCAGTTCCTGTTCGAGGAGATGACAAGTTTGTAGAATTTTGTTGGTCTGAGTTAGTATTGTACAAGTCATTTCGTGATTTCCATAGAGATATAGGTCGGGGAGATGATGAGATAGTCAATAATTGATAAAAATTTTGATATAATCCATGGCATATTGATTGCAATCCATTACCACCCGTTGATCAAATCGAATATGAAGGAGAAGAAGTTCAGAAACCACCTGCAGATTCTAGGGAGAATGAGTGACAAACAATTTGTGGATTGTATGAGAAGAAATACATAAATTTTAATGAATTAGAGATGTCGGGACATAGGGATCATGATCATGCGCATAATTGGAACACACATTTTGTTAATGAAGTAACTTCCAATCGTGTTATTCATTTCATATCAGAAAAGCAAAAGTTGAATTTAATCCGTGCTAACCAACATGAAAAGTTTTATTCTATTGAAAGTTTAGGGGTTAAGCAAAGAATATCATTGGATATTGTCATTGAACATACTAAATTAGGGGTTGATCAACTACTTATGATAATCCAAGGAAATGCAGGTACATGAAAGTCTTATTTGATCGGAGCTATTAAAAATTCCCTTGAAGCTGAGTCCTTTTAGAGAAGAGTCCATTACTTCTTTTAGCTCCTACAAGGGTTGCCGCTTTCAACATATCTGCAAGAACAATTCATTCGGCACTTCAAATTCCAATCAAAGACATGTCACCTTTGAAAGGACCAAGTTTAATGACCCTACAACAATATTTGAAGCATGTGAAGTATATCTTGATAGATGAAATGAGCTTCACTGGAAGAAATTTATTACAAAACATTGATAAGAGACTCTGACAAGCTTTCCCAGAAAATGAGAAGCTTATTTTTGGTGGGAGATCGATTATATTGGTTCGTGATTTGGGAAAATTGCCTCCTGTTCTAGATAAACCTATATATGCATGTGAAGGTATTACAAAAGAATTATGGAACTCATTCACAACAGTTGTGACCCTTGATACCGTGTTTCGACAAGATGGAAAAAACAATCAATAAATATATTTTCATTGTTTGTTAATGAATGTAAGGGATTCAAAACCAACTATGGAAGACTGGGAAGCACTTATGACTCGTACAAATACATGCTTGGATCCTTCCACAAATGAGTCCTTTGATAAGTAAATACATTTGTTTGCAACAAATGATGATGTAGAACATCATAATAAGCTTTGTTTAAGAAGCCTAAATTGTCCCATTGCAGCTAGTGTTGCTACAAAAGTAAAAGGAAATTACATGCAAATAGATGAGGATTAAATGGAACTTGAATTAATCATTGCAGACGGAGCTCGAGTGATGCTTACATCAAACATATGGACTGATGCAGGACTTGTAAATGGTGCTCTTGGAATTGTAGAAAAAATTGTGTATAAACCTGGAAAATCACCCCTAGAACCACCCAAATATGTTTTAGTAAGATTTGGAAATTATATGGGAGTACCGTGGGATGATTCATCCCCTCAAACAGTTCCTATTACAACTATTGAAAGAGTAGTAGAAAACAACTTCTTTTGAAACTTTCTTAGAGCTTAAAAATCCATAAGTCACAAAGATTGACTTTGGAGAAAGCTACTATTAATATTGGGAAGAAATAGAGGCAAGGTATGATGTTTACTACAATATCTCGAGTTAAAGATATGAATGTTATACGGTTTCAAACTTCATTTTCATATGGTTGATATGCAAATATGAGAAAAGTAGTAGGTGTGACTGCAAGAAAAGTAGAAGAAAAGAGATTGAGATCAGTCACATTATAAACAATTTTTTGATTGACTATATTCTTATTATTTGAATTTTCGATCATTCAATATTCTAAAATTGCATTTTCAATCATAATATGTAATCTTATACATATTAAAAATATTTAATATGAGTGCATTAGTTATATGTTCAACATAATTTTTGTGAAAATGCACGACTGAAACCAGCCTAGATCCATATTAACTCTGGATCCATTAAGCGCTGAGAGGGATAAAATCTCTCGAGGTGCAAACCTTTCCTCAAGTTTTGCATTCAAAAAAGAGGTTTTCAGCTCTAGAGATTTGATCCCTCTCGGTGCTTGATAGATCTAGAGTTAAGATGGATCTAGGCTGGTTCATTCATTTATTTATAATTAATTAATTATTTTACCTTAACCAATTAATGATCCTTTTAGGGATTTTTTCTTATAATATAATATATTGACCAGTTCAAATAGTTGATTAAATATTTATTAATATAATTTTGACTTATTGAATTTTTATAATAAAATATATTTTCCATTTCAAATAAAGGATTATATATATATATATATATATATATATATATTCTCTTATAAAATGTTATATATATTTTTAATTATAATACTTTATTCTCCTAATAACTATCTCTCGAACTAGATACATCTTTTCCATTTAAACTAGTTGATAGGTTGTTTTTTTCACCTTTGTCCCGAGTATGAACCATTTTTGTTGGTTCGAAACATCGACCAACAACATGAAATGTGATTAATCCAAAAGACATTATCAAAATCAGTATGGATCACAAAATTCTAAAAGCAAGAATCCATTTCTTGTTGAGAGGAAGCATTCAAAAATGCAACAAGAAATTCTCAATTTGATTTTGCCTTGATTAAATAGAGAAAATTCGAATTTCCACATCAACAGACAACTTGGATGATGTTAACTTGTGTGACATGGCTTGTGTCACCCAGTTTACCCAGTAAATTTAAGTTGGAGGAGTTAGATTTCAGTTAAGCATGTTTGATTGCTAATTTGTAGCAATCAAGGTCTATTATCTCATGTTGTTTTCAATTAAACTAGTTCCAACTTTTGGAGGAACTAGTGGAAGGTTAGTTAAGCAGTGGGACTTCAGTCAAACTCAATGATCATCCAGTTAACTGATCAATCAACCCAAAATAACTATTTTATGCAGAGAATTCGAGCTCCTCAGTCTTGGTGGAGATTCCAAGGAAGTGTAACATTAGTTGTAGACTAGTCTTGAGTGTACAGTTGTTGTATGGAGTCAGATGAAAATCCTAAGTAATTGCACAATCCATTTTGGATAAATTATTAAATAATAGGGGCCTAATTTCTCAAGGAACGACACAAGGAAATAAGAGATCAAGCAGAGGCAGAATTTGGGGCCTTTCAGAGCCTTTCAGTAAGCAGAGAGATAGGTTATGCACTTGCAGGTTGTGCTTAGTTGAGCAAAGAAATTATAATACATCTCTATTAATCATATTAATGCAAGCATGCATTGAGGTTTTTGGCAGTTTTCTTTCCCCGAGAAAATACTTGTTTCATGTGTGTGATTTATTATTTCATGCTTGAAATTTTTGTTCTACATTGTAAATTACTTTCTGTAGAGCAGTAGAGTAGGTTTGTGTCTTGTGGTTTTGATTAAAAATTCATGAGTAGTTTAAAATCTACATCATAATTTCTACATTTTGAGAAATCTTGTCACACAATCAACATTAAAAATGGTTGATTTTATGAATGTTAAAATATTGACGTTGTGCATTTATATTTCCCACCAACTGCAGGTTATTCAAAGATAAGGTTCTTCTGATGAAAATGTCTTGCCCGGTAGTTGCGAAGAGGAAAATTAGTTCTTGAAAATATTGGGTGTCGAGTACATATCATATCATGCATGTATAAATGATTGTATTCTATATAGAGGAGAATATGCAGCACAAGGGATATGTCTGAAATGTGGGAATGACAAGTACCATAAATTAAAAAAAAAGGGTAAATCACATGGTCCTCCTCATAATATATTGAGGCACATGCCTATAATCCCAAGGATTCAAATGCTCTTTCATTGTAAATAATTAGCTATGTTACAAGGATGGATTGCCTCACACGAAAGTGAGTCGGGAGTTATGAAAATCCAAATAGATTCAATAGCCATGAAACATATAGAGGATACATGGCCCAAAAAATTCAAGGATGAAGTACGAAGTCTACGAATTAGCATAGCCATGGATGGTGTCAACCCATATTCCCTCCAAAACACCAACTATTTTGTTTGGCCTGTAGTAGTGATCAATAACAATATTCCCCCATGGTTTTCTTGAAGAATGAACATATTATGTTGGCTCTCATAGTCCCTAGTAGAAGACAAGTGAAGAATATGGATGTCTACTTATAACCATTGGTAGATGAATTGAAGGATTTATGGGAAGGGATACATTTATATGATGTATCAAGGCCCATGGCAAAAGAGAGGAGTTTTACGTTGTATGGCATATGTGCTTATAAAACACATGATTATCCATGCTTAGGAGTTTGATCTAGTAAAATACATGTTTATTGATTTGTTTATATACATAACAAAATTGTTCGCATAATAATTTAATTTGCTGCAATTGTTCTGATCTTCATGATCGCAAACGTGCCCTGTATACAATAATTTTTTAGGTCTTGTAAAAAAAGGGTATCATGGATGCAAATGTTGTGGACCTTATTTGAAGGCTAGGTGGTCCAACCAACTATGAAAGCTAGTGTATGACTACTCTAGGGTATTACTGTGAGAAGAACACTCTTATAAAAGAGCAACATCCGCTTTCAATGGTAAAACAAAGAGAACCCAAATACCTACAATAATGACACTAATTGAATGGCTTAGAGCATATGAGAGAGACAAGGATAAGGAAATTATAGAAAAGTTTGATTCAAATGGGGAGCCTATGTTCAATGATCCAGAATGATTTGATGTCTATGTTGAGAAATTTCCCATTGGGATGAAAAATAAATACGTCTTTTATGAGTGCCCATATTGGGATCATCTTTATCCAAAATGGATTCAGTTTTGCCTCCAACTCAAAGTATTCAAATGTATATGAAAATAGGATCAAGTTGAAGTGCTTGTTGACAGGATTCCAACGGTGAGAACGATGCATAAAGCCGAGTTCGTATGAAGAAGATATGGCCAGTCAAAGTTTATGACAAATTAGGGCAAAATGACAAAAAGTCAAAGTAAAATTCAAAGTCAAAGTCAATGGTCAGGATGATGTCAGCAGGACACGTGTCATCTGGGGAATACACCACATGTCCAGGGTGATGTTAGCAGATCAGTGACGTGTCAGAGTTTGATTTGTTGGAATGGGCCAATCTGGGGCTGACACGTGGTAGCCCGAATTTTTCCCAATATGGCCTCATTTCCAAAATTTTGTGGATCAGGGAGGATCGAACCCTGACCTCCTGGAATGCCAACATTTTCGCCGGATTTCGCTCAGCAGAAAGCCATCGTGTCACTTGGTATTAAATGTAAATATTTTGTATTTGTTTGAATTGGGATTGTTCCCCCAGAAAAGAGCCGGACAGTCGAGGTCAACCCCATGACTGCCAGACCCTTAATATTGTCATGCCGCATATATATTAACATACATATGTTTCAATATATAACATAACGAACCAGATAGATGACGGAAGGGTCGGGGGGGGGGGGGGGGGGGGGTTTCGAATCACCGACCCACCAAAACAAATATATACAATGCCTTCACAACATATGCGATGACCAATACACCAACGATGGAGCTTGGTATACCAAGCCACTGAACTTCTATTTCAAAGAAGTGCAGAGCCGAACTAGTGGAAACCACCAGCGCGTAGTTCGTGGCGGCTTTTTGCAGGGAAGGCGGTTTTCTGAAAGGCAGAGGTGGTTTTGGATTTCTCCAAGGGGTTTGGAGGCCATAGTGGCAGAATGTAGGAAATTTTATACTTGTTTTACTCGAAATTTCGAGCCCATCGAAATGGTGAGGTCCATTTTATCATTTGAGCTTCTATTTTTGAGCTCATACATGTAAAATAATTTTGAAGAAAAAATAAAGCGGTCATCATTGGAAGCTAAGGACCCGGAGACGTAGCCAGGAAGTCTGGTGAACTCCGTTATTAAATTCTTGCTATGTTGATGTGTTTGATTGTGTTTTCATTTTCTTATGTTGTTTATGTTATTTGTAATCTTATCAATCTATTGCACTAAATAACATAAGCTGCTCACATAGATGTCAATAATACCTTTTTAATAAATCAATTCATGTGGTATCAGAGCTTCAGGTTAATTTTTAAAGGTTTGACAATGTCATGTGAAGATTTGAATGCTTACTAGGTCAAAGTTCAAACGAGGAGAAGAAGAAATTGTTGAAGAAAATCCAGAGATTGGAAGGGTATTTTCACAAAATAAGATGACAAAATAACACATATTCGGATCAGAAGCTCAATTCTTGGACAACTTCATGATAATACATGCGATGGTAGAAGAGATGTATAATGAGTTTAAAAAGGGCAAAGGTGAAGGCACTTAATCACCTAAACCAGACAAAGAATCAGTGGAAAATAATCCTCCATTACCTCCAACATCTCCTCCATCATCACCATCATTGTCATCATCATCTTATTCTCATAAATCTAGCTCTTCTAATAAGAAGAAGAAGAAGAAATCCTCTTTGATCAAATTAGATGTAAAATTTGATTTGCCAATTTATGATGGTGAGCTTAATGCTGAAAAGCTTGATAATTGTATAAGACAGATTGAAGTGCATTGCAGGGTAAATAAAGTTGTTTAAGAAATAAAGAAGATCTAGCTTGCTAGCCTTCATCTTGGAGGAACCACACTTGTTTGGTGGGAAGGCAAGACACAAGAAGATCTCCAAAAACATGGTCAAATCATTTCGACATGGAATGAATTTGTTTATGCTATTAAAAAACAATTTTATCCTTTGGCTTATATGCAACAAGCTATGATGAGTTGGCAAACATTGCGTCAGTTAAAGGGTCAAAGTGTGCAAAGTTACACTCAAGAATTTCGTAAAAGAGCTCTAACACTAGGCATATCATTGGACTCACCAGAAACATTATTGAAATACATAGGTGGCTTACATAGTTATTTAAGGCATACCATATTGATGTTTAATTCGACTATCTTAGATGATGTATCAGTTCAAGAAACTCATCTATAAGCGAGGAGTAAAAATGTATCTCATGATGTTGGAAAGTCATCTAAATCTACTGAAATCAAGAATAAAGAAAAGAAGAAACAAAAATGGAAGGAAAAGAAAGCAAACACTGTGAAGAAAGAAAAGCCTACATGCACTCACTATAAGAAAGAAGGACTTGATGAGGGACACTGATGGGTATTGCATCCAAAATTGAAGCCTAAGAAGTTCGGGAATAAAGAGCGAAATAATATTGCTGCTATGAAAAAGGACTTGGGATCAGATTCAGGAGACGAAACAACAATTACAGCTATAGGTATAAAAGGTAAAAATTATAAAGCATCTACAAGTATTTATTCACATTCTGTTGATAATGAAAATGATGAGAGGAAAATAAATGAGCCATTTCATAATAGAGTTGTTTCCAAGTATACTAAAATTGATACTTTGTTTAATAGAGGCTCTCAAGTTAATTTGATTGCTGAACCAATTGTAAAGAAATTGGGTATTGAAACAAAACCTCATAAAAATCCATACCCATTGGGTTAGGCCTGTGATAAAACTAAACTATAGGTTACGAAACAATGCAAACTTCGTTTTGCAATTGGATCAGAGTTTGTAGATGAGGTTGAATTAGATATAGTCCCATTGGATATATGTGGAATTGTACTAGGGAGTCCATACTTGTATGATAGAGATGCTATCTTCTATCGAAGGGAAAATAAGTATCAACTCACTAAAGATGGAATTGCATATGTATTAAGAGCTCATAAACTCAAAGATAACTACTCTCTCATAAATTCAGGATAGATGAAAAGAATTATAAATTCAAGTAAACAATTTTTACTTATGATTGTAAAAGCAAAGGATCTTGATAAATCCTTTGCTTTTCAAGGCTGTAATCCTAAACAAAAAGTAGATTTGGTTAAAGTTGTTTTTGATTATGATATTCTGTTTCAAGAGCCTAAAGGGTTTTCTCCCAAGTGATAGATAGAACATGAGATTTATTTGCAGCCAGATTCTCCTCCTCCTAACATTGGAATATACAGGTTATCAACTCTAGAGAATGCATAAATAAAGAAGCAGGTATAGGAATTGCTCAATCAAGGGTTTATTCGACCAAGCACTTCACCATGCGGATCACCTATTGTGTTGGTACGTAAGAAATATGGTTCATGGAGAATGTGCATTGATTTCTGAGCATTAAATAAAATAATAATAAAGAATTGTTGTCCTCTTCCTCACATTGACGATTTATTAGATCAGTTGAAAGATGCAGTTTACTTCACTAAGTTAGACTTGCGAAGCGGCTACCATCAGATCAGGGTTTTAGAACAAGATGTATGGAAGACTGCTTTCAAAACAAAGCAAGGACTCTATGAATGGATGGTTGTGCCTTTCGGCTTGACCAGTGCTCTAGCTACATTCATGCGTGTCATGAATGATGTTCTTAGGCAATTGATTGATAACTTTGTAATAGTCTACTTAGATGATATTCTTGTTTGTAGTAAGACATGGGATGAACATATAAAGCATGTAAAACATGTTTTAGATGTGTTAAAAAGATGATATATCTATGTAAAACTGTCCAAATGTGAATTTGGCAGGACATCTTTAAATTACTTGGGTTATATTGTAGGGGGTGGTGAATTGAAGATAGATCCCTCTAAGGTCGAAGTCATTGTAAATTGGCCTAGGCCCAAGACTGCTATAGAAGTTAGAAGTTTCTTAGGGGCAATACAATACTGGAGAAATTTTATTGCTAACTTTTCTTTGATTGCATCTCCTCTACATGCTTTGACAAGTGTGAAACAGGTGTTTTAGTGGGGAGGAAAACAACAGTAAGCCTCCGACACATTGAAAGAAAGGATTAGTATAGCACCAGTACTAGCACTGCCGGATCTTCAGCAGCCATTTGAGATCGAGACAGATGCAAGTGAATATGCCATGGGGGAAGTGTTGATGCATCACAAAAAGCCTATATGCTTTCATTCTGAGACATTCACATCAGCAGTAGTTAACTATCCTACATACGATAAGGAAATATATGCATTAGTACAGAGTGTTAAAAAGTGGAAACATTACATAATGGGGAAAGAAACAATCATACATACAGATCATCAACCACTACAATATTTACACTCACAAACTAAATTTCAACAATCAAGACACTATCGTTGGATGGGTTTCTTACAACAATTTCATCTTGTAATCAAATATAAGAAAGGCATACATAATAAGGTTGCAGACATGTTATCAAGACCAATCATAAATGCATCCACAATTCTTAAGAATAATTCAGTAATTCACGAAATCTATATTGAACAATATGCTCAAGACACAGATTTTAAGGATGTATATGTAACTTTAAGTCATGGCAAGTAGGTAGAAGAATTGGATTATTTCATAAAGGACAAACTCTTATATCATCTGGGAAAATTATGCATTCCACAAACTGAAAGAGTTAATGTGATTCGAGAGGCACATACTTCTCTAATTTTAGGTCACTTTGGTGTAAGTAAAACAATTGCACAATTACAAAGATTATGCTATTGGCCACGAATGAATGAAACAAATTCAAGATATATTCAAGGATGTACTATGTGTGCTATAAGCAAGCAAGTAATAAAAAATTAGGCTTGTACAATCCACTTCCAATTCCTTCTTGTCCTTGGGAAATTTTATCCATGGATTTTTTTGGGGGATTTCCAATGTCTAGAAAAGGTCATGATTATTTGTATGTAGTTGTGGAAAGGTTCAGTAATATGTGTATTTTGACACCATGTACTAAATAGGTCACAGCTGAGCAAACTGCAAAGTTGTTCTTTCAAAATGTATGGGTTCATTTTGGGTTACCCACCTCTATTGTATCTAACCGAGATTCTCGATTTGTCGGGAAATTTTGGTCAAGTTTATGGGAACTCATGGACACAAAGTTAAAGAAGAGCACAAAATTTCATCCACAAACTGACGACCAGACAAAAGTGGTAAATAGGACAATGGTACAGTTGCTTCGAGGTTATTGCAGCAAGCATCCTAAGCTTTGGGATGAGCATTTTTGTTATGTGTAGCATGCTTACAATCATGTGAAACATTCTTCTACTCAAAGATATCCGTTTGAGACTTGTTTTGGTTTTGCACCAAAGTCTCCCTTGGATTTTGTCTTTGGTAAAGACATAGTAGTTGATGGACACAACAATGTGGAAAAAGCAACCAAGTTCATTGAACAGATCCAGGAAATTCACCAGGCAGTACATGAACAATTGGAAAAGAGCTAAGCAAAGTATAAAGCGAGGCACGACAAGCATCGAGTTGAGCATAGTTTTCAAGTTGGTGATCAAGTCTTGTTTTACATCAAAAAAGAAAGACTTCAAGGGGAAGGTAAAAATTTGAAACCAATTAGATATGGTCCTTTCAAAACTATTGACAAAATTGGTGAGAATGATTTCAGCCTAGATCTACCAGCTTATATGCAGATCTATTCCATCGTAAATGTTGAAAACTTGCAATTGTATGACCCTTCATTGATTGAAGATCTAGAAGAGTAAAGTCAGGTACCTTCCATCGAAGATTTTTCACCAGAGTATCTCAATGAGTTGCAAGAGGACACAATTCTCGACAGGAAGATAAGGACTTTGCGATGAGGAGATGTTGAGTATCTTCGAGTTGGGCTTAAAGGTAAAAATCTAAGTAAAGCATGATAGATATAGATTGGAAAAGTGAAGGAAACATATCCTCACTTACTCGACATCTAAAACCAACTTTTGGTGGTCCAAAAGCTTCCAGTGGGGAGGAGTGATCCAAAATGGATTCAGTTTTTCCTCCAAATCAAAGTCTTAAAATGTAGATGAAAATAGGGTCAAGTTTAAGTGCTCGTCGAAATATTCCAATGGTGCAAACAGCTCATAAAACCGAGTTCGTATGGAGAAGATATGGCCAGTCAAAGTTTATGAAAAATTAGGGCAAAATGACAAAAAGTCAAAGTCAAAGTTAACGGTCAGGATGATGTCAAGAGGACACGTGTCATCCTGGGAATACACCACATGTCAAAGGTGATGTCACCATATCAGTGATGTGTCAGAGTTTGATTGGTTGGAACGAGCCAATCCAGGGCTGACACGTGGCAGCCCACATTTTGCCCAAAATGGCCTCATTTACAAAATTTTGGGGATCAGGGAGGATCGAACCCCTGACCTCCCAGAATGCCAACGTTTTCACCGAAGTTCGCTCACCGGAAATCCATCGTGTCACTTGGTATTAAATGCAAAGATGTTGTATTTGTTTGAATCAGGATTGTTCCGTTGGAAAAGGGCCGGATGATCGGGGTCAACCCCACGACCGCCAGACCCTTAATATTATCGTGACGCATATATATTAAGATATATATGTTTCCATATATAACATAACAGACCAGATAGATGACGGAAGGGTCGGGTGGGGGTGTCGAATTTTCGACCCACCAAAACACATATATACAATGCCTTCACAACATATGCGATGACCAATACGCCAATGGTGGAGCTTGGTAAACCAAGCCACCGAACTTCAATTTCAAAGCAGTGCAGAGCCGAACCAGTGGAAACCAACATCACGTAGTTCGATGTTGTTTTGTGTAGAGAAGGCGGTTTTCTGAAAGGAAGAGGTGGTTTTGGATTTCTCCAGGGGGTCTGGAGGTCACAATGGCGGAATATAGGCAATTTTATATTCGTTTTACTCGAAATTTCAAGCCCGTCGCAATGGTGAGGTCCATTTTCTCATTTGAGCTTCTGTTTTTGAGATCATACCTGTAAAATCATTTTGAAGACAAAATAAAGTGGTTAACACTGGAAGCTAAGGACCCGGAGACGTATCCAGGAAGTCTGGTGAACTCCGTTATTAAATTCTTGTTTTGTTGATGTGTTTTCATTTGCTTATGTTATTCACAATATTATCGATCTATTGCACTAAATAACATAAGATGCTCACATAGACGTCAATAATACCTTTTTAATAAATCAGATCACATCTTAAGATTTCCAACTTACTATATCCCACACATATATTTAAAAATGATTCATATTCTTTATGCATGCACAAATTAAAGAAATAAAATGACACATTGGCTGTTAGGAGAGATCTTATACTTCTTCAAAAAATTAAAAGAAACATTGCCAAGATAAGAAAGTAGAGGAGAGGCTACTACCTCTTGGTCTTTCAAAGAAGGTGATGTCTGATGGATTTTAAAGAAAAATGATTTTTCTTTGGAAAAGGAAGTTATAATGGGTGTGAGGGTGCCTTATTTATATGGATCTTCACTATGACACTATATCACTGTGGAAGACCATTTGTCGAGGCTGAAATCACATGACCATTTGAACCTTCTAAGAGTACGTATGTCAAAAACATGATTTTATTATTTGTTTTTATTTTTATGCCATGGGATAAAATATAATTAATTTTTGTATGTGTTTACTTTGCAATGTCATTATCCTTTGCTTGTGCATGGTTGTATGAACCAAGAATTCTCCCAAGACCTACGACGTACCATATCTAAACTATTTTCATTTGTACGTTGGATCATATTAAAGGAGATTCACATGGCTAGAATTCCATGGCGGCATCAGGATATAGCTTAGATTGTTTGTTTGTTTGAGAATGAACTGTTGATGAGTTTCATTAACTTTTAGGTTCATCTTCTAATTCACCTAATAGATGAGGTTGAATTAGTTGGGGGTGGTTTCTTGTTGTTTTATGTTCTTCTTAGAGAGGTACATGAATAAATTGAAAAATTTTGTTCAACAAAGGGAAAAACCCTTGGGGTCTATGGCAAAGGGGTACATATCATATGAGTCTTTCTATTATTCCAATGAGTACGCCAAGTAGATCAAGAACACAATAAGTGTGGTGATTTGGGATGATGAAATGGATGAAGACAAAAAAGAAGGGGAGATTCTCGAAATGAATGGAAAAAGGCGCATGATAAAGAGTAAGTGACCTATCATTTGTAAAATTTCTACAAAATAACTATTCACATTGAACTTGACAACGTATATTTTGATCTCATACGTATTATATATGTCGGTTTGATTTCATCAATGAATTCAAAAATTGAAGCCATCAACAAATTCATTCTTTACAATTTGGAATTGACACAACCGCAGGTCGCATTGTACGGACAAAAGAGGAGGAAATGGGATAGTGACAAGAAATGATTCAGACGATTGAATGGTAGAAGTGTGCCTTATCCAAATCATTTAAAAGAAATTATTCCAATGATATACCCCAATAGTTGGGTTGTTCACCAAGTCAGAGAGACATATGGCTCATCTGGTCGTTACCCGTAATCTAAAGAGGATGCGCTAAACATAGGGATTGGTGCAACAACTTGGTAATAATCCCTTTATGTACATTTTTAACTTCATAATGCACCTTTGAATTGTAACATCTATATTTTATATTTTAGTGAATAGTGAATAGTTCAATGTGAATAGTTAGTTCATCCTAGGTTTAGTTCTGGAGGTTTGTCTCTCTTCCATTTTATTTTAGGGTTTGGGGCGTTTTTAGATCTAGCAAACACCTCATTGAATTATTTACTTTTAATAATTATCCATATTAATTAATTTTTATTTCCTTTAATAAAAATTAATTAATTATTAATTATTATTAATATCTAATGTTTTTAATAAATCAAATTAATCATAATTAAAATCAATTTTATTTTCTAATAATAATATTAGATTAATTAGAGTTTAATTATTTTTTCTTATCCTAATGAATAATAATAATTAAATAAATAGTAATTATTAATATTTATTAATATTACATGAATGTTCATTCATTATTAATTCGTGAACTAATATTTATTTTTAAATATTTTAATCTTAAAAATTAATAATTAATTTTACAATTTTCATATTCTAGGATATTTTATTAAAATATTATAATATCCTTCACTAGATAATAAATAAGAATTTATTAACTCCATTAATTAATAATTAAATAGTATTATTAACAAGAATTTATTAAATTAATTAATTAATTCTAAAAATATTTTTTAATAACATTTAAGTATTAATATTATTATCTCATAAGTAATATTATTCTTAAATTTTTTTGAGATTAAATAAGCTACTTAAAATATTACCTAGAATTAAATTTATTAATGATTTAATTATTATTTAGGGATAAAATTTATTAAATAAATAAAATATTAATTATTTAGTTTTTATCAACTCTTTCTTTCTGTGTCACTGTTAATCCTTGG
This sequence comes from Pinus albicaulis, assembly GCA_034641835.2. NCBI lineage: Eukaryota > Viridiplantae > Streptophyta > Pinopsida > Pinales > Pinaceae > Pinus > Pinus albicaulis. Next base: position 354,163,240 of record CM076577.1, read on the forward strand.
CCTTGGTCTTTCTTTCTTTTTTCATTCAACATCTTGTCCTCAAGATGGATCCCCGTTGGGATTCAAAACATCGACCATTGTTTTATAACAATGTGGATAATCCATAGATCTCTTCAATAAATGATAACTACAGGAGCTTGAAAACCATTATCATCTAATTAGGTACACCTTTAGCACATATAAATGTCATTAATTAGCTAGCACACAAATCTAATAATTTAACACAACATCATCATCGTGATGACATCCAACAATATCTCATGCTAATTGTATTATTTTTTTGTTCGTCTTGTTGGCATTTTATATAATTGGTAAGATATTAAAGCTAAATTGGTAAGATATTAAATTCAAATTTAATTTGGCAAGAGTTGCTATAAATATTAAATTTAAATTACTTGAAACCCTCATAACTTTAGTGATAAATTAAATTTTATTAACATAGATTTTTTAAGTTATATTAAATATAAATTAATTATAAAAAAATCCCACTTAAGTTTTATAAATTTAACAATAGATTGAATTTATAAATAAGCTTAAAAGATTATTTTTATACATTTTAAATAAATATTGTTGATAATAGTTTTTTTTTCCTAGTAAAAAATCGTAATTTTATTAATGAAAATAAAATTACATTTTGTATCAGCTGAAAATTTGACCAAAAACTAGTCGTGACTGGTGTTCAAAGTTCATACAAGAGACCATAAAAATACAAATGGGGGAGAAAATTAAGTTTTTCTCCCTTTCTTCTTCTCAACCTTTCGCCATGCACCTTGTGATGGCGTGGGGGAGACAAAGGTGAGCTGATTTTGAGATATAGTTGCCCCATTTTCCTTGTCTGAGTCAGAGGTGTCTGATAAATGATGCCGTTTATTCCCACCATTGTCCGAAGCCACTGGTTACTTAGCATGCAGTTCCGACGTTTTTTGTAGCTCAAATGGATATTGTGATTCATTTCCTTCTGTATCCAGGTTGATTTCTATCTGATTGTTCTCATTGGGGATGGGTTCATCTGCTTCTTTTTCTGCATCCTCCTCTAGTCTGCAAGGGGGAAATTGCCACCCTTTGGGTGCTTTCCCTGCCTTTTTTTTTTTCTTCCAGTTATCTCTTTTTGCATCAGGATACTTGTTTTGCAAATGACTGGTCTGCCTGCAAATTCTGCATATGAAGGCAGTGTTTTCATAATTTATGTGCTGCATCCATTTTTGATATTTGTGTACCAACTGTATGCTTTCCGGTAATCCTTTTCTGAGATCAAATTCCACACAAATACATGCGAAAGTGTAGATTATCTCCTCCAATCGTTGTGTATCTATTTTGAGGTATCGCCCAATGATGTTCCCAATACCTTCTAGGACACAATCATTCCAGAAATGTAGGGGGAAGTTGTACAATGGGACCCAAACTGACATTTTGGATACAACCATAGTGTTTGCATCAAAATCTAGAAACCATGGGGTAATGTAAAGTCCCATAGATCCGCAGAACCATGGTCCATCCCGTAGTATAATGTCTCTGGCTTCCAAGGATGGAAATTTGACAATGAAGAAACCTTTGGAGCAGAGATGAATTTCGGAGTCCATGGTCCAGTTTGTGAAAATCCAATGAAAGAGCTCCATTGGTTTAGGCCAAAAGATGTTAAATCGACATATAATTTCTTGTGATTCATATGTGGTGTGATGTTCGTCTATCTCTGGAATGTATATGGCCAGTTCTGGTGTATGGTTCAGTTTCTCTACTATGTAAGGGCTAGGGGTGTTGCTCGCTGGTTCTGTAGGTGTGATTGCTTTACTGTAAAATGTTCTTGAATGAGGGGCCTCCTTTATTTTTTTTTTATGTTTTGAGGTATTGCAACCCCTTGCTCCCCCATGGCCTTTTGTTTTGCTGTGTTCCGCTACTCCTCCTATTAGCCACAGGTTAAGGGTTATGGTAGATCGTGAGCTTATGAAGTATTCCTTGATTGACCAGTAATATTGTAATATTCGGCCGCCACATATCAGTGATTGCAAATGTATTAGATATCCCAATGTTTTCTTGATATTCAGTTTCATTTTTATCACCCTCTCTGTATCATCTACCCAAAGTAAAATATTTTTCCCAACAGGGGGTCTAATAATTTTTTAAAAATAGGTTGGGGTTACCTGATTCATAGTGGCAGATGCCATTTTGTTGTCTCCAGTGAGTGCCAAATATGGATGCCCCAGTAATGGTGTATTCGATTTGGGTTGATTACTGTGTTGGTTCCTAGGCGAATACAGGTCGATGTCTCAATGTATTAGGGCAACTAATTCTGTCTTGAGGCAACAGTTACTGTGAGGGTGATGAGATGTATGTCCCAATGTAGCCAGAGTCGCGAAATCAAGTAGGACAGGGGCATAACGAGTCCCCATTGTTGTTCTAGCATGCGCAAAGAAGCATATGGGGATCCAAGCCCCATATCTAAACTATTTTCATTTGTACGTTGGATCGTATTAAAGGAGATTCACATGGCTAGCATTCCATGGCGGCGTCAGGATATAGCTTAGATTGTTTGTTTGTTTGAGAATGAATTGCTGATGAGTTTCATTGACTTTTAGGTTCATCTTCTAATTCACCTAATAGATGAGGTTGAATTAGTTGGGGGTGGTTTCTTGTTGTTTTATGTTCTTCTTAGAGAGGTACATGAATAAATTGAAAAGTTTTTTTCAACAAAGGGAAAAACCCTTGGGGTCTATGGCAGAGGGGTACATATCATATAAGTCTTTCTATTATTCCAATGAGTACACCAAGCAGATCAAGAACACACCAAGTGTGGTGATTTGGGATGATGAAAGAGATGAAGACAAAAAAGAAGGGGAGATTCTTGAAATGAATGGAAAAAGGCGCATGATAAAGAGTAAGTGACCTATCATTTGTAAAATTTCTACAAAATAACTATTCACATTGAACTTGACAATGTATATTTTGATCTCATACGTACTATATATGTCGGTTTGATTTCATCAATGAATTCAAAAATTGAAGCCATCAACAAATTCATTCTTTACAATTGGAATTGACACAACTGCAGGTCGCATTGTACGGACAAAATAGGAGGAAATGGGATAGTGACAGGAAATGATTCAGACGATTGAATGGTAGAAGTGTGCCTTATCCAAATCATTTAAAAGAAATTATTCCAATGATATACCCCAATAGTTGGGTTGCTGACCAAGTCAGAGAGACATATGGCTCATCTGGTCGTTACCCGTAATCTGAAGAGGATGCGCTAAACATAGGGATTGGTGCAACAACTTGGTAATAATCCCTTTATGTACATTTTTAACTTCATAATGCACCTTTGAATTGTAACATCTATATTTTATATTTTAGTGAATAGTGAATAGTTCAATGTGAATAGTTAGTTCATCCTAGGTTTAGTTCTGGAGGTTTGTCTCTCTTCCATTTTATTTTAGGGTTTGGGGCGTTTTTAGATCTAGCAAACACCTCATTGAATTATTTACTTTTAATAATTATCCATATTAATTACTTTTTATTTCCTTTAATAAAAATTAACTAATTATTAATTATTATTAATATCTAATGTTTTTAATAAATCAAATTAATTATAATTAAAATCAATTTTATTTTCCAATAATAATATTAGATTAATTAGAGTTTAATTATTTTTTCTTATCCTAATAGATAATAATAATTAAATAAATAGTGATTATTAATATTTATTAATATTACATGAATGTTCATTCATTATTAATTAGTGAACTAATATTTATTTTTAAATATTTTAATCTTAAAAATTAATAATTAATTTTGTAATTTTCATATTCTAGGATATTTTATTAAATTATTATAATATCCTTCACTAGATAATAAATAAGAATTTATTAACTCCATTAATTAATAATTAAATAGTATTATTAACAAGAATTTATTAAATTAATTAATTAATTTTAAAAATATTTTTTAATAACATTTAAGTATTAATATTATTATCTCATAAGTAATATTATTCTTAATTTTTTTTGAGATTAAATAAGCTACTTAAAATATTACCTAGAATTAAATTTATTAATGATTTAATTATTATTTAGGAATAAAATTTATTAAATAAATAAAATATTAATGATTTAGTTTTTATCGGCTCTTTCTTTCTGTGTTACTGTTAATCCTTGGCCTTGGTCTTTCTTTCTTTCTTCATTCAACATCTTGTCCTCAAGATGGATCCCCATTGGGATTCGAAACATCGACCATTGTTTTATAACAATGTGGATAATCCATAGATCTCTTCAATAAATGATAACCACAGGAGCTTGAAAACCATTATCATCTAATTAGGTACACCTTTAGCACATATAAATGTCATTAATTAACTAGCACACAAATCTAATAATTTAACACAACATCATCATCGTGATCACATCCAACAATATCTCATGCTAATTGTATTATTTTTTTGGTCGTCTTGTTGGCATTTTATATAATTGGTAAGATATTAAAGCTAAATTGGTAAGATATTAAATTCAAATTTAATTTGGCAAGAGTTGCTATAAATATTAAATTTAAATTACTTGAAACCCTCATAACTTTAGTGATAAATTAAATTTTATTAACATAGATTTTTTAAGTTATATTAAATATAAATTAATTATAAAAAAATCCCACTTAAGTTTTATAAATTTAACAATAGATACATTTTAAATAAATATTGTTCATAATAGTTTTTTTTCCTAGTAAAAAATCGTAATTTTATTAATGAAAATAAAATTACATTTTGTATCAGCTGAAAATTTGACCAAAAACTAGTCGTGACTGGTGTTCAAAGTTCATACAAGAGACCATAAAAATACAAATGGGGGAGAAAATTAAGTTTTTCTCCCTTTCTTCTTCTCAACCTTTCGCCATGCACCTTGTGATGGCGTGGGGGAGACAAAGGCAAGCTGATTTTGAGATATAGTTGCTCCATTTTCCTTGTCTGAGTTAGAGGTGTCTGATAAATGATGCCGTTTATTCCCACCATTTTCCGAAGCCACTAGTTACTTAGCATGCAGTTCCAACGTTTTTTGTAGCTCAAATGGATATTGTGATTCATTTCCTTGTGTATCCAGGTTGATTTCCATCTGATTGTTCTCATTGGGGATGGGTTCGTCCGCTTCTTCTTCTGCATCCTCCTCTAGTCTGCAAGGGGGAAATTGCCACCCTTTGGGTGCTTTCCCTGCCTTTTTTTTTTCTTTCCAGTTATCTCTTTTTGCATCAGGATACTTGTTTTGCAAATGACTGGTCTGCCTACAAATTCTGCATATGAAGGCAGTGTTTTCATAATCTAGGTGCTGCATCCATTTTTGATATTTGTGTACCAATTGTATGCTTTCCGGTAATCCTTTTCTGAGATCAAATTCCACACAAATACATGCGAAAGTGTAGATTATCTCCTCCAATCGTTGTGTATCTATTTTGAGGTATCGCCCAATGATGTTCCCAATACCTTCTAGGACACAATCATTCCAGAAATGTAGGGGGAGGTTGTACAATGGGACCCAAATTGACATTTTGGATACAACCATAGTGTTTGCATCAAAATCCGGAAACCATTGGGTAATGTAAAGTCCCATAGATCCGCAGAACCACGGTCCATCCCGTAGTATAATATCTCTGGCTTCCAAGGATGGAAATTTGACAATGAAAAAACCTTTGGAGCAGAGATGAATTTCACAGTCCATGGTCCAGTTTGTGAAAATCCAATGAAAGAGCTCCATTGGTTTAGGCCAAAAGATGTTAAATCAACATATAATTTCTTGTGATTCATATGTGGTGCAATGTTCGTCTATCTCTGGAATGTCTATGGCCAGTTCTGGTGTATGGTTCAGTTTCTCTACTATGTAAGGGCTAGGGGTGTTGCTCGCTGGTTCTGTAGGTGTGATTGCTTTATTGTTTCCCTGTAAGATGTTCTTGAATGAGGGGCCTCCTTTATTTTTTTAATGTTTTGAGGTATTGCAACCCCTTGCTCGCCCATGGCCTTTTGTTTTGCCGTGTTCTGCTACTCCTCCTATTAGCCACAGGTTAAGGGTTATGGTAGATCGTGAGCTTATGAAGTATTCCTTGATTGACCAGTAATAATGTAATATTCGAACATATCAGTGATTGCAAATGCACTGGATATCCCAATGTTTTCTTGATATTCAGTTTCATTTTTATCACCCTCTCTGTATCATCTACCCAAAGTAAAATATTTTTCCCAACAAGGGGTCTAATAATTTTTTTAAAATAGGTTGGGGTTACCTGATTCATAGTGTCAGATGCCATTTTGTTGTCTCCAGTGAGTGCCAAATATGGAAGCCCCAGTAATGGTGTATTTGATTTGGGTTGATCACTGTGTTGGTTCCTAGTTGGTTCCTAGGCGAATACAGGTCGATGTCTCAATGTATTAGGGCAACTAATTCTGTCTTGAGGCAGCAGTTACTGTGAGGGTGATGAGATGTATGTCCCAATGTAGCCAGAGTCGCGAAATCAAGTAGGACAGGGGCATAGCGAGTCCCCATTGCTGTTCCAGCGTGCACAAAGAAGCATATGGGGATCCAAGCCCCAAAAACTAGTTTTGGAGGTAATGAATACCACAATAATATATAAACAGTGATAGCTGGGCATCGAGCCACTGAAGACCGCCCCCGACATACCGCATTAGACCGATTATTGTTGTTCTGTACAACCCGTTTCATCCAATATGGAGGTTTCAAAACAACTGGACCGAAACTGCGAATTAATGCGATGATATGGTCGAGAGGCTCATGGACGGTGCAACAAGTCTGACAAATAAAGGTCAAAGAGTGGTGGGAGTCCGCGGATGAGTGTTCCAGGTATCCTAGGAACCGACGACCGATGTGCACCCGTGTGAGTCCTCCATCCAAGTGCAAAAATCATTTGGGGCCTGACTAGGGTAGCCCCTCCAGGTCTGCAAGAGCCTGTGCGAGGCGACTGAGGTAAAACGAGGAGCGTAAAACCTATCGCTTGCTCACTCCATTCTCAAATGTTTTATTCTCCATTTAACTTAGAATTTTCCCGTTGATAATTGTTTATTAGTAGCATTTTCTTATTTATGAATTTAAACATTAGAAATTAAAAAAAAAATTATAATTAAAATTTAAAAATACATATTAATTTAAAAATTATATTTTAAATAATAATTATAATTAATAAATATATATTTTTAATGATGTTCATTCATATTTATAAATAATAAATAAACTTTAATTTATTAAATTAATAAAATCAAATTAATTGTAAGGCTATTTCTATAATCTGATATTTTATGAACATATTTTTTTTTAATTATAGTTGATTTATATATTCTAATTTTATTATAAATATTTTGAAATTTTTATTTAATGATTATATGTTGCAATATACGTTTTGAAAATTAATTGCAAAGATTAATTAGATACTGTCTAACTCTTGTATTATAAGTATATGTCATAACTCTCTGATTTCTACAATTGACTATGACTAGAAAGGTAGTTTAATTGTTTAGAGGTTTGTACAATCTAATTGCCTGTAAAATTGATTTTGTTTTGTAGTGACTATTTTTTAGACATGTTTTATAAACATTTATTTATTTATTATTTTTCTATAGATAGGGACTATGTTGCTCACAACCTTTGTTTAAATAAGGATTTAGTTAGAGTCAATATGTATGAACTATCTATTCAATAGAAAAATATTTATGATATTTTTACAATTATAGTTTCAACCATATTAAACTTTGGAATTTATAAAAATATCTTTGCAATTTTTATTTAAAGTAAGTAGTTTTACATGTAATTTCATATATAAAATTTTGATATAAGCTCACCAATACATAATCTATAATAATTATCATTTCATAAAAATACACATCATGATGATAACCATCTAACAAACACAAACATCATCTAAAATACACATTCAAATTCGATAACATCTTCTAATTATATACACCTCTAGCACATATAAATTCCATTAGCTAGCACATGAATCTAATAATCTAACAGGGCATCATCATCATGATCACATGTAACATAACACAAGCATTGTCTAACATCATCACCACACACATCCTCAAATATATATATCATGTCAAATAACTGCTATAACATACATGTCTATTCAAGAACTTTAAACGAACATATCTAACATGACCTAACAATATATACATCAACACCAACATATAAATTAAGTACATCAACATGAACGGAAAAAATGCTCCATACATATGTGTGTGTGTATGCATGTGTACACAGACAAGTCAAATAAATGCTATAAAATATCAGATACAATAGTACTAATGACGAATTGGTGTGTAGTAGAAGACGATGGATTGTCAATTGCCTCAAGAGTGTTGAGATTCAACAAGATGATGATCCTAGTGAAAAATAAGCACCTACACTAGGTGGGGCCTGCAAACTATTTTTAGGTGTATGTCTGTTTTTAGAATGTTGAGAAAAATCTATTTACAGTGGGAGTCTATTTATAGATGGTTGAGAAAATTCTATTTATATATGAGTTTCTATTTTTAGATGCATGGGAGAAATCTATTTATAGATCGCATGTCTAAAAATAGAATGCATGTCGTTTATTAAGCCCTTAATAATAATTAGACAATAAATAATAATATATTCTCTTGAAGCACTTGATTTCAGTTAACTGATGTGGCAAACTAGTTGATTGAAGTAATTACGAGTTCCAAGGTTGGTTGGTGGGACATGCAAGTGGAATTCATTGTAACTGAGTGATGCAAAGTTGTAACAGAGTTGGATGTGTATTTATGTGAGTTGTAAAGTAGTTTAACTCAGTTAAGTGAGTTAAGCTCAGTTGTGCTAGTTGTAACTAATGATACACTAGTGAGAGATTAGTGAATTAAATATTAAATTAATTCACAAGGAGTGACCTCACATGCAACTAAAGATTTACTAATGTTAACTACATGCATGTCAGATACAATGGAGACCCAGTGGAGAGATAGGTGAAAGGGACAGTTTGACTATAGTGGTGCATTCAATGCAACTACACACACATTGGAGTTGCCAATGATGATTACGCAGTAAAGGAAAGGCAAGATCAAATTCATTCAGGGATCTTCTTCAATAGGGATTGCGCAGTGGAAGCAGGCTGTTAAGAGGCAGTAAATTGGTGCATGTGTGAGCCAATTTTTTTATGACAGTGTGAGATGATTTTATATTGTACTGAGAGCTCTTGGAGTAGAGCTTTGTATGAGATTGTTTCATGATCCATGATATACATAATATATGATAGTTGGGGTTTTTAGCTTTATGCTTTCCCAGTAAAACCATCTGTGTTATGTGCGATTGATTTTTCTTCATGTGTTTGCAATTGGCGATTAAATTTCCGCAAAGATTTAAGTAGAAGGATTCTGTATTTAATAGTGGCATATAATTGTTAGATCAAGAGAATCCAGAAATACATCACAGTATTTTAAATTTCTACATGGTATCAGAGCAGTATTTGAGTTTTGTTGGTGGAAACAGTTCGAATTTGCTGCAAGAATTTCTTGGTGTGACAATTGAGTAAAAATCGAAATGGATTTCAATGGTTTGCAGTTAGAGTATGCACTCGAGGGCAACTTGAACTACATTGCATGGAAGGATACGATGGAGGCGGTGCTTGAAGATAATGTCTTGAAGGAATTCATCGACAGTGATGTTCCTAAGCCCACTTCGATGGATGCTGCATTACTTGATGCATGGCAAAAGAAAGTAGCGAAGACGACAAGGATTTTGGTGGAAGGTGTGAGAGACCATATTGTCTCAAGCCTTCATGGGAAAGCCACTCCATTTTCAATGTGGAAGGCTTTGACAGATATTTTCCAAAGCAGCAACGACCATAGGAAATTGGTGCTGAAGGATAAACTCAGAAAAATCAAGATGGAGAAGGGCGGCAATATTCCAAAGTATCTCACAAAGTTTTTCCAATGTCGGGATGAACTGGGGAGTGTGGGAATCAAGGTTTCTGATGATGATTTGGTGAGTTTGGCTCTCTTGGGACTTCCTAAGAGTTGGCATAGTTATCAAGACGTTGTCAACAGACGGGAAAAACTACCGAATTGGGAACGACTGTGGTCATATCTAGTGCAAGAGGAGTTCAGGCGGAACACAAGGGATGGCTCTTGATCAAAGCATGATGATGAAGAGGATTGTGCTTTGGCTACCAAAGAAAGGAAAGGAAAGGGGAAGAAATTCCACTCAAAATCTGAGGCTAAAGGCAAGAAGCTATATTTTTCCAAGGTGACGTGTTTTCACTGCCACAAACATGGGCATCTCACCACTAACTACCCACAGAAAAAGAAGAACAAGAAGGCTGCTGGAGCTGGAGCTGGTGAGGCCCTTGCCTCGCAATTTTAACTTGATTTCTCTTTGATCGCATGCTTGGTTTCAAGCGCAATGGGATCAGTGTGGTATCTTGATAGTGGTGCTTCCTTCCACATGACGGGAGATAAAGAGCTTTTCAGCAACTTGGAGGAGAAAGATCTCCAAATGTATATAGAGATGGGTGATGATGGATGATACAGTGCGATTGGCATTGGTACCATTACCTTTAAGAGGGATTCAGGTAAACCATTTATATTGAAAGATGTTATGCATGTTCCAGGACTAAAGAAGAACTTAGTCTCAATCGCGATGTTGGAGGACAGAGGTTATGACATTGTTTTTAGCAATGGAAAAGATTTCCTGCGGCATAAAACAACAGGTCAAACCAAGAGGATAGGGATTCGAGTCAACAATCTGTACAAGCTAGAGGTAGATGGCTATGCTGTAATGTTGGGCAAAACAAAAGAAGTGGTGAGCCGGGATGAGGGAGAATTATGGCACAGGCGATTGGGCCATCTTCATCATGGCACCCTGAAGATTTTGCAGCAGATTTCTACTGGACTTCCCAAGGGTACACTTGCGCAGTTAGATCAGTGCAAGGGATGTACTATGGGTAAGTTTGTGAAGGCCACCTTTCATGAAAAGGAGAACCGTGCTTCGTTGATCCTGGAGATAGTTCACACAGACGTGTGTGCACCATTCTCGGTTGCTTCAACAACAAAACACATGTGTTATGTTATTTTTGTTGATGACTATTCTCGTAGATGCTGGATCTTCTTCATGCAAAAGAAGGATCAAACATTCTCAAAGTTCTGTGAGTTTAAAGCATTGGTGGAGAAAGAGTCAGGGAAGCAAGTGAAGGCTCTGCGGAGCAATAATGGTGGTGAATATATCTCAAATGAATTCAAATAATTTTATAGCAAAGAAGGAATTCGAAGAGAACTCATAGCGCCTCATAACCCATAGAAAAATGGGGTCACAGAGAGGAAGAACATAACGATCGTGGGTGCTGCACGAGCTATGCTGCATGATTAGGGCCTACCAATGCACTTGTGGGCAGAAGCATGAAGCACTGCAGTTTATGTGCAAAACTATTGTTCTCATAGAGTACTTGGCATGAGTACACCTGAAGAAGATTTTACTGGTAAGAAACCAGATGTTTCTTACTTTAAGATTTTTGGCTCATCTATTTATGTGCATGTGACCAAGAATGTAAGGAAGAAGCTGGAGCTGACTATTGAAGTTGGGATATTTTTGGGGTACACAGAAACACCCCATAATTATCGTGTGTATTTTCCAAACTTTCGAATGACTTTGGTGCAACGGGATATAAAATTCAATGAGGAGAAAGCCATGAAGTTATTGCTTGAGAGGGAGCTACACTTGCATGCAGAGGATGAACTTTTGGTTCCCAAAGATGAGCCTCTAGATGTGGATCAACCACAAGAGGAGGATCATGGAGTCGAGGAGTCCACTCAAACAGAGCCAAACATCAGAATAGGTAGAAGGCGTACCATAGAAGCTGAGAGGCTGAAGCTTGATGCGGCACAAAATGTAGGAGTCCCTACTTCATAGCGCAGATAGAGACAATCTCTTAACTGTTTCACTTGATACATGGATCTCATGAGCAAATGTATTGTGACAGAGACAACTTCCTTTCAGGAATCAGTGCAGGAGCCCACATGGGTAGATGCAATGGTGGAGGAGTATGAATCCATTGTCAGAAAAAGTGTTTGGGAATTTTTTCCAAGGTCGGTCGATAAATCAGTGGTAGGTTCAAGATGGATCTACAAGGTAAAGCAAGTTGCTGATGGGAGTGTTGAGAAGTATAAGGCAAGATTTGTGGCCCGGGGCTTCTCACAGATCGGGGGGATTAATTATGAAGAAACCTTTGCACCTGTCGCATGGTATTCTTCCATAAGGACCATCCTCGCTCTCTCAGTGCAAATGGGTTGGCACATTCATCAGATGGATGTGAAGACTGTGTTCCTTAATGGAATCATTGAGGAAGAAGTGTACATTGAGTAGCCTGAAGGATTTGAGATCTTCAACAATGAGTCGCATGTGTGCAGACTCAAAAGAGCGCTATATGGGCTGAAGTAAGCACCTCGTGCTTGGTACACTCGGATCGACAGCTATTTCACTGGACTTGGCTTCACCAAGAGTGAGGCGGATGCAAACCTATACCAGATTTTGGTGGAGGGTAAGATTTTAATCATTGTTCTTGATGTTGATGATTTAATACTGACTGGTGATGAGAAGTTGATACACTCATGCAATGAGGAGTTTGAGATGAAGGATATGGGCCTCCTTCACTATTTCCTTGGATTGGAAATATGGCAGCGAGATGGTGAACTGTTTGTGTCTCAAGGCAAATATGCAAGGGAGATACTCGATAAGTTTCACATGGAGGACTGCAAACCCATGGATACTCCTCTTCCAGGAAACTATAGGAAAGAGGATGCTACATCGACATAGGTAGTGGATGCTACTGTCTATCGACAGTTGGTAGGTTTGCTCATGTATCTAGTTAATACAAGACCAGACATATGCTATGCGGTGAACCAAATTAGTCAAGCGATGGTTAAGCCTACCAAGCTCTTTTGGAAGGCATGAAAGCATGTCTTGAGATATCTCAGGGGCACATATGAGTATGGCTTATGGTACAGACAGGTAGATGAGGTGAATTTGTATGGCTTCACGGATGCAAATTGGGTAGGCAGCCCAGCGGACAGAAAGAGCACATTAGGAGGGGTTTTTAGTATCAGATCTACCACTGTTTCTTGGTACAACAGGAAACAAAGATTCGTGGCACTCAGTTCAGCGGAAGCGGAATACATGGCAGCAAGTCAAGCTGAATGGGAGGTTATCTGGATGAGGAAGATCCTAGTCAGTTTGTTTGGTTCTCATTTAGATCCTATAGTGATTCATTGTGATAATCAGAGTTGCATTAAACTCTCGATTAATCATGTGTTTCATGATAGATCTAATCATATAGATATCCGATATCATCATATCAGAGATTGTGTGCAGCGAAAGATCATGTTGATTCAGTACATTCCTACAGAAGACCAGGATGTAGATATTCTGACGAAGGCGCTCACCAGGAGAAAATTCAAATACCATAGAGTCAGGATCAGGGTGAAGGATAATTCCTTTCTTGTTGAGAGGGAGTGTTGAGATTCAACAAGATGATGATCTTAGTGAAAAATAAGCACCTACACTAGGTGGGGCCCGCATGCTATTTTTAGATGTATGTATATTTTTAGAATGTTGAGAAAAATCTATTTATAACAGGAGTATATTTATAGATGGTTGAGAAAATTCTATTTATAGATGAGTTTCCATTTTTAGATGCATGGGCGAAATCTATTTATAAATCACATGTCTAAAAATAGAATGCATGTCGATTATTATTGCCCTTAATAATAATTAGACAATAAATAATAATCTATTCTCTTGAAGCACTTGATTTCAGCTAACTGATGTGGCAAACCAGTTTATTGAAGGAATTACGAGTTCCAAGGTTGGTTGGTGGGACATGCAAGTGGATTTCATTGTAACTGAGTGATGAAAAGTTGTAACAGAGTTGGATGTGTAGTTATGTGAGTTGTAAATTAGTTTAACTCAGTTGTGCTAGTTGTAACTAATGATACACTAGTGAGAGATTAGTGAATTAAATACTAAATTAATTCACAAGGAGTGATCTCACATGCAACTGAAGATTTAATACTGTTAACTACATGCATGTCAGATCCAGTGGAGACCAAGTGGAGAGATAGGTGAAAGGGACAGTTTGACTATCTGTTGTGATTATAGTGGTGTATTAAATGCTGTTGGCTATGTGTTATATTCTTTCCATGACTAAGCATGCATGGGGGGGTAAGAGGGGGGGCGATAGCCCCCCCTTTGCGCTGGGCGCAAGCGGTCCGGGGCAACGCCCCGGCGAAATTTTTTTTGTCCTTAATTTCCAGTGGGTAGTCCACGCCCATGGTTTTGTGCATGATTTTGCACATGGTTTTGGGGTACGATGGTTTTCGACCCTTGGTATTTTTGTAGATCCGGTCACGGGAACTACGGTTATGTTCTAATACAGGGTTAATTGATTAGGGTTCATGTATGCTTCGACATGTATATATATGTGTTGTAACACTAAAAGGAATATAATGAAAAATCAAGCTGGTCGTCCCAATTCGGAATCCAGGGGAAATCTCTGTGTTTATTTGTTTTATGTTTTATGCTCTCGCTATTGTTTATTGTCTGCTATAAGATTCATGTGTAGATAATTTCTGTTCAGGGTTAAAACCTACATTTGGTATCATAGCTGTTTTGGCTTCAAGGGGACGCCTTTGCTGCTGAGGATTTTTTTCTCGGGCCTGAGGTAAAACCTGTTCAGTGGGAGATCTGCGGGATCGATTCTTGCGGTGAAAGAAGATGGCGAGCAACGGGAAGATAGAGATCGAGAAATTTAATGGTAAGATTTTTGAGTTATGGAAGCTCAAGATGGAGGATCTATTGGTGGATAAAGATCAGTGGATCGCAGTAGATCCAGGTACTAAACCAACGAAAATGTCAGATGAAGACTGGAAGAAACTGGATCAGAAGGCTAAGAGAAAAATACGGTTTTGTGTTTCAGATTCAGTATTGTTGAATGTATATCGGGAAGCTACGATGAAGAATTTGTGGGAAAAACTTGGGACTTTGTACCAATCTAAGTCTCTGGTGAATAAGTTGTTCCTGTGGAAAAAGATGTATAACCTGAGGATAAAGGATTGAGACTTGGTGTCAAAGCATCTGAACGCCTTCAATACTATGGTAAGTCAACTGTCATCTGTTGATATTAAAATCTCAGATGAAGATAAGTGCATTAGTTTATTGTGTTCTCTACCAGACTCGTGGGACAGTCTAGTTATTGCAATAGGTAGCAATACAACTACCTTGAATTTTGATGACATTGTCTCAGCCTTGTTGTCCGAGGAAATAAGACGGAGAAATATGGAGGGCCAGAATGGATATGCCTTATCTGTACGAGGAAGGTCCCAAAATAGAAACAAGAATAAGGTTTCGAGTGGGAGATCCAAATCTAGAGGGAGATCTAAATCTCCTAGAAAGTTTGTAAAGGTATGTTGGAAATGCGGAAAGGAAGGGCACTACAAAAGGGAGTGCATATCTAAAGCTCCTTTTGCAGAGGCAAAAACCACCTCGGATGAAGGTGGGGATGTGTATTTGGCTTCTTCTTCAAATACACATGTAGATTATGATTCATGGTTGATTGACTCAGGTGCATCCTTTCACTTCACTCCCCATCGGAAGTGGTTCTGCGAGTATGAGAAATATGACGATGGTGATGTCTTCCTAGGGGATGATAGGAAGGCCAGAATCATCGGACGTGGAAAGGTCAAGCTGAAGCTGCAAGGTGAAAGGATTAGAACACTTCTTGGTGTTCTGCATATTCCTACATTGGCCAGAAATCTGATTTCTGTAAGCAAGATGGATGATGCAAGTGTAAAAACAGTGTTCGAGAAAGATGCCTGCAAGATGGTTCGGGGAGCACTGATATTAATGCGGGGAGTTCAGACTGGAACTCTATACAAGCTACAAGGTAGCACTGTTATTGATGGATGTAACAGTTCTATGGTTCCTGAAAGTGGAGCGGAAATCCTAGCTGTCTCTGGAGAAAAGACCATGCTATGGCATCAAAGGCTTGGACATATTGGAGGGAAGGGCCTTCGGATACTGCATAGAAATGGTATGGTAGAAGGTATGTCTAATTTCTCTCTAGATTTTGATTTTTGTGAACATTGTGTATATGGGAAGCAAAATTGGGTGAATTTTCCTTTTGGTGCTAAGAGGGCGAATAAGATATTAGAACTTGTGCACAGTGATGTGTTTGGACCTGTGTCAGTTCCTTCACTGGGAAATTATGTGTACTATGTTTCATTCATAGATGAATTCTCAAGGAATACATGGATATATTTCTTGAGGAATAAATCTGAAGTCTTTGACAGATTTAAATAATTTAAGGCTCTGGTGGAAAACCAGACAGAGAAGAAGATAAAGGCGCTGAGGAAAGATAATGGTGGGGAGTTCTACAAGAAGGAATTTGAAGAGTTCTGTAAGAAGTGTGGTATAGCATGACAAAAGACTACTCCATACACACCTCAGCAAAATGGAGTTGCAGAAAGAATGAACAGAACACTGATGGAAAAGGCAAGAAGCATGCTCAGTGGTACCGGGTTAGGACAAGAATTTTGGGTAGAGGCAGTGGAGACTGCATGCTATCTGGTTAACAGATCACCTTCATCAATGTTGGAGGATAAGACTCCACATGAGGTATGGACTGGTAAGAAACCCTCTCTTTCACATCTAAGGGTATTTGGATGTGATGCATATGTACATGTTCCAAAGTAGAAAAGGACCAAGTTGGATAATAAATCTGAAAGGTGCATCTTTATTGGGTATAAGGATGGTTTAAAAGGTTACAAGCTTTAGAACCCGGAAACAAGGAAGGTTGTGTACAACCAAGATGTGGTGTTTAGAGAGGTGAAAGATGTTGTTAAACATGAAGTCATACCAAAGGAACCTGAGAAGATAGAGTTTGAGCTAAAGGAGGATGAATCAGATTCTACAACAGAAGAAGACTCAGAAGGGGAAGAGCCACAAACTCCAGTTGTGAGAAGATCAACTCAGGAAAGAAGACAACCAGAAAGGTATATTCCATCTTCTTTCTGTTCAAATTTTGCCTTAACTATAACTGATGATGATCCCAGAACTGTCAGGGAGGCACTAGATTCAGAGGATGGAAAACTCTGGAAGGAGGCCATGGTTGATGAAATGGCATCCTTGCACAAAAATGGGGCATGGGATCTGGTGGATTTGCCGGCTGGAAGGAAGCCCATCGGGAGAAAATGGGTGTTTAAAAAGAAGATGAATGTATAAGGCAAGGTGGAGAAATACAAAGCTCGGTTGGTAGCAAAAGGTCATTCCCAGGTTCCGGGAATTGATTTTGGTGATATTTTTTCTCCTGTTGCCAAAGTTACTTCTATTAGATTAATTTTGTCTGTTGCTGTTGCATTTGATTTTGAGATAGAACAGATGGATGTGAAGACAACATTTCTTCACAGGGATCTAGAAGAGGAGATCTACATGAAGAAACCTGAAGGCTTTATGGTGAAGGGTAAGAAAGAACTGGTATGCAGGTTGAAGAAGTCTCTGTATGGGTTAAAACAGTCACCAAGGATGTGGTATCAGAAATTTGATAACTATATACGGGGACTTGGCTTCACCAGAAGCAAGGAGGATCACCGTGTTTATTTTAAATTAATTGGTGACCGTGTTATTTATTTGGTCTTGTATGTGGATAATATGTTGTTAATTGGAAATGACAAAGAAATTATCCAAGATTTGAAGACCCAACTGTTCTCCAAATTCGACATGAAGGATCTTGGTGCTGCAAACTATATTTTGGGCATGGAAATTAAGAGAGATCGGGTAAAGAGGAAGCTCTGGTTAAACCAGAGGAAGTATGTCAAGACTATATTGCAGAGGTTCAATATGTAGGATAGTAAACTAGTGAATGTTCCTATTCCTGTAGCTGTAAAGCTATCTGCTGAACAATGTCCCAAGACACAAGAAGAAGAGGAGGATATGTCCCATGTTCCATATGTAAGTGAAGTGGGTAGCCTGATGTATGCAATGGTCTGTACTAGACCAGACATTGCACATACAGTGGGAGTATTGAGTAGGTTTATGTCAAACCTAGGGAAGGAGCATTGGACAACAGTGAAGCGGGTTTTCAGATATTTACATGGCACTAGTGATTATGGCTTGTGCTAGCAGGGAAGACCAGGATTGGAAAGAATGTTGGACATTCATGGTTTTGTTGATGCAGACTAGGCTGGAGATCTAGACCAAAGAAGATCTACAAGTGGGTATGTGTTTAGCCTATTTGGAGGTGCAGTTAGATGGATGAGTAAAAGACAGTCTGTAGTGGCTCTTTCAACTATAGAGGCAGAATACATAACAGCCACTCATGCAAGCAAGGAAGCAGTTTGGTTGCAAAGATTGTGTTCAAGTATGGGGTTGGTACAACAAGCTATAAGGATAGATTGTGATAGCCAAAGTGAAATTTTCTCGGCTAAGAACCCTACTTATCATTCAAAGACAAAGCACATTGATGTTCAATATCACTTTGTTAGAGATATGGTTGAGGCTAAAAGGGTGTTGCTGGTAAAGGTGGACACTTTTAAGAATGTTGCAGATGCAATGACGAAGTCTGTGAGCACTCAAAATTTCTCTTGGTGTAGAGAAACAATGGGTGTTGAAGAATTGGGCCAATGACTAAGCTCTCCTGTGGCCCCCTGCGGAAAGAAAACAAAAAGTGGGAGAATGTTGGGTATGTGTTATATTCTTTCCACGACTAAGCATGCACGGGGGGGGGGGGGGGGGTAAGAGGGGGGGCGATAGCCCCCCCTTTGCACTGGGCGCAAGTGGTCCGGGGCAGCGCCCTGGCGAAAATTTTTTGGTCCTTAATTTCAGATGGGTAGTCTGTGCCCATGGTTTTGCACATGGTTTTGGGGTATGATAGTTTTTGGCCCCTGGTATTTTTGTAGATCCAGTCAAGGGAACTACGATTATGTTCTAATCCAAGGTTAATGGATTAGGGTTCATGTATGCTTTAGCATGTATATATATTTGTTGTAACACTAAAAGGAATATAATGAAAAATCAAGCTGGTCGTCCCAATTTGGGATCCAGGGGGAAATCTCTGTGTTTATCTGCTTTATGTTTTATGCTCTCGCTATTGTTTATTTTCTGTTATAAGATTCGTGTGTAGATAATTTATGTTCAGGGTTAAAACCTACAAATGCAACTACACACACATTGGAGATGCCAATGATGATTGTGTAGTAAACACAAGGCAAGATCGAATTCATTCATGGATCTTCTTCAGCAGGGATTTAGCAGTGGAGGTAGGCTGTCAGGAGGCAGTAAATTGGTGCATGTGTGAGCCAATTTTTTTATGACAGTGTGAGATGATTGTATATTGTACTGAGAGCTCTTGGAGTAGAGCTTTATATGAGATCGTTTCATGATCCATGATATACATAATATATGATAGTTGGGGTTTTTAGCTTTATGCTTTCCTGGTAAAAATATTTGTGCGATTGATTTTTCTTCATGTGTTTGCAATTGGAGATTAAATTTCAGCAAAGATTTAAGTAGAAGGATTATGTATTTAATAGTGGCATATAATTGTTAGATCCACAAAATCCAGAGTACATCACAGTATTTTAAATTTCTACATGGTATCGGAGCAGTGTTAATCTTTGCTACATGATATCGGAGCAAATAATATTGCAATATTGAGGCAGTATCTGAGTTTTGTTGGTGGAAACAATTCGAATTTGCTGCAAGAATTTCTTGGTGCGACAGTTGAGTAAACATTGAAATGGATTTCAATGGTTTACAGTTAGAGTATGCACTCAAGGGAAAATTGAACTAAATTACATGGAAGGATAGGATAGAGGCGGTGCTTGAAGATAATGGCTTGAAGGAATTCATCGACAATGATGTTCCTAAGCCCACTTTGACGATTGCTGCATTACTTGATGCCTGGCAAAAGAAAGTAGCGAAGACGAGAAGGATTCTTTTGGAAGGTGTGAGAGACCATATTGTCTCAAGCCTTCATGGGAAATCCACTCCATTTGCAGTGTGGAAGGCTTTGACAGATCTTTTCCAAAGCAACAATGACCATAGGAAATTGGCGCTAAAGGATAAACTCAGAAAAATCAAGATGGAGAAGTGCGACAATATTCTAAAGTATCTCACAAAGTTTGTCCAATGTCGGGATGAAATAGGGAGTGTGGGAATCACAGTTTCTGATGATGATTTGGTGAGTTTGGCTCTCTTGGGACTTCCTAAGAGTTGGCACAATTATCAAGACACTGTCAACATATGGGAAAAAATGATGAATTGGGAATGACTGTGGTCGGATCTAGTGCAAGAGGAGTTCAGGCGGAACACCAGGGATGGCTCTTCATCAAAGCATGATGATGAAGAGGATTGTGCTTTGGCTGCCAAAGCAAGGAAAGGGAAGGGGAAGAAATTCCACTCAAAATCCAAGGTGACTAGTTTTCACTGTCACGAACATGGGCATCTCACCACTAACTGCCCATAGAAAAAGAAGAACAAGAAGGCTGTTGGAGCTACAGCTGGTGAGGCCCTTGCCTCGCACTGAAAATGATGAGTACATCAACTTGATGCACCACTTTTGATTCACACACATATATAAAATTAGTTATTTTTAGTTTTCATTGTGGTGAATCGACATAACATTTCACACCGGTGTGTTAATTTTAATTTAACGCATCGCACCTAAATGTTCCAGCTACCGATCACATCGAGCTATACTTTTTTAATACTATGCGATGTGTTTGGTAAAAATAAACACATTGGGAAGTTAATTTTACCAGACGTACCACAGTAAAAATTACAATTTTCAAAGTGGTGTCACTGTGGAACTTCATGGCCCGGTGCGTTTCCATTTAAGCAACACACCGAACCACTAATGTTGCTTTAATCTTACACATCAACTTGTGGTTCACCCTGTAAATTTACAGGGTGCAGCATGATTGGTGTGAGACGAATGTCTTGAACGCATTGCGCACTTTTTATTTTTAAAAATAATGCATTTTTTTACTCAATTTTCAATTCTACTCTGCTAAAAAAATTAAGTTAATGATAAACATAGACATTACTTGGACATTTTATTGCTGGGGAGACATGATTTCCACGTATTAATAAAAAAAGAAAAAAAAAGGAAGTTAATAATAATAATAATAATAATACCATCGTTTGAAAAAGTTTGAAAGGCACACAGTGAGAAACAAATGGAAGGATGAAAATCAAGGGAAGAACCGATGTCAGGGCGCTTCACAAAGGCAAAAGTTGCACCAATGCTTGAGAGCTATACAACACTGCAAATGGTAAAAATGAATTTTACGGCTGGTAAGTTTTTCTTTTTATTTAACTCTGTTATGGCGCACTCGAGTAACGACGCACCAAAGTAGAGTATTTACAAAGCACACTACGATTTTAAAAAATAAAAACCCTACCACAGTGCACCATGTTATTTATGCACCAGAGCATGTCAAAATAGGGACAACACCGGTGCTTCATGGGGGTATAGCACCAAAATTGTGAAAATGATTTTTGCGACTGAAATTTTTTTATATTTAATGTTTTTCTAGTGATATCGAGTAGTATACACACCGATGCTCCAGTTTCACCTGGCCCACCGCTATTTTTAAATTAAAAACCCTGCAATGATGCACCATGTTATATACACACCAGGACATTATGATATGAAAAGGTAAAAGAACTAGGGCTTCATGGGAGTATAACACCTGAATGGTGAAAATGAATTTTATGATCGACATTTTTTTTGTAAATTTACACTAGTCCGATGCTATCGAGTAGTATATGCACCAGTGCTCTAGAGTTACTTAGCACAACATTTTTTTTTTTTTAAATAACCCTCGAATGGTGCACCATTGTCTATTAAGCACGAGGATGTACAATTATACTAATGGAACCAATGCTTATTATATGAGTAACGCATCGATGTTTTTTAAATTAAAAATTGTGCCCTAGTGCACCATGTTTTCACACATTAGGGCTTTCTTAAAAAGGGAAAGCACTAGGGCTTTATGTGAGTATAGCACTGAAATGGTGAAAATTAATTTCATGATTGGCATTTTTTCTAAAAAATTTAATGCTTGTTTGGTGCTATTGAATATTATATGCATAGGTGTGCCTTATATACGTAGCACATCGTTGTTTTTAGTTGTATAAAAAATAACCCTGCAATGGTGCATCATTTTATATTAAGCACCGTGGCATTTAGTTCAATTAACGACATCAACGTGTATAATATAATCATCACACCACCATTTTTAAATAAAAAAATCTACAACAATGCACCATATTGTTTATACACCGAGGCATTCTTAAACGATTTTAGGACTGGCGCATCATGAGAGTATAACATTAGACTGGAAAAAATAATTTTACGACCAATTTTTATTTTATATTTATTTTTATTAATTTAACCCGTTTTCGATGCTATCGAGTAGTATACATACCAGTGCACGTTATGTACTTAGTGCATCGTTATTTTTTAAATTTTTTTTTTCTTTTGATCCAAGTGGATATTGATGGCCACCCACCTATTCCAGCTAGACCTCTAGTCAATTTCACCAGTTTCCTTTTTACAATAGCATTTACTATTTTTAGCAATTTTTTTGGGTCCTGAACTTCCAGAGAAAAACCTGTAATACTCAAAGATATATTTCCAATGATATATCATATACGCCAAATGAAGATAATATGACAATGTTACAACCCTGAGAAGTTGGTTTCCCAACTAACCCCAATGGGGCCCACAAACTCTTGGCATTTCATCTCTTGGGGTTATGGTTTTGGTTGTTTAGGGTTTTCCTATGTTTTTCAATATTAAAAAGGCCCTTGAGACTCATTGTAACACAATTCAAAGGCCTGTAGCCACCACATATATTCTTATAGATAAGCTATCAATGCCCTACCTAGTTTATTTCCATTATGTCTGTAAGCATATTTTAGTTATTTGATATTAATAAAATGAAGAGTTATTTCTGCTACATATCTATGATTATCATTCCTACATAAGTCCGGATCAGTGGTATCAGATTGGTCTGCTATTTTTCGATCCTTCTTTGCATGTCCCCAACGAGGTCAGGGTATAAGGCGTTATGGCTCGATTTGGTTGAACCTTTGCAAGATCAACCTCGCAAACCCCGACGACCGCCCATGGGAGAAGAAAATAAAGACGAGGGAGCAGGAGATATTATCAAAATATTGCTCGAGGAGGCCCTCAAGAAACATAGGAACAAAATGATGGATAAATTTGACCATATCCTTCAACGTCTACCCACCAGCAGCGCATCTGCATTCAGCAGCCACTCTGGAGCTGCCAATCCTTTTAAGGTACAAGTAAACTTTTAAATTCCAATATTTGAGGGCCAAATAGATGCATATGTTGTAGATATATGGTTGAATCTATTAGAAGGATATTTCTCGGTTCATGATTTTTTCAACTGGAAAAAATATTACTTTTGAACTCCTCAAATATGCCCCCCATGTCAAGGATTCGTGGGAAACCTACTGTGAGAAAAAGGATGAGAGGGAACCCTCTTTGTTCTCGGCCGCACCCACTTGGGATTCGTTCTGAGACGCCATCAAGGAACAATATTATCCCGTGGGGAGATATGAGGACAAGTACATACAATGGACTACACTACGCAACAAAGGGATCAATATGTGCATGAGCTGGCGAATCTATTCCATACCCTGTGCACAAAGTTGGGTATCAAATATTCAAAGAAACATTTGTTGCTAAAGTACTGCAGTTTTCTACATAGATACATTCAAGAGGAAATGAAGTTCCTCAAAATCTCCTTGCTTGGAGTAGCATACTAGTATGCTGCCAAGATTGAGCAGAAATTCAAACAGAAGAAGCGAGACTTTGGACTTGTGAATCAGAAGCAAGGGAAAGGTGCCCCCAAACTGCAAAACAAAGGAAAAAGATAAGGCGAGGTGACCCAGGACAACCTGCCAAAGCTGCAAGCAAATAAAAACACCGTGAAGCCAAAGAAGGACACAAGAAAGTGGTGTGAGTTGCATAAGAGGTCTACTCAAAACACTAGTTAGTGTTGGGCCAAGCAGTGTAATGTTCCCAATTTTTAGCCTCAAGCTAAAAGGAACATTATAGTTAGCATATTTTCATTTTGTTGAATAAATGGGTAAGGAGACACCTTAACCCCTTTAGATGGAGAAATAACACTCCTTGTATGAAAGGAGGAATAATAATGTAGCTAAATTGAGTACCACATGGTGTGAACGGGATTGGATCATGCTTGATCTAGTCATTTTGACCAAGTCAACTAAAACTGTCTAGATACATTGCACCTTCTTGGATAGCGCAGTTTTAGTGGAGGCTCCACTTGCTTGAGCTAGGTGGCAAGTGTGAATGGGACCCATGGTGAGAGGAGTTCATTTGCTTTATAAGGAGGAGATGGCAGCTCATTTTCATTTATGCATTGGCTTATTATTTTCATATGGTCTGTAGAGACTTGCATCCCTGGGCTGTTTAGTAGGGTTGTAGTGTTCTTGAACCCAAGGGTGTTCTCGGTCAGGAATCCCTACCTCATCCTCAAGGAAAGAGAGGGTTTGAGCTTCATTTCCTCATTCTGGCATTTGGCCAAGCTTATCCCTTCATCTACAATGTTATTTTGTTGGGCAGAAAACATTGTGTTGCTGGGAGCAGCAACCGAGGAACTCATAGAGTCATCTTGGCTTGTTCTTCAGTGGAGTTCTTGCATATTAATTGGAGGAGCAGCAGAGGAGACTCCCGGGCTTCATTTCAGATCTTTGGCACTAGGCCAATCACTCACCATCTTTCACAGTGCAGTCTTGGGCAGAAACTGCATTATTTTATGCAGACAGTTGCTGGGAGGGTCACCAGAGCTTGTCAGGAGGAGTGTTCTTGAGTGGAAGGGATCAGCCCTTTGCTTGAGAAAATTATCAGAGGAGGGCATGAGTATTTCAGATCTTCCATAGCCTCATTCTAATTTTGATTCAGTTGCAGTGACAAGTCATTTGTCACATTGTACATTTTTCAGCATTTCTAGCAATCTCTCCTAGATTGGCTAGAAATATTGTATTGGAGCCCACTCTTCTATTATTGGGAATTTCTTGTATATATCAGTAATATTTCATGTATGCACATCTACAGCAGTAGCTACACTCCTATAGACAATGCTGTCACTTCTTTTCGGCATTTTATGCAGTTGCTGCATCTCTTGTATTTCATGTATTAATCTTTGGAGGTTGATTCCCATTGCATGAGGGGTTTATTCCTCATGATATTTCTATATATTGTTGCTGACATATTAATGTACATGATGGCTGTAATATATTTCATCTTATGTTGTATTCATATTTGTAGAGTTTATGATTGTGTTCATGTATTGCTGTAAGCTCTCTCTTTGAGCATTCTTTACGGGATCTAGTTTGGGGAGATCTGAATAACCCAGCTAGAGTCATTTATTTGAGCTAAAATTCTAGAAGAGAAGTTTTTAGTGAGTTAAAAAGGGGATCCAAACCCCCTTTCAGCTTATTTTTACACTGCCTTCCTTATACAGCGTCCTTGAGGACCATATTGCAGAAATTCCCGAAAAAGGAATATTACAGTGGTATCAGAGCATCAATCTTGGCTCAGCCTGTGCAGCCCAAGATAATATGAAAATAGAAGGGGAAGATCCTCATTTAGAAGAGGATATTTACAAATTAAACCAGAAAAGAGGAATGACAGAAGAGGAGGTGTCCCTTCTTCTTTTACAGACCCTTGAGGGTATCATTGAAGACCTTGAGGAGAAAGAAAGGGAAAATTGGAAAGATTTTCTGAGAGGGTTTAAATATGAAGCAAGCCCTAGATATTATTATTATGGGTATGAGCATTTATCCACACATGTAGATCCATAGCGTAGTCCATTTCCCACTTGCACTGTCGGGAGGATGGAGGAAGAAGATGAGACCATTGGAGAAGCAGCGCTGCAACTCAAAGGTATGGCTCATGATTGTTGGTTTGAAAATTCTGTTTCTCATTTTCATGCAACTGTAAAAACATATGGTGTATTCACTAAGGGTTTGGTGAAGAAATTTTATGGAAATCAATGTGAATCATCATGTATCATAACTTCAAACACTTTGCATGCATTGGGTGGAACCATAAAACCAACTCCATTCCTTACTTCCGAAAGGGATGAAAACATGTATGATGGATTGCTAAAGGAAAGACCCCTATTATATGAAGGGACCTCTTCCATTTGTGATAACATGGAGATCCCTCTTTCAGAGGAAGACCGAAATCCATGGTCTCTCATTGAAGGGGAGGCATACTCACATATTGATGAAGAGAATGTGCATAGAAGGACCCACAACGCTATATCATTGGAGAAAGATCCATCACCACATGGAGATGAGAAGGGAGTATAGCTTCGATGGGAGGAGTCCTTGTGTCTATGCAAGGGATTCCAAGAGATCCAACATGTGGGAACCAAAGCACAATTCTGAAGCCATTTGAAGTAACTATTGGGGATTGTGAGATGGAGGAGGAAGAGAAGGATCATCATAAAGGGCTGATACACCCTTATCTATTTCAAAAAGTATTTGCACAAGAGAAGGAGACTGTACAATGCAGTGGAGATAGGGACCAGTCAGTCCTCTTATACATACAATCCACTTCTGATCTTGATGTCTCACTGTATGGAGGCATTCCACCTGGGAGGCCACTTGATCTAGAGATGATGAGAGGCATCTTGTCATTTGGTTCACCACTCTTGGATTCCAAAGAGGTGAAGACATTGGAGGAGTCCAACACTATGTAGAGAGTTTGGGATAAACCCAAGGAGGAGAGAGACACTCTCTCATTTTCAGTATCACCCACTCTCATCAGTTATACTACGCCGACAGAGTTTGCTGCGGGGATGGAGGATTGCATCTTCGTGATGCAGGATGACTACTCCACAGATTTGATGGGGAAGAGGATACTTCCTCTGAGGGAGGACTCTTTCATACATAGGAGTGGATGGAGGCCACTCATGCTTACTTTGACCCAACTTGGGAGATTCCTTGTGGATGACAGCTTCTCATGTGAGGCCAACTTCCAAAGGATACAATCATTATTCGAGCATGAGCAACTGCATGATGGGCATGACAACATTTTTGAGGATGAATTTGGCATGGGGGATGTAAAATTAGCAAGTATTAGCATGAGGGGAGCATCACATTGCAGATTACCAGCGCCATTTATGAGGAGGATTGATCCGTGTTGGAGGTCTCCACTTTTGGTAGAGTACTCCTAGGATCTAGGTGCATGCATGATTTTGGATGACCTAGATGGAGATGACAGGTACATGGTGGATGATATGGTCATCTATTATTATGACAGAGTCTTCTTGACTAGGACTTCTAGTCTTAATAAGAAACTATTACATGCAGCACATGAGGGCTTCCTAGCTATGCACTTGGATGCATACTTTGCTTTGCTAGAGGAGTTAATTTGAGAAGGAATTCAATATGATCTATATCAGCATATGGATAGATCCATAGCTCAGATGATTTTGGAGAGGTTGGCACAACCATTTCTCTACTCATTGGAGGTGAGGGAGAGCATTCAGATGAGCCATTTCAGCTCAAGGACAGGAGTGCATGGTAAAGAAGGTATATGTTTTCATTTTGGTTTACCTTTATTTACATTATATGAGTAGCTTGATGAGCTAAGGATGATAATATCTCCTTATTCTCCTTATTATGATGTACTTGTGGCCCATTGCAGCAATGGGAATGACTATTTTCATGATGGGTTGTGGGGGAAGCCACATATTTCTCGGTGTGCACCATTGGCATCAATTTGTACTCTCATGTTTTCACCTTATGAGATGTTTGTGGCAGCAAACAAGTGGCTGGGAAAGAAATTGCTGTTTTTAGTTTTGATGCAAAAAAGAGGTACATTGTGTTGGTCCCGTGAATGGAGCAGTGACCCACTCTCTAGTTGTCTTATGACAGCTTATTTCTATTGCATGTTGCCTCATTGTATTTCTGATGTTTATACATTCACAAGGAGCACTATTGTGAGAGTGTTGTATATTTTGGGACAACCCATTGGGAGCATGATTCTCCCCATTGTACATGCTTTATATTGCAGGAGACACCATGGGAAAACCATGATTTCCACATTGCTACTTTTCTCTTCTTGTGGGAAAAACCACTTTGAGAACTTGAGGGGGCACTTCATGGCTGATTTTCTTGATGGGGAAGCTTGGGCCATTCTTGGAGGCCATGCCATTTCAGCCCAAGGACAAAGGCAGCCCCATGTGTACTACAAATGGAGGGAGAAACACCTTGGGAATCAAAAGCCCAACTCTCCATTCAGCCCCAACACATTGCATATACCAGGGGTTGAAATTTCTATTTGGATGAGGGGTACATTTTTCCCATGCATGTCATCACTCCTACCTTGAGGAGGCCATAGCACATCAAGAAGGTTTCCACCTACACCTTCTATCTTTCTATGATGAGCACCATTCCAGTTTGCATACTTGGGAGGAAGCACTGGAGGACATATTTATTGCAGGATATCTTGAGCAGTGGTGGAGATTGTTGATGATGAGGCCACAAGAGAGAAGGGGGATAAATTTTGTTCTCTCTATGTAGTTTCTTGAGGACAAGCAACATGTGGGAGGGGAGGACTATAATGTTCCCAATTTTTAGCCTCAAGCTAAAAGGAACATTATAGTTAGCATATTTTCATTTTGTTGAATAAAATGGGTAAGGAGACACCTTAACCCCTTTAGATGGAGAAATAACACTCCTTGTGTGAAAGGAGGAATAATAATGTAGCTAAATTGAGCACCACATGGTGTGAACAAGATTGGATCATGCTTGATCTAGTCATTTTGACCAAGTCAACTAAATCTATCTAGATACATTGCACCTTCTTGGACAACACAGTTTTAGTGGAGGCTCCACTTGCTTGAGCTAGGTGGCAAGTGTGAATGGGACCCGTGGTGAGAGGAGTTCATTTGCTTTATAAGGAGGAGATGGCAGCCCATTTTCATTTATGCATTGGCTTATTATTTTCGTAGGGTCTGCAGAGACTTGCATGCTTGAGCTGTTTAGCAGGGTTGTAGTGTTCTTGAACCAAAGGGTGTTCTCAGTCGGGATTCCCTACCTCATCCTCAAGGAAGGAGAGGGTTTGAGCTTCATTTCCTCACTCTGGCATTTGGCCAAGCTTATCCCTTTAGCTACAACGTTATTTTGATGAGTAGAAAATGTTGTGTTGCTGGGAGCAGCAACATAGGAACTCATAGAGTCATCTTGGCTTGTTCTTCAGTGGAGTTCTTGCATATTCTTTGGAGGAGCAGTAGAGGAGACTCCTGGGCTTCATTTCAGATCTTTGGCACCAGGCCAATCACTCATCATCTCTCACAGTGTAGTCTTGGGCCGAAACTGCATTATTTTATGCAGGTAGTTGCTAAGAGGGTCACTAGAGCTTGTCAGGAGGAGTGTTCTTGAGTGGAAGGGATCAACCCTTTTCTTGAGAACATTATCAGAGGAGGGCATGAGTATTTTAGATCTGCTATAGCCTCATTCTCATTTTGATTCAGTTGCAGTGACAAGTCATTTGTCACATTGTACATTTTTCGTCATTTCTAGCAATCTCTCCTAGATTGGATAGAAATATTGTATTGGATCCCACTCTTCTATTCTTGGGAATTTCTTGTATATCTCAGCCATATTTCATGTATGCACATCTATATCAGCAACTACACTCCTAGAGACAATGCTGTCACTGCTTTCCGACATTTTATGTAGTTGTTGCATTTCTTGTATTTCATGTATTAATCTTTGGAGGTTGATTCCCATTGCATGAGGGGTTTATTCCTCATGATATTTATGTATATTTTTGCTGACATATTAATGTACATGATGGATGTAATATATTTCATCTTATGTTGTATTTAGATTTGGAGAGTTTATGATTGTGTTCATGTATTGCTGTAAGCTCTCTCTTTGAGCATTCTTTACGGGATCTAGTTTGGGGAGATCTGAATAACCTATCTAGAGTCATTTCTTTGAGCTCAACTTATGGAAGAGAAGTTTTTAGTGAGTTATCAAGGGGATCCAAACCCCCTTTCAGCTTATTTTTACACTTCCTTCCTTATACAACGTCCTTGAGGACCATATTGCAGAAATTCCCGAAAAAGGAATATTACAAGCAGTCACTAATAGTCGACTTGAAGGCGTCTAAGTCAGATGCATGCTCCAACTCTGAATCAAATCCTGACAAGGGGAATGACAAACCTGAGAAGTTGGTTTCCCAACTAACCCCAACGGGGCCCACAAAATCTTGGTGTTTCATCTCTTGGGGTTTTGTTTTTGGTTGTTTAGGGTTTTTCTATGTTGTTCAATAATAAAAAGGCCCTTGAGCCTCATTGTAACACAATTAAAAGGCCTGTAGCCGCCACATATATTCTTAGAGATAAGCTATCAACACCCTAGCTATTTTATTTCCATTCGGTCTGTAAGCATATTTCAGTTATTTGATATTAATAAAATGAAGTGTTATTTCTGCTACATCTCTATGATTATGTGTATTTCTATATTTTATTATGTTCCTGCATAATTCTGGATCAGTGGTATCAGAGCGGTCTGCTATTTTTCGATCCTTCTTTGCATGTCCCCAATGAGGTCAGGGTATTAGGCGTTAGGACTCGATTTGGTTGAACCTTTGCAAGATAAACCTCACAAACCCCAACGACCACCCATGGGGGAAGAAAATAAAGACGAGGGAGCATGAGATATTATCAAAATATTGCTCGAGGAGGTCCTCAAGAAACAAAGGAACGTAATGATGGATACATTTTCCCATATCCTTCAACGACTGCCCACCGGCGACGCATCTGCATCCAACAGCCACTCTGGAGCCACCACTCCTTTTAAGGTACAAGTAAACTTTGACATTTCAGTATTTGAGGGAAAAATAGATTTAGATGTTGTATATAGATGGTTGAATCTATTAGAAGGATATTTCTCGGTTCATGACTTTTCCAATTGGAAAAATATTACTTTTGAACTCTTTAAAGTTGCCCCCCATTTCAAGGATTAGTGGGAAACACAATGTGAGAAAAAGGACGAGAGGGAACCATCTTTTTTCTTGGTCACAACCACTTGGGATTCGTTCCGAGACGTCATCAAGGACCAATATTATCCTGTGGGGAGCTATGAGGACAAGTACATATAATGGAATATGATGCAGTAGTAGAGGGATCAATATGTGCATGAGCTGGCGAATCTATTCCATACCCTGCGCACAAAGTTGGGTATCAAATATTCAGAGAAACATTTGGTGCTGAAGTACCACAGTTGTCTGCATAGATACATTCAGGAGGAAATGAAGTTCCTAAACATCTCCTCGCTTAGTGTAGCATACCGGTATGCTGCCAAGATTGAGAAGAAATTCAAACAGAAGAAGTGAGACTTTGGATATGTGAATCAGAAGCAAGGGAAAGGTGCCCCCAAACTGCAAAAAAAAGGACAAAGCCAAGGTGGGGTGACCCAGGACAACCTGCCAAAACCACAAGCAAATAACAATGTCACGAATCTAAAGAAGGACACAGGAAATTGGTGTGAGTTGCATAAGAGCTCCACTCACAACACTAGTGAGTGTTGGGCCAAGCAGTCACTGGTAGTTGAGTTGAAGGCTTTCGAGTTAGATGCATGCTCCGACTCTGAATCAGAGCCTGACAAGTGGAATGAAAAAGGGAAGCATATTATCAATGCAGATCCCAACACTACCATTTCCACCACGAAGATATAAAAGAAGGAGCCAGAAGATCCAAAGGAGGGGGAGTGCCTCTTCTATTCCCAGATGTGGGTAAAGGGTTCCCCACTGTAGTTCATTGTCTATAGCAGGAGCAAAAAGAACCTCATTTCAAAAAGGCCATGAAGAGACTGGGCTTGTCGACCACAACACACCCATAGTTGTACACCATCAGGTGGCTCCACGAAGGACGGGATCTCCGCGTCAGCTAGCAGTGCCGCCTTCCCTACAACATCAAGCCCTTCACAGATGAGGTATTATGTGACATTTCTCCTCTTGATGTTTGTGATGTATTATTAGGCCAACCATACTTGTGGAAGCGACATGATGTGTATGAGTCCAGGCCTCATGTTGTTATTATTACTTTGGGAAATAAGTTGTACAGGATACTGGAGGTAGCATCGCCTACCACCATCTCTTTGGTTATTGCAAAACAATGCAGTAAGCTCATTTCCAAAACCGAGAAATTTGTTTTCCTGATGATCCGCCCTCAGGGCAAGAAGAATTATATGGCCATGAACTCTATATAGGGTTCCTCTGCATGACAACAACAAATGGAAAAATTCGTGGAGGAGTATGGAGACATCTTGACCTCACCTGCAGGGGTGCCTCTACACTGTGAGGTCAAGCACTCCATCGATCTGACCCCAGGTGCATCGCCACCCAATGGACCAATTTGTCTGTGCTATCTTATGGAGAACGAAAAAATGAAGAGGCAGATTCAGGAGTTGCTATAGAAATGTCACATCCAGTCGAGTTCATCGCCCTGTGCGAGCTAGATCATGTTGGTGTAGAAGAAGGATGGGAGTTGGAGACTCTTTATTGACTATCAGATGCTGAACAAGATCGTTGTTCGGAATAGGTACCAGATCCCATGGATTGATGAACTTCTGGACCAACTCAAGGGGGAAAAATAATTCATCAAGATCGACTTGAAGTTTGGGTATCACCAGGTATTGATCGAACCCTCCGATGTGTGGAAGATTGCATTCAAACCCAAGGAGGGACTTTTTGAATGGATGGTCATGCCTTTTGAGTTGAAGAATTCTCTCACAAATTTAATGAGGCTGAAGGACGACATCTTGTGTCCATTCACCAACTCATTTGTGGTGGTGTACTTGGATGCCATCCTGATCTTCAACCAAACTTTGGAAGAGCACCTCCACCACATCCAAAAGTCCTCCAGACACTGTGACAACACAGGTTGTGTGTCAATTTGGAGAAGTGCACTTTTTGCATGACCTAAGTTCAGTATTTGGGATACATTATTGATGAGTGGGGGGTGCATGTGGATCTAGCCAAGATCCAAGTCATTGAGGGTTGGCTAGTCCCAACCACCCTAACAGAGCCTCACAGATTTCTAGGTCTTGCCAATTTCTACCGTAGGTTCGCGTTGGGATTCTCTCATATCACTTGGCCCTTGAGTCAAGTCACCAATGGAGGAGGGAAAGAAAAATTCTTTTGGTCTGAATCTCAATGAAAGGCATTCATAGAGGTCAAACATCACCTATGCTCTACACCAGTGCTCACACTACCAGACTTGCAACAACCATTTGAGATCGAGACATATGCCTCTGACTATGCTATTGGGGTAGTTCTTACTCAACAAGGGCATCTAGAGGAAAATCATAGTGAGACACTTTTCGACATAGTCTAGAAGTATCCCACTTTTGGCAAAGAGATGTATTCCATTGTGTAGGCTTGCCGAAAATGGAAGCATTACATTTTGGAGAAGGAAATAATCATCCACACAAACCACTGACCCCTATAGTTCATACATACACAAGGGAAATTGCAGAGTGATCACCATCAAAAGTGGTCCACATATCTGCAACAATTTCATTTGAAAATCAAGTACAAGAAGGGTGTTACAAAGTAATTTGTCACTGTCCCTGAAATCCCCGTCCCTCACATTGGAGGGCTCATTCCGTGACCTGTGAACAGTGACATGGCTTGAAATCACTTTCATGACATCCCTCTTAACAAGAGCTTTCATTTCCCTGAAGACATCTCCTTGTAAAAAACCCTAAAAACACCCCTTTTTGCATTGGCGCGGGAAGCCAGTTCAGTACCCGCACCAATGGGGAAAATCCTTCAAAGAGGTCGCGCCAATTGGTGCTCTGTCCCAGAGTCGCACTCGCACCAGTGAATTTAAGGAGTGTTTTTTAAAAATAAATGGCGGAAGTTTCGTCCTAACAAATTCCTGGACTGCTATCTATATTGATTTGGGAGGTTTGGCTATGGATTTCCATAGAGAGGAAGTGGTTTGCCACCTCTCATGGAAGCTTCCTTGATGATAGGGCCAATCCCATGATTATAGGGATCCAACCTCCCCTTCCTCCATCTATAAAAGCTTGCTCATCTCCATTGCAAGCTAGTCTTCAATTCTCCAAGTTCCCAAGAGCCTAATGCTGCAAGAGCCTTGATTCATTCCCTTAAGGCTAGATCCAAGAAAGGAGATTATTGTCGAGACATCCAGAGAGAGAGGCTTGTCCCATCCCTGACAGGATTTATCGAGACACATTCTGCTGACTACCCGCCGAAAGAGAATTCAGCGTCAGAGCTATGGTTGTGAGTCTTCTTTGATTGATTAATGATAAGCGACTATTGGTTATGGTTCCACTCTTGTTGTTGACTATGATGATGAGTTATGTCTTCTCTGACTGACATATAGTTGCATATACTGGATTTTACGCTTGCGTTTGTTTTGTTTCTTGCATGTGCAGGTGTTCGATCACGGAGATCGTGAGGATTGTGATCTGCCGGAGCTAAGGAACAGGAGCGCTACTTTCTCTACAAGCGACAGCGTTAGATTCCAGGTAAGCCTTCATCGCTAGTTGGTTTATTTGCAATTAGGAACCTGCACTATAGCGTGAACGATTGTTGCTAGACCCGATCTGGGCTAGTAGGGATCGCCTCTGTCCGCAGAGGGGATTTACCTCCACAAAAAATTGGCGACTCTGCTGGGGATCGTTGGGTTGTTGTTGTTCTGCTTTGTGAACTATAGACGGAGCCTGAAGTTAGCTAGATAGCCTTTGAAATTCTTTTGCTCTGCATTAGCGAAGTAGATCAACGCTGCTTCAGTCAATCTCCGGTTTAGTTTATGAACTGAACACTTGGAGTATTGTCTTTTCTTTTCGGTTGTTTCTCAATTCTGCTTGCTTGATCGGCTCTTTTGGCTGGCTCTTTTTGTGTTTGGCTTTTGGTTCAGCCCCAGAGGATCAGATCTGACCTCTGCTTTTTTGAATTTTCACCTTTTGATAGTTGGCTTGATTAGCGCAGTTTCCACCCTGATAGTTGCGCCAATTGGCGCAGGTTGCCCGTTCATCACTCGCGCCATCCCCTATCTAGCGCGGATTATAGCCAGACAGTCACGCCATCTTCTGTAGGTGCTAGGGTTTACCCTTGTTCGGAAGCTTCTTTTGGTCAGTACTTTGCTTCTGGGTTTGTTTTGGATTCTGCTTGAAGTGGTGAGTCTAGTCTTGGTTGGGAGAAATTCTTTGTTTTTTCATTTTTAGGCGTTGGCACTTGTTTTCAGTTAGCAACTTGCGCCAATTGGGCATTGGCGCTAGTTGTCAGTGAACAAGTCGCGCCAGTTGGCGCTAGTTTTCAATGACAAAGTTGGGCAATTTTCAGGGTGTGTGAAAATTGAGATTTTTTCCCTGAATCCTTCACCAGTGTGTCTTTCCCTTCCAGTATTTTCACTGTATGAGCATAGATTACATTGCTCATTGTTTGAAATGTCTTCTTTCCATGATTTTTTGATGTAAAAGGGAATGAATGCCTTGTTTTGATCTCTTTCTTTGGAAGTCCTCTTTGTGTTTGACCTCATATGTCTTGTCAACTTTTGAGGAATTTTGTTACAAAGTGTTTTGAAACAACGATTGCATTCTTAGTGTTTTTTTACATCTCTTTTGCCTTCGTCCTTCATTAAGAAGATTTGCGTTTATTTAGTTTTCGTCTCAAAGTGTTCTTTTTGTTAAAATGCATTAGATCACATTGCATTGAAAAGTATTTTTGAGATTTATCATTGAACTTAGATTACATTGTTTAATGATTGAAAACTAGAAATTGCTTTGAGTGCATTCTCCTTCATTAAAAGCATGCATTAAGTAGATTCTCATTTCATCGAAAAATGCATTGAGTGCATTCTTATAATTTGAAAAGGAAAAGGAAATTGTGCATAGATTAAAATTGCATAGTTTTCGAAAAAAAGGATTTTGCATAGATTACATTGCATTATTCGCATCGTTGAGTGTGTGAAATTACTTTTGGATAGTGAAAGTCATCTAGTTTGGAAAAGATTTCGTTTGCATTGTTGTTTGTTGCATCATTGTTTGAAGCTCTTCCCTTTACTACATAGCTTTCATCGAAAGAAATGATATACTGTGGCATATAGAGTGCATTTAGGAGATTTCAAGACATTACATTCGCTAGGGCCTGAAAACTGAAACGTAATTGAAGATAAACCTTAAAATTTACTCAATTTACATTAAGGCAGCATTGAAATCTAATGAAACACATTTAGAGGTCTAGGCTAGAGACGTGTTCCAGTGTCTTAAAACCTAGTAGCTGTCGTTCGCCTATTGGCTTTAGGCAGCGCTAGTACGGACTTGTGCTCCCCATACCGTCGCGTATATAAAGGGAGACCCCACTAGGTTTCTATCCTTTATCCATAGGAAGCCGAGTCTGCCGCCCTATACCCGTGATACACCGTATACAGCATTCGGGGAGATTTCCTGCACATACGTTAAGTCCTTGGTTGATTTCTCTTTCATTTTGAAACCAAGGTGTATATTGCAGTTCACGGTTATTTGGTACACCCTCTGCCTAGTATTCCTGAGTAGTCATTTGATCTTTTCTGACTCTTTAAATTTGAAAGGATCACCAAGCGCTTGTCCTTTCACGCTTGCTTCAAAACTGAAAGAGATAGAGTCACCTTTTCAACCATTTCTCGACTCTTAAAACATGAAACGGTAGAGTTTCTAAGTTTCAATATGGTAAAACAAAACACCTGCAATCACACGCCCTGTTAGAATTTGCTTGTTGGCCGTTTGATTGTGTGCCTTGGTTTTTAGCCCGTGTGCAATTTTGAGTTGTTGATGGCAACTTTTCCAGAGTTCACCAACCAAGGAATCCCCTCCGATGGGAATCCTGGTCATTTTCCTCCTTTTGGAAATGTTGGTGCTCCTTATATGGCAACATTTTCCCTTCCTGGGTTAACTGTTGGGTTGCCTGTTTGGTTGTTTTCAACCTCTGTGGTCCCAAATGTCTCAGCTACTGTTCAATCAGTTCCTCCACCTGAACAAAATCATGTTGATTATAAGGTGGACCTCTCCCATTCTTCGCCTGTTTCTGCATCCTCCTCTTCTACTTTTCCTAGTGAAAATCTGGATTCGAGTAACCGGGTGGCTAAGAAGAAGAAGAATAAGACAAAGAAGAAGAAGTATGATAAGAGAGAGGCTAAGAGTGTAGCTACTAATTCTGAAAAGTCTCCTCTTGATAAACCTCCCAACCCTCCATGGAAAGTCAAGTTCCCTTGCATGTTGTGCACGGGAGACCATATTCTTCGAGACTGCCCTGGCATTCCCAAGGTGCTTGAAGTATGGTCCAACGGTCGCCCGCCGTTGCCTTTGGCTTCCGGGAGTCAGGTTGGGGGCACGTCTTCAGCTGGTGCTGGTAAAGCTCCTAAGAAGTAAGGTAAGATTACCAATCCCTGTAAGTTGTGTGAAGGGCTCCATGCCATTCACCTTTGTCCATATATGGATGAAGCCAAGCGAGTTTTGGACAACTCGGTTGTTTCTGCGCCGTGCCTTCCGGCTGGTTACAAACAACTTTCTTTGAGTCCTCCACCAGCTGATCCTATGATTGGTCAAGGGTCATCCTTGGTCGATCCTGCTCCCTCGGAAATTCATATTCATGAATCCATTCCTGACCAACCATTGGTCGTGGGAACGGTTGAGCTGGCTCCGTCTACGGTGCACCAAGTCTTTTCCGTTGGGAGTGGATCTCACAACCCCCATGTCCTTCTGGTTTCTTCAGATTCTTCATACTTGGAGAAATATTCTCCTATCCCCGTACCTCAAGAAGAAGCTCCTTCACCTCCCGTGATGGAGGTCCCGGAGGATACCCCTCCCACCTTCGATATGGAGGTCATGGAGGATGCTCCTTCTTCTTCCGTAACATCAGGGGAAGACCTTCGCGGTTCGATGGTAGCCCCTCCAAGTAGTTTGGTCGCTTCCTTTGATTGGAATCGATTTGCAGGATATCGCCTTCCGTCTTATGTGCCTTTCGAGATAACTGTACAGGCCTATGGTCTGGTTGTTCCCAACACCATTATAGACGAAGGCGCCTCGGTTAGTGTTATATCCTCAACTACTTGGAAAGCTTTTGGTTCGCCGCCGCTTGCGCCTGTTACGCAGAATCTGTTGGCATTTAACAGAAGAACTAGTCAACCGTTAGGGATCCTTCTAAGGTTACCTATCACTTTGGGAGGTAAAACCATCCATATGGACGTGATGGTTGTTCCAGGCCCCTTGGATTTTAATCTGATTTTGGGGCGCGATTACACCTATGCCATGGGAGCGCTTGTCTCCTCCCTCTTTCGTGTGATGTGTTTTCCACATGAAGGATGGATCGTGACCATTGATCAGCTTTCGTTCTTTGGTCCTAATGTGGCAGCTGGCCCGTCATCATCCCTTCCTAGTTTTTATCCACCCATTGTATCTGCCCCACCGCAGGTCAACTATGTGGCTACCTACCCTGTGCCTGTACTCAGTGATAATGCCGTTGTGCATCAGGTGCTGGGGGCATTGGGTCTTGACTTCCAGGATGTTTTCCTTCCATCGGGAGTGGAACTTTTGAAAGCAATGACTTCTTGTTCATTATGATGAGGTCGTCGGAGCACAGTTCGTTTTCTTGTGTCAAGCTCCTTAAAAAATGAAACAAGGCCGTTGGAGCAGAGTTTGTTTCCTTGTGTCAAGCTCCTTAAAAAATGAAACAAGGTCTATCATAGCAAGTTCCTTGTCTTGTGTCAAGCTCCTTAAAAAATGAAACAAGGTTGTCGAAGCACAGTTCATTTCCTTGTGTCAAGCTCCTTAAAAAATGAAACAAGGGGTCATGAGGATAGTTCTTTTAATGTGTCAACCTCGTTAAAACAATGAAACACTTTCCTGTTCAATTCGAGTCTTTGATAAGTTCTCGTAAAATCCCAGTCGAGTCTTTCTTAGATCTCGTAACTTGAACCTTCACTCCATCTGCCTTTCCCATATGGACTAAAACTCGGGGGGCATGTACCTCGAATTGAGTCACCATGCTGGGGGATGCTTACTATTTCAAGCATAGTTTGTTTCCGTTTGAAGCTTGTGTAAAAATGAAACCGGTTTCAAGCATAGTTTATCTTTGTTTCAAGCTTGTGTAAAAATGAAACCAACTTAAAGCAGAGTTTCTTGATTTCAAGCTTGTGTAAAAATGAAACCATTCCCATTTTACCTCTTGTGATTGCCATTTTATCAGCCTGTTTTTTCCAGATGAGCCTTGGTTTTCTCATTCCATCGTCATTATCTGCTTGGCCGATCATATGCCTTCACTTGGTTGTTTTACCCATTCCTGAGGAACTGCTACAATGAGTGGTCTTGTTAGCCAGCCTCTTAACCTTTACTTGTTCTGAGCAGTTCCACCATTACCGGAACCAGTTGCTCCCCTTTATACCACTTGTTCCTCCAGGAGGAGTCAACTTTAAGCTCTTTTCTGACTCTCTAAACATGAAAAGATTGCCAAGGCCCTTGTCGTTTCGATCTCGCTAAAGTGGCTACGAAACGACATCTACCCAGTATACGTTTACCCCTTTTTCGGGCTAGGATAGATTATTTACAAAAAAGGAATACCCTAGCCTATTGCGACTAGGAGGTTTTCTCAGATATTGTTTTCTACCTTTTCGGGTATGAGGAACTATTTACGAAAAGGGACCTTTGGAGTTTAATTTTCCGTTGTCTTTTCAAACTCTCTAAATATGAAAAGACGCCGATTTCTTCCTTTGTTAGACTCGTTAAACCCTGATGACATTGGAGTCAGTCGTAATGACGCTATTCGAGTCGCTCCTTCCTAGGGCTCGTTAAATGTACTAGGATGGACTTATATTACAAGCATATGCTATCCCCTTCAAGCTTGTTATCAAAAATAATTGGGGTACTCGCCAGAAATGGCGGGGAAAAAATGGAACCAGCATCATTGTCGTGTCAGCAGTATGTCGCTCTTGAACATGGCACTTGTCTGCATTCGTGTTGGGTTGGGGACATCTCATCTCATTTTTTAATTGCCTCCGTGGGTTTGGGTAATCCCTTTTGACCTCTCATCTGCTCTTTGCCTCGTCACTATGACCTCTGATCTTTTGATGTCAAATACTGCCAAGTCCACTGTCGTGCCGTTTATATGTTCAAGAGAAGTTGACCTCTGCAAGTATCAAACTCCCTCTGATTCTCATCTGATCCTAATTCACAAAAGACATTATGTTCCTCTGTCTCGTGTTGATGATGTGGGAAACACTATGGCCCACCTTCGATCAAGGTCACTTCCTGTCGACTTCAGCTCATTATCCGGGAAGCTGATCTAGAGACTCCCTTCTGGTGCCTTGGAGCTTGCATGCCTCAATGGCAGGTTCTTCGCATTCAACGCGAGGTTTTCATCATTGGCCTCCGATCGAGTGATTCTACGGGTGTTCGACGCCAGCTCATTGATTCACATGCCGTAGATTGTACCTATAGTACCTTGAGGGCCATTGTCATTATTGGTGGTACCTCTCGCGTCTGTTAACAACTTTCATCATTGGCTGGTAATCAGACAATGTTCTTGCATGTTCGACTTCAACTCACTTATTCGCATGCTTGAACTTGTACTTTTTTCAGGTCGAGATGGAGCGCAAGACCCTGGATTGTGTCTGTTGTAATCCAGGCTGTGTTTTGTGGATTATTGTGATTATTTACATGACTCACTTACTGGATCGCTGCGACCATACCTGAGTCTATTTATTGATCCTCACTGGATGGCTGCGTCCATGCCTTGGATCTGGATTATTGTATACTCTGTTATGGATGGCTGCGCCCATACCACATATATATCATGTATTTGAGACATCAGTTGTACTCCTTCACGCAGGTTTTCCGACAACGGAATTTTCATTTGGACACGTTCTCGTAAAGAATTTCACCCCTCTCTCTCTCGGGCCTCATGCTTTAGGGGGCATCTGTTACACAGTAATTTGTCACCGTCCCTGCAATCCCCGTCCAGCACATTGGAGGGCTCATTCCGTGACCTGTGAATAGTGACATGGCTTGAAATCACTTTCATGACATCCCTCTGAACAAGAGATTTCATTGCCCTGAAGACATCTCCTTGTAAAAAACCCTAAAAAAACCCCTTTTTGCATTGGCGCGGGAAGCCAGTTCAGTACCCGCGCCAATGGTGAAAATCCTTCAAAGAGGTCGCGCCAATTGGCGCTCTGTCCCAGAGTCGCACTTGCGCCAACCAATTTAAAGAGTGTTTTTTAAAAATAAATGGCAAAAGTTTCGTCCTAACAAATTCCTGGACTGCTATCTATCTTGAGTTGGGAGGTTTGGATACGGATTTCCATAGAGAGGAAGTGGTTTTCCACCTCTCATGGAAGCTTCCTTGATGATAGGGCCAATCCCATGATTATAAGGATCCCAAATCCCCTTCCTCCATCTATAAAAGCTTGCTCATC
Source organism: Pinus albicaulis (assembly GCA_034641835.2). Taxonomy (NCBI): domain Eukaryota; kingdom Viridiplantae; phylum Streptophyta; class Pinopsida; order Pinales; family Pinaceae; genus Pinus; species Pinus albicaulis. The sequence goes on from CM076577.1 coordinate 354,204,794, forward strand.
TCCATTGCAAGCTAGTCTTCAAATCTCCAAGTTCCCAAGAGCCTAATGCTGCAAGAGCCTTGATTCATTCCCTTAAGGCTAAATCCAAGAAAGGAGATTATTGTCGAGACATCCGGAGAGAGAGGATTGTCCCATCCCTGACAGGCTTTATCGAGAGACGTTCTGCTGACGACCTGCCGAAGGAGAATTCAACGTCAGAGCTATGGTTGTATTCTTCTTTGATTGATTAATGATAAGCGACTATTGGTTATGGTTCCACTCTTGTTGTTGACTATGATGATGAGTTATGTCTTCTCTGATTGACATATAGTTGCATATACTGGATTTTACGCTTGTGTTTATTTTGTTTCTTACATGTGCAGGTGTCCGATCACGGAGATCGTGAGGATTGTGATCTGCCGGAGCTAAGGAACGAGAGCGCTACTTTCTCTACAAGCGACAGCGTTGGATTCCAGGTAAGCCTTCATCGCTAGTTGGTTTATTTGCAATTAGGAACCTGCACTATAGCGTGAACGATTGTTGCTAGACCCGATCTGGGCTAGTAGGGATCGCCTCTGTCCGCAGAGGGGATTTACCTCCACAACAAAGGGAAACACTAATAATGTTGCAGATTTCCTTAGCCGACCACCGATCATGGCGCTAACCACTGTGCTCAACTCTTGTGGGCATGAGAATTTTTATTGGTCGCTTCTCTACAAAAGGGATCCAAAATTCATCCACACATACAAGAATCTCTTGGAGGGTAAGAAAGTTCCAAAATTTCACCTCCAGGATGCACTGCTATGTCATGTAATATTCCTAATTAGCCCAAGCTAATAGGAATATTTAAATTTTGTTTTATCTTCTATTTATGAATAAATGACTAATGGAGGACATGTAAAACTCCTTAGATCAGTGAATAAATAAATGCTCAATGTAAACAAAGCTATATCTGAGCCATTTACATAAAATCCACTTGCAGGTGTGAAATGGGTTTAAGCTGTGAGACTGGGTCAACCTTGACCAAATCTACAACACTGTCTAGATTCAATGTATCTCATAAAGGGACAACACAGTTCTAGAAGGAGGACATCATGTGAAAGGGGTTAAGTGATTCAAGGTGGTTTAGGGTTTGGGCAAGCCCTCATCTTATAAAAGGAAGGAGAAGGCAGCAAGAGAGGGTTGTTGAATGTATTATGATTTTGGAGAATCATGTCTGCTTAGAAAAATTCTAGTTCTTTGGGCTTTTTAGCAAGAGACTAGTGAGGATATCCTATTGGGGGTTCTCCATCCTTCCATTGAGTAGCTCTTGGAGGGTTTTGTGCTTCTTTTCCACTATCTGGCATATGGCCAAGCTCCATCTCTCTTTGGTAGCGTAAATACAGTGATGGTTTCATTGTCTAAGTGAGCTGCAACAAGTGGAATCTAGATCTACTCAGATCTAGATCATATTATCATCTCTTCTCAGTGAGTGAGTCATTTATCCTCCTGGAAGAGTGTAGTATCAGCTTGAGCTTCAGTTTCAGATCTTGGCATCAAGACAAAGTTTATACTATCATCAACAACACATTTTCTCTCCTTGATTTGTGTAAATCTTGAAGAGCAGAGTTGCAGGGGTTTGGAATTCTCCTGGAGGAGAGATCTCTAGTGGAAAGGATCCTTCCTTTCACTGTGGTGATCCATGGATTGGCCAAACAATCCATGTACCCTTCAGATCTGATTTATTTACTACAAAATTTCTAAATACTACTGCAGAACTGTGACTTAGATCTCATATCTACGCACTATGGTGCATAATTTGCTGAGATCCCCAAGGGGAGTGTAAAAGAGGGCATCTTAGGCTTATTTATATGTAATAGATCTATGTTTTTATATGAATATATATCCTAGATCTGAAATGTAATAAAATATTGCTTCACCCTCTTGAAATTTACTCTCTTAAGCTTCTTTGTGTCAATCCATTGTTGCGGCACCTATTTGAGGCTTGTATTCATGTAAATGTCTGTATTTATCTTATATATTAAATTGGCCATAGCATAGAATATATTTCCTATTTCTCACACTCTTTTTATAACTTTCACCTTCAAAAATCATGTTATCCATGCTTCAGTAAAATTCTGCATACTACAAGTCATGGGGAATCAGGGTTTTTAAGCCTAGTCAGGATTGAAAGAACTGTTTAATATAGCTAGGATCATTTTTTTGACCTAAAATTTGATATGGGAGTCCCTCATGGTCTAATATAAAATAAAATACAACCATTTCCCTTATTTTTACGTGGATTTCCTAATACACTCATTTTAGGGCCTAAATCACCGCTTTTCCCCATCCTTTGTCAGTAGAATTAATATTACTTCTTGATGATATATATAAAATTGTTTCTGAGGTGTTTCTAAACAAATATCAGGATTATTAGCTCGCTGCTACTCCAGTGTTGTGTTTTTATACTGCTGCAGCCTTTCATTGGGCAATTTTCTGAAGACAACTAGGTGTGGGAGACCTGTTTAACCCACCTAGAGTGATTTATTTTGAGCCTCCTCTTGGATTTAGGTCTTAGATACTCTGATATAAGGGATCCAAGGGCTGGTATTGGATGGTTAAGCACACATCCCTGAAAAATGCATTTTTCAGGCCTGTCTTGCTGAGCAGTCCAGATTTGGGAACATTACAGTGGTATCAAAGCATGATCTTTGGCTCAGCCTGTGAGATAAAACTATCAGAAGCATCAAGAGAAGAAGCAGAGATCAGGATGGCCATAATGACAGAAGAAGAGATCTCCTTACATCTCTTTCAAACTATGAAAGACATTGAAGAAGATCTTGGACAGATGGAGGAAGAAAGATGCAAGGAAACTCCTAGAGGGTTTCAAAGAGAAGAAATATGTAGCGAGGTCTAGAAATCATAGATTAGAAAGCTGGAGAAGATTATTTTTGCCTCATCATGTTCTGGATCCATGAAGGACCTCCCCAAAAAGGATGAGCAGATAGAAGAGGAAGGCCCCTGCACTTCCTATTCTCATCAAGGAGACAAAGAAAGAAGCAGGAGAAAGACTCCATATTTTGGAGGAAAGGAGGAGAGGCTCTCTAAGCTTCTTCCTAGATCTGAAAAGAACATCAGTGAAGATCTCAAGAAGATCAGGAGGGAGATGTATAGAGAATCTCCAAATGAGTTTGAAGATGCATCAAACTCTAGATTTTCACAGAGTGAGTGTGAGCATGCAGCCTCACACTGTGATGTACAGTGCAGTCAGAAGCTCAGATCTTCCATGAGGAAGATGGGAGAGAAAGAAGAAATGACTAGGATAAAAAATCTTAGTGATTTATTGAAAGAAGATGAGTCTCAAGCCCTGAAACTCAGAAACCAATTCTGTTTTTCAGAGTATTGCAAGGTCAAGGTGAAGAGAAGAAAGCAAAGTGATAAATTTACTCTATCTACCTTTGAAGGATCACCTATAAGATCAGCCAAAGAATGGGTGGAAGAGCTAGACACATTCCTGTAGCTGCACCAAGTCCCTGAAGAAGAAGCCATCAGAGTTGCAACACTACACTTGAAAGGTAAGGCCTATACTTGGTGGGAATTTGAGTTCTTTCCTTTCAGAAATGTAAGTACTTCATCTTACATAAGTTTCACTAAGGCATTAGTCAAAAAGTTTGATAAGAGAATTCATGGGATACCTATGGTGAAGCTAAAGGAGAAGAATCAAATAAAAGCCCTGCATAAAAAAGTAAATCCATCTCAAAGGCCCATGGAAGAGGCTGAAAACTTACATCATGCCTTGTTAGAGGCAAGATTTCCCTCCCACAGCTTTGAACAAAAGAACAGAGAGATCTCTTCTTCAAAGGTGGATCCTATCATTGGAAGGTTGCCCAATTTTGTTGCAGAGATAAAGGGAAACAACGCTGTCATATCTAGACTTGATATAGCACCTCAAGTAGGGGAAGGAGGAGATTTTTCTCCAACAAGAGGGATTCTTGTGGCATGGCAAAAAAATCCCCAAGATCTCATGTATGGAGATCAAGGCACATTTCATGATCTACATGTTCCATCAATGGGAAGGTGTAGAACCATGGAGGCACAAGGAGGAGATAGAAAAGAGAACCAACCTCATTCCACAGGGACTTCACCAGTAGAGCAATATCATACCACGTGGGTTCATATTGGGGGATGTATATTGTAGAAAAAATGAGATAATATATTGTGGGATGTATAGGGGGTAAAGGTTTGTTATATTGACATTTATAAAAAATGGAGTTCAAAGTTAATGAAAAAGTATAAAGGGGTATAAAAAATGTTAAAGAAAAATGGATACCTACAATATCTATTGAAATTAGGGGTTTTTAAAATTGGAAAGGTGTATTGGGTTCATATTGGTAGGGGGTTAAATAATGTGATTTTTAGAGGTATTTTCCAATATGTAGTCAAATTAAGGATATTGTTTAGTATACCATGAATGCAGGCGATATGTCAGAGGTTCATTGAGTGAAGCCCCTGTGCCTCATTCCTATCCATTGCAGAAGGTTGATGCACCTAAGAAGGTGATTGGATTGCGCAGTGGAAGCATGGAAAGCATTTTCCATTCATATATTCAGTCATCTATTGTTGAGGATGTCTCATTGCATGGAGACATTGCACCAAGGAGACCACTAGATCAGCAAAGGAGGATGAGTGCTTCACCTGTTGAGGCACCAATCATTGATTTCAGAAGAGTGGAGACCTTGGAAGGTCTTGATACAGTGCTGAGAGTCTTGGGTAGGCTCAAGGAGGAGAGAGGTATTCTCTCAACATCATCCACACCCAAACTCATTTCAGTTTCTGTGCTGTGGCAGGAGAAGCAAGGGAAGGATAGCAGCCTTCCCACTTACACACTTGGCATGGGAGATATCTATGCACATAACTCTTTGGAAGAGTTAATACAGTCACCTCTCTTCTCTATGAGGATGGAAGGGGACTCATCTATGAGCTACTCCCTTTGCATGCGCAAAACTTATGGTAAGCGTGTTGATCACTTTGATTTATCTAATGTATCTATGCGTCCCTTAACCATATATGTGCAGGATGTTGCTTTAAGGAGGAGCATTCTTTCTTTGAGGATGCATGGTCTACTTGAGGCCATGAGCATTGTTGATGACCACTCCCTAGGAGGACTTGGGGAGGAATTTTTTTTTGGAGGACATACTCACATTGCCTCATCTATCATTCACTTCCTCCAAACTTATGAGGAGATTGGGGCAGCAAGCAAGTGGTTGAGAGACCACACATTTTTTCAGTCTCTATTGTAGTTGAGAGTCAAGCTACATTGGTTACAAATGAGGGACCATTCTCCTTCACATTTGCTACATAGGGCAGCCGACATGATTCTCATTTTGGCTCCTTATGCTGCTATTGTTCCTATTCTTAAGAGGAGCATGTGTGGTAGAGAGACACATTGGCTGGATGTGTCCCTTGGGGGAGAGAATTCCCATATTTTTTGTAGTGCATGCTATAAGGGGAGCATGAGAGATGATATGGTTGCCATAATCACACATTTCTTTCTTCAGGAGGCAAGCCATATGAGTTGGGATATGCCTCTCACTGATATTGGGGAGGAGTCTTTCTATGAATTACCAAGCTGGGAGGTGATTCATTTCCTTTGGATGATATCATGGAGCCCCCCAAAGAAGGAGGGGAAATTTTGCAGCATTCACCTTGTCAGTTGCTTGAGGGAAAGAAACACTTTTGGAGGGGAGGACTGTAATATTCCTAATTAGCCCAAGCTAATAGGAAAATTGAAATTTTATTTTATCTTCCATTTATGAATAAATGACTAATGGAGGACATGTAAAACTCCTTAGATCAGTGAATAAATCAATGCTCAATGTAAACAAAGCTATATCTGAGCCATTTACATAAAATCCACTTGCAGGTGTGAAATGGGTTTAAGTTGTGAGACTGGGTCAACCTTGACCAAATCTACAGTGCTATCTAGATTCAATGTATCTCATAAAGGGACAACACAGTTCTAGAAGGAGGACCTCATGTGAAAGGGGTTAAGTGATTCAAGGTGGTTTAGGGTTTGGGAAAGCCCTCATCTTATAAAAGGAAGGAGAAGGCAGCTAGAGAGGGTTGTTGAATGTATTATGAAATGGAGAATCATGTCTACTTAGAAAAATTCTAGTTCTCTGGGATTTTTAGCAAGAGACTAGTGAGGATCTCCTATTGGGGGTTCTCCATCCTTCCATTGAGTAGCTCTTGGAGGGTTTTGTGCTTCTTTTCCACTATCTAGCATATGGCCAAGATCCATCTCTCTTTGGCAGCATAAATCCAGTGAGGGTTTCATTGTCTAAGTGAGCTGCAACAAGTGGAATTTAGATCTACTCAGATCTAGATCATACTATCATCTCTTCTCAATGAGTGAGTCATTTATCCTCCTGGAAGAGTGTAGTATCAGCTTGAGTTTCAGTTTTAGATCTTTGCATCAGGACAAAGTGTATACTATGATCAACGTCACAATTTCTCTCCTTGATCTGCGTAAATATTGAAGAGCAGAGTTGCAGGGGTTTGGAATTCTCCTGGAGGAGAGATCTCTAGTGGAAAGGATCCTTCCTTTCACTGTGGTGATCCATGGATTGGCCAAAAAATCCATGTACCCTTTAGATATGATTTATTTAATGATGCATTTAATGCATAATTTCTAAATACCACTGCATAACTGTGACTTAGATCTCAGATCTACTCATTTTGGTGCATCATTTGCTGAGATCCCCAAGGGGAGTGTAAAGGAGGGCCTCTTAGGCTTACAAATCTGTAATAGATCTATGTTTTTATATGAAGATCCGTTCTATATCTGAAATGTAATAAAATATTGCTTTAGCCTCTTGAAATTTACGCTGTTAAGCTTCTTTGTGTCAATCCATTGTTGTAGCACCTATTTAAGGCTTGTATTCATGTAAATGCCTATATTTCTCTTGTATATTGCATTGGCCATAGAATAGAATAGATTTCCTATTGCTCACACTTTTTTTATAACTTTCACCTTCAGAAATAACGCTATACATGCTTCAGTAAAATTATGCATACTACAAGTCATGGGGAATCAGGGTTTTTAAGCCTAGTCGGGATTCGAGGAACTGTTTAATATAGATAGGATCATTATTTTGACCTGAAATCTGATATGGGAGTCCCCCACGGTCTAAGATAAAATAAAATACAACCATTTCCCTTATTTTTATGCGGATTGCTGAATACACTCATTTTAGGGCCTAAATCACCACTTTTCCCCATCCTTTGTTAGTAGAATTAATATTAATTCTTTCTGCTGTATATAAAATTGTTGATGAGGTGTTTCTAAACACATAACAGGATTATTAGCTTGCTTCTACTCTATTTTTTTGTTTTTATATCGCCGCAGCCTTTCATTGGGCAATTTTCTGAAGACAACTAGGTGTGGGAGACCTGTTTAACCCACCTAGAGTGATTTATTTTGAGCCTCCTTTTGGATTTCGGTCCTAGATACTCTGATCTAAGGGATCCAAGGGCTTGTCTTGACTGGTTAAGCACACATCCCTGAAAAATGCGTTTTTCAAGCATGTCTTGCTGAGCCGTCCAAATTTGGGAATATTACATGTCACTTGGGACACCTTTGTGTTCCCTCAAGTAAGCGTGCCAAGATGGTTTCATAAGAACACTATAATTTGGTTTCTGGGCAATTTTTGGCTGAGAAAAAAATGATAGTACTACAGAAGTATGTTTATTGTTTGAATCTTCTCCAAAATGTCGGGTAGTACATCAGATCCTGCACTACCTGCACCATTTTAAAATCGACCATCAATAAATAAGGCTTCTATACTATGCTTCCTACCTCTAGTCGAACTTGGGAATCCATCTCCATGGATTACATGTTTACCCTTCCTTCTACTGAGCATGTAAATGACTGTGTTTTTGTGGTCGTTGATAGATTCTCGAAGATGGGCATTATGGCGACCTCCAAGAGGAATATCACATCAAAATTCACTATTAAAATCTTATTTGAAAGAGTGTGGGTACACTTTTGGATCCCACAATATATCATATTAGATCAGGATAATAGGTTCCTCAGTACGTTTTAGTCCAACCTCTCGTTGATGCTAGACACTGAGCTCACCAAGTCCACAACTTTCCATCCCCAAACTAATGTATAGACATAGGTCGTGAATAGGATGATCGTACAAATTATGTGCATGTAAAACTCAAAGTGTCCACGCACATGGGATGAGAGCCTCCCATATGTACAAGACGAATATAACCAGGCTCTCCACAACTCAATCGACCACAACCCCTTTCAGGTGGGCTTGGGGTTCCAACCACTACATCCCATTGACGTAGCCATGCCATTTGTGGAAACTCAGGCAAATTCAACTCATGTCCAGTAGGAAGCTGACGAGACAAACAAATTCATTGGGTCCATTCAACACATCTTCCAATAGGTTCATGACATATTGGACAGAGCCAATGCTAAGTATAAGCAATGACATGATCAACATCGGGTGCCATAACTTCTAGGTGGGCGACAAAGTGCGACTACATTTGCAGAAGGAGCACCGCAAACTTAACCCGATCCAATATGGGCCATACCCCATCACCAAGGCTGTAGGGAAAATGCCTTTGAGATTTTTATTCCACCATTACTTGGTCAACACCCAGTATTCAATGTGGACTTCCTTTAGCCCTACTTTCCACCTCTACTAGACACATCCGACATGGAAGAAAAACTCACACCAAAAGAGTTAAACTCAGACTGCATGGAACAAGCCACAACTGATCATATCATGGACACATAGATCAAGAACATCCACCAGTAGAGGATCCTTCTATATCGAGTTGTCAACGAAGGTCAAATCCTCGACCAGGGAAAGTGGTTCACCAGGGACTAGGTTCAACAGAAATTTCCTCACTTCATGGAGGCTCTGCACGTAATGGGGACCATTGCTTCCTAAGGGGGGAGGAATGATCCAGGTGGATATTTGTGGCCACCCACCTATTCCACGTATACCTCTAGTTAGTTTCATCATTTCATTTTTGTAGCATCATTTACTATTTTTAGTAGTTTTTCGGGTGTTGATCTTCCGGGGCAATTTAAACCCCCTAAACGACGTTTTTTTGAGGTCTGCAGTAGACTCATACGAAAAAACCTATAATACTCGGAAATATATTTCCGATGATATATCATACGCACCAAACAGAGATAATATGACCAAGTTACGACCCCAGGAAGTTGGCTGCCTAATGAACCCCAACGAGGCCCACAAACTCTTGGTGTTTCATCGCCTGGGGTTAGGGTTTTGGTTGTTTAGTGTTTTCCTATGTTGTTCAATAATAAAAAGTCCCTTGAGCCTCATTTAACACTGTTCAAAGCCCTGCAACCGCCACATCTCTTCTCAGAGATAAACTATGAACGCCCTAGCTAGTTTATTTCCATTTTGTCTGTAAGCATATTTCAGTTATTTGATATTAATGAAATTAAGTTTTATTTCTGCTACATCTTTGTGTTTATGTGTATTTCTATATTTTATTGTGTTCGTGCATAAGTCTAGATCATTTAAAAAAAAAAAAACTCTGTCATGTTGCACCATATATTATTAAGCACTGATGCGTATATGTATATTAATACACCAGTGTGTCAGTGTATTATAGATGCACTGTTAAAAAACATCCACTCACCCACATCCACCAGTGAAATCCTCTACAAACGAATTTTTGGGCTATTTGTATAGTGGATTTTGCAAAAACCTCCGCTAGAGGGTATTTTCCTTGTAGTGCTTCTATTTCCTTGGGAAAATAAGAGGCAAAGAGAAACCTAGTTCACCTCAAAATAAATTGATGAAGACCTTGTGTAAGGAGAATTAAGAGATAAAAATAACAACATAACCATGGTGCATATTTGATAACCCTTATCAATCAATAATAAATAAGATCAAAGAAATATAACTCACATTTAATAACATGTATCATCGATGTCCACCAATAATCATCTATGAAAGAGAAAAATCCACACCATAAACTCTCCAAATATAAATGCTACTCAACTAGTGCTCCATATCAAGTTAGAGAGAAAATATATGTTAAATGAAGTGATATATCTCCAATGTGGGATGATCTCAGGTGAGGAGATCGACCCCCTATTTATATTAGGGAAATCAAATTATTTTCCTCAATTACTCTAATAATTCACTAAAAGACCCTAAAATGACAATAATCCATGATAGAAAGTGGATATATCTCAATCCAACCCCTAAAAATTCCTCAAAGATGAAGATACAATGACATGAAAATACCCTTTAAAAAGAAACACATGTGAGTATTGAGGCCACTAAAGGGTGACATGATATCCAAAGGACATGTATCTCCACAAAAGGCACAATGGATCATCTAAGGATATGTATCCTCATTAAAATGCCATGTCTTATTATAAAAAATTCCCCATCAATTCCAACACTATTCATCGAAACCACCACATCATGCATAGGGTGTCATGCCAACTTATATGCATAATGTGATAGCTCCAAAATGTGACATAAATAATGCTAAGGGTGGAGAATGGTCTTTGGAAGAATGGTCTTTGGAGGTGTGCCAAATCATCATCAATCCCAATGCCACCATAAAATTTACAATGCCCATTATCCAAGTGGGTGGCCTCATTAACATCCTCTAAAGGACCATATACACGTATGGCATCATAAAGCACAACTCAAGGAATCAAGTGAGATAAATTAATCATGTATACAAGAGTCATTGAAACATAAGAAGTGAAATATATTTAATGCATAAGCTACATAAGTAGATCACATTACTTATCTTCTTCAAAGTTCACACTAGCTTTTGACCTGATACAAGTTACCAAATTTAGGTATGGGAGGGTCATAAACTATCCCTACTAGGTGCTTCCAAATTCCCAGAGGAAGGTAAAGTTCCTAGGTTGACCCTTCAATCAACAGGTGAATGTGAGAAGTGATATAGTTATGGGGTGAACTTCGTAAGTGATGTCATAGTATTATACATGGGTTATACAAAATCTTCATCCATAAGCGTCTTTGTGGAGGGAGTGCTTTCATTACTTAAGATATGCTTTCCCAGGCACTAGTTTTTCCGCCTGTTATTTAGCCTTTTACTTTTCTTTGATCAAAAATTTTAACAAGATTTCATTGATTTAATTTAAATCCCATTTTAAGGATGGGTAATTCATTGCTCATAAGGATTGCAATGTTCCATAAATATCTTTTATTTTGATACATCATGAAAATATTGGGATTGGGGTGATGGCCCCATATGAGGGGGTAGAGCTCAAGCTAACTTGAATTTTGATTATAATTAATCCCTTACCACTTTTTTTCATTTAAGAATTCATCACATTCTATTTATTTATTTCTTTTTTATAGTTTCATAAACCTCTAGGAATTTTCATGCCCCTCTTCTCATAGGGTAAGACAAGCAGGGAACCAGTATGATCGACTAATAACAATTGTGACAACCCAAGTTTAATTCCCATTCATTGTAAATATTATATATATTTTGACTATAAATTAAAAGGTTTTGGAATTGGGACACAAATTCTAGAGTTCAGGGAGGATATTTCTTGGGATTAAAAGGAATCTTGACTGTTTTATGACAACCAGGGAAGGCTGGTAGGTGTGTGATTAAATGGACTGGTTATGCCATCAATCCAGTTGAAGAAAAATGACAAGGAACCATGCTTTCCTTCGATAAATCCACAAGGCATAAAGGATAAAATTGAATGAAGAATGGGCTCATTGGTAGTGGGGGGCAGTGAAGTCAACCAACAAGAGGTGGGGAGGAAGGGGAGATAACATGTCAACATCCCCTACCACCACTCAAGTTAGAACTAATGTAGTCAATAAGGGGTGACAAAATTGTTTTCCTAAGCAACCAAATATGGTTGCAACTGTGTGATGGGGATTATGATCACACTCCACGAAAGGAAGGATGAGCATTCACAAGGGGAATTATTGTCCATCATACTCTCATGCATTGGGGAGACTAACTGGGATAAATTGAAACAATGGAGAAGGCGGGAGAGAAAAAAATTAAGCTTGGTGAGACAAGATAGAAAAAGAGAAAGCCTTAAACAGAGGATCATTGATATGAAATGGGTGGATAACTTGTTATGCTTTTCAAGCACCTCCCACTCAATTAAACAAATTAAGATCTAGCTTATCTTGACTGTGCGGAATTGAATTCTTGAAACAAGTGTATGTGTTTTTAAACTGTTTTAATGCTTTAAGTGTGAAGAATTAAACATATTTTTTTGCTGATATTAAGCATGTACAACAAGCGTAAAGTGCAACAAATAAGCGTCAACACATAACAACAAATTTAATAAAGGAGTTCACCCGAATATCATGGGCTATGTCTCCTTGAGACTTTGTCAATTGACTTGGCTCTTTGGGATTAGGATGGAAAATTTATTTAAAAAAAGTTACTAACTCAACTCCAATGGTTATCTGAACTGAACCAATGGGTTTATAATACCATCATATCCCTGGAATGGCTGTTATCTCGCTGAAAATAGAACTAGGCTTCCTTTAACTTGACCTCTTCTATCGGTGCCCTTAAGCTTCCTTGGGCTTCTATGTGGCACTAAATCCTTAATAAATCCTTTTATATCCTTGAAACCTCACCTACTATCTCCAGCATATATCATACATCCAAAATATGCTATTCATTTGCTCAAAATGAGCTCTGGCTCCCAATCTAGGCCTCCATCCACTGTTGGCCCTAGGCTGCTCGAAACTTACCTGTGGCTTATCGACCTTAGAAAGTCTCCAAATGGATCTGTAAATCCTTTCATTGGATTCATAATGTCCAAAATAGTCAGAATAGACTATTCACTTGCTGAAATTGGCCTCTGGATGCTCCGATTATGCCTCCAACACCTGGTGGCACCCCCTGGGTCTTGGTTCATTGAAAAATTCCCTGAAGCATCTCGACCTTCAGAAGTATTCAAAAGAATTTTCAAATCCTTCCATTGATTTATAAGGCTCAAAATAGTCAGAATAAACTATTGGTTTGCTGAGAATGGATACTGGCTGCTCTGGATAGGCCTCATTCTCCTGCTGGCACCTGTTGGCCCTAGTGGCCCTTGGAACTTCTATGAAGCATATTGGCCTTCATAAGTCCTCTAATAGCTTTGAAAACCTCACCATTAGTTCCATAATGTTTGAAACATCAAAAAATTACTATTGGTTTCCTGAGTAAGGCCTCTAGCTTCCCTGGCTAGGCCTCTTTCCGTTGCTGGCTCCTGGTGGCCCTAGTGGCCCATAAAACTTCTCTGAAGAAAAATCACAGTTAGAAGTTCTCTGATGGCTCTGAAACCCTCACCAATGAGTCTAGAATGTCCAATAAAGTCTAAATTTACTATTCACACTCCAAGAATGGTCGAATCACGCTCAAGATAGAGCATAAACAATTTTGCCAGTAACCCCTAAAACAACTCCACTAAAAATGGAGCACTTTAGTTTAACTCCAATCAAAATAGGAACTCCGCACTTTAGGCGCGCTTTTCCAAATATCTGCCAAGATAACCACAATAATAAATTCTAGTGGTTAGGTAGTTGGGCACATGACCCCCCAAACCTGTGGGATTAACTGTAACTGTCGGTGTTAACATAAACTACAGAGTTTTTAGTTTTAAAACATTGTTACGTGACCACGTCACATGAACCGTAGGTGGAGACTGCGGTTGTAAAGATCATTGTTTGTAACTGCTGCAGGGAAAGTGCCATGTGAACACATAATTTTAACGCTGATGGTTAAGGTTTATGCCAATGGTTTAGCCCTTCGATATGGGTGACGACCATATGGGGAGGGGCTGGCCCCTCCAACCCCCAAACACATTTGAGCTAAAATTCAAATAAGACCCGAACGCTTATATAGTTAAGTCACAACACGTAGAGCGAGTGGTAAAGGCGTTCGTGCGCTCGGTGGTAGGTCATGCGATCGATCCCGCAGACTCCTAAACCAAATTTTAATATGCCGTTTAAGGGCCACGTGGCAGCCTCAGGGCTAGCTAAGTGGCACCTTTCCATTGGCCCAAAAATCTGTATGCCAATAATAATTGGACACTTGTCAACTTGTAATTCACTCGAGAGGAATATTTTGGGGAATATTTCGAGGAATATTCCTTAGAATATTCTTTTTTTTAAAACTTTTCAAAAACCCAGTCAACCTTGGTTAAATGTCCAAAATTACAGTTTAGTAGACTTTTCAAATCGCGATAACTTCTTCATACAGTGTCAGTTTTTTGAGCCGTTCATGGCACTGGAATCAAGAAGATGAGATCTATCCGGTTGCTCAGGTTTGACACACTTTCAAACACTTTGAAAAATGAGCTATCACTTAGGTCCTTGATCCAAATCTGATCAATCATAGAATCATTGGATACACTACATAGGAGGAAAGAAAACATAGAACACGAGGAAAATATCACAAAACTCTAGGTTGCTACTATAAGGAAATGAGTAGAGTAAACATTTTATTGAGCAGTGGGAGGGAAGAATGTCTTTCAGGTGAGGACACTACTATGGATTCCCTATAAGACTAGAGGGTGGAGATTATTTTATTTTGATTCCCTTGAAAAGATGGGTGGAGGCCTATTCATTGGATTCTAGTAAGTATAGTGGAATTTTGATTCCCGGGATTGGGTGGAACTATTGCGTGAAGGAATTATTGAGGGTGGAGGTGTTAAACCTATGGATTCACTCATTTGGTTTAGGGTGGAGGCGGTGAGCCTTTGGATTCCCTGTTCCAACTTGTAATGGTAGAGAGAAAAATCCTTATTAAAGTAGTTGAAGGGTGGAGGTAGTGGACCTATGGATTCCATTGTGAGATTATTTGCATTATCCTTAATAACAAATATATTAGTCTAGGTGTCTTTTTTTGAGTTAGGTTAGGTTATTAGGGTGAAATAAGGTCACGAAATTCCTTAAATTTCATGTTTTGTATATAGTTTCAAAAGGTCTAAATGGTCATTGGTCATGTGATTAAGGTCTTGTCAAGGTAAAATTCAAAAAAATTGATTGCATGGGTAATAGAGTTATTTTATGACACTTGGCACCTTTTTCCTAAGTCCACAACTTTTTCTGTGTAAAACAACATGTTTTCGCTACGGACTTACCCGACAGTTATGTAGTGAATCTACCCTCCCACTAATTAAAAGCGCTACAAACTCCAGTTTTTCTGCTAACAACGGGGTAATCAATATTATGTCATCATTTAAATGGTCAGAACTCCTTTTGTCATCATAGTACATTATAATTATGAATCATCATTTGTCATATTGCATGCGTGGTAATCATCACACCTTACATAATTTTGTTTTTCCTCTCATATTTATTTCCTAATTTAGCCTTACCTTATTTGAACAACACCACTTTGCCTTTCATCCTTGTAAGGTGTTTAATCCTCTTACCAACAATCTTCACTTTCGTTTTTTGTCTAGTTGTTGTCTTAGGCTAGCTGTTACCTCTGTCAAGCAAGGTGTTTTTTGTCTTATATAGTTTTGCAGGTGTCAAAGTTTGAAGCTGGTCAACGCAATATTAGAGGGCGTGACTTCACATAAAAATCCAAACAAAGGTGGCTCTATACTCATATATGAGCCCATGGGCACGAAGCTAGTTGTGGAAGACCCTAGATTTTCATAATATTTCACAAATTCAAGTTGTTTTAGGTTTTGCCAAAAACTACAGGGATATCATGGAAATGTATCCAAGGATTTCACTGTGAACTTCATTGGTACAACTTCAAAGGTGGGAATCTTAAATTTTACAGTTTCTCCTAAGACCATTGCACAGGAAGCTGAAATTCCGAGGTTTGCAGAAGAGTGGTTCAAAGAAAAAAATTCAAGCTTCAAAACTATGATGAATTTTTGAAGCAGGAGCATATAGGAATTGGCATGACCTTATGCATACCCAGGAGTTTCCTCAAGGACAACTACTCAAAGATGCTTATGGTGATCCAAAAATATTTTACTTGTGAAGGTATATTTCGAATGATATACCAATACCATTTCAGACTGTTAATACATTTCACAGGTAAAAAACTTCTTGATCTTCCATTCTTTCTCTTCAGAAGTTTAGGGAAGATGGCTGACAAGGTACAAGCCAAACCTGAGAGTAGTGATACTTCAATTTTTCCTCATGGTTTAATCAAATTGTTAGTTATGGAAGAGTTGAAGAAATTGAACAGGGATTGGGCTACTTTTTTGTTTTTGAGTGGGTATGAGGTAGATGTTCTCACTCCAATAAATACACCTAAGTAGAAGAAAAACACTCCTACAAATGACAAATAACCAAGAGCTAAAACAAAGGTTGAACCTAAGGCAGAGGTGCAACCCATGGTGGAGCCAATGAAGGAAGAGATTGATCAGTTGCAGGAGACAATGGTACCTCAACAAACACCTACCAGCAACAAACTCAAAATTGATACAAGAGCTCATAGAAGAAACTCCATAAGTCAAACAGAGGGGAAAGGAAAACTTGGAGACATCTTGCAAGCAATTGATATTGAAGAAACCCCGGTTGTAATGCCTGTAGAGGTTAAAGGAACAAAAATCAAGAAGAAGAGTCTTACAACAAGTAAGCTTGATTTTTCTAGTGAAGATTCAGGATTTGTCTTTAAACCTAGGAAACCATTTATTAGGTCACAACTATCAAAGGGAGGCAAGTATGATAAATTGCATAAAGAAATAGAAAAGAAGAAGCATCCAATAAGGGAAGAAATCATAGAGCTATCTCCAGCTGAAGCAAAAGTGATCAAGACAAGGAAAGGTAAAGAAAAGGTTCAAGAAAAGTATAAAGTGGAGCTTCTAAGAGAACAACTTAAGGAAGCCAAAGAAGAAGTTTTAGAAGCTAAACTAGAGGTATATGACTTTAAACAAGAAATGAATGAGCTCACAGACTTCAAAAATGAAGTGAGAAAACAAATTGATTTTTATGATGAAGTTGTAGAAAGGTAAAGGAAAATGCTGAGAAGAACACTACCATTGCACAAGATGATGAAACATTCCTTGAGGAGAAATAGGTGGTTTCAGTCAGAGAGGAGGAAGCTACAAGACCAAGTCAAAGAACTAGAAATCCAAATAGAGATGGTGCAGACAAAATTGAAGAAAAAGGTTTTGAAGATGGTTGTACTGGATGGCCCTGCTGCCCCTTGAAAGATGGTAAGACAAAATTTTGACCAATTTTGTATTAGGATATTATATTAAATTAGTTACAGATCTGTGAACATGTTTTTTGGAGGCAAAGAGTGAAAATTTCAAAATCTGGAAAAGACAGGCAAGTTCGTAGCGAACTCCAGGCTTAAAGTTGATTTTTCACTACGAACTCGCTGAAGAATATTTTGAGGTGAAATTTCCAAAATATATCATAATAAGGGTGAGTAAAAAGATGTATTTACCTCATTTTTCCTAATGAAGACCCTACAACAAGCAACAAAGTTTAAAAAGGTGCATAAAGTGCTAAAAGGAAAACACTACAAAACTACTCTACAAACTTGCCTTAAAATGCTTTGTTTTTACAATGAGGTGGAATTTTGATATTTTTGTAGCACCTAACGTTTTTAGGGGAGCAGACGAGTCATCAGAAGAGGTTGAAGAGTATCAGTGAGACACCTGTTGATGAAGGCCACTGAGCAAGAAGATGACATGGCTGCTAGCTCACCATTTTTTGCCATATCACCAACACACAACTCATCCTAAAATTTCGAGCATCAAAGCCTAGATTTTATTATGACAATTTATCACTTGATCATGGTTATTGCCACGTTAGGAAAAGTTGTTTGATTCAATAAGAATAATTATATATGGGTTATTTAAAGTTTGTTAATGAAGTTAATAGTGATAGATTCCTTTTAGGTTACAAAATTCTTCCAAAAAAAATTATCTCTATTTTCTCTCCATGTAATTAATTCCTTTTTGGATAAGGTATCTATAGCCATTTCAAGGGTCTAGCCCAGGTGGAAGGATTTATGTAAAAGGAATTTCACTCTATAAATAGGGGGATTTCAGAGTTAGAGGGGTTTGATGAATATCATGACTAATGTTGCTATTGTAATTTTTTTCATACTCAGTTAATATACAGTTGCAATTTTTTTTTGTTCAAACCTAAGATTCTTTGTGGGCTCTTATATGTTTGTCTAGTTTATCTATTCAATGTTAATTGAACTTAATTCATACATAATTACTTGGAATTCATAAATTATTATGCTCCAACTTCCTTTATGTATCATGTTTGTTGTCAAAGTTATTTTTGTAAGACCTCATATGCTTCAACTTCCATCAATGATGTTTTTATGTAATTGAGTTTCATACCAAGTCCATGCCCAATGGTAGCCATCACACATATTTCACCTGAAAAAAATCATCACTATATTATTTGAACGTATATACTGTTAATATGTTGAGCGATAACAACTTTGATTAACGATGAGGAATGATGATACATATATGGATGAGAAATGTGGATTTATTGCATGGTTTGAAATGGATTTCAATCTTGTGTTACTATGAGCATAGATTTTAGTTCAATTGCTTATGTGCAAAGGGTTACATGTTCTAGCTGATACTTCCCGACTTTGAATACTGTCTATGTTTCCTATGTATTGAGAGATGGATAGATCTCTATTCTGTGTAATGTTTTTCCTATTAGGCATTGATTTAAAATTTATAAGTTCAAGAGAGATAACGTATTCATATTAATGTATATACACGACTAGGTTAAGTTGGTACTTACTTTTGATCTCAGGAAGGGTGACTGGTTATAATCTTTGTGTGTGTATATATATATATATATATATATATATAAAGGAGGTTGGGCCGAGACCATATAAAAGCTCATGAGGGATAGACTGGGCTATATGTGTGTGTGTAGCTAAGATAATATAACCCTAAAGGATTGTTATATATATGTTTGCTTATGTTTTCATGTAATGATATTTACATGCTGGTAAAAGACTGTTAATTTTCTCAAGTTAGGGAAAAATGATGGCAATCTAGCACATAAATGTATTACAAGTACCTAGAATATGTTTTCAGGAATGTGCTTATTTTTTGTGTTCATCTCGAGCTTGGAATTTGGATTAAGGCATATGTATGGTGAGATGGGAACATCTCTATTATTAAATAAATGTTTATAATAGAAATGAATCAAATATTCAACCCTAATTTAAATATTGTAAGCTCAAGAGGAAGAGTTTTATATATAGGCATGTGCGTATCCATGTGGCCAATTCTGGTCCATGTTTAATTTATAAATATATAGATTTATGGCAACACTGGCTAGAGTTTAATTATAAGATACAAAGATATAGCGAGAGACCTATAAAGGCATATTCACTGCTGGTATTCCATATATGGGTTGCATGGCAGTTTGTGTCTAGATGATGCCAAGCCTAGGAGGGATAGATCCAAAGAGCTACTTAAAATCAATGTGTATAAGCCTATATGTTTGTGCGGGGTAGTAACCCTTTGCTCTTAGGATAAATAACATTAAGCTTCATTAATACCATGCGAATAAGAGACATGACCAAGGGCGTAGGAAGAAAAGATCCTAATTGCCAAATTTTGTGATGTGTTAGAGCTGTCCACATGTCCCAGAGGTTTGGCACCTCAGATATTTTGATGGAAGGTTAGGAAAATCCCACAAGTACATTGTGGAAAAGTGGGGCAAGTTGCTCAATATTCAATGAACTAGTGGAGGACCCACATAATATTTTATAACAAAAAATTCGAATTCACCATGAAGCAGAGGACCAGGATGGACACACAACTAGATGGGAAGTGATTTTGTTATAGAGCCACGTGGATACCTAGGATCAGGACACATGTCACACATATTCAAGGGTTTTGTGGGCCCAAGTGACCCAGATCCGAGTGAAATTTGGCACACCGATAGTGGGGACATGTGGAGGGTGACACCACATAGGCAAAAAGGGCTGCTATCGTCACAACAACAAGGTGTCCTAAAGAAATCACCTCCCAAAACAACCATTGCAACCATCCCTACAACTCCTCCCTAAAATAACGCAGATCTAGGCTGGAGCTACACTGTAGGGGATGAATACTCAGCCTGCTGCTAAATGTGTCAATAAAGCTCAAGGGGCTTCGTTACAGGTCCTCCAATGGATGGAAACCTTCCTCCGTTGCAAAATTAGCTCTGAAGATACCCAATATAATTCTCCACTACTGCACCCTGCAACACATCACAATATTCTGCAGAAACTGCGTTGATGAAGAAATTTTTAGCTTGGCCTTGAGCCTGAGTGTGGAAATGTAGTGAAATACTCCCCCAAGAGGCCTCTCAAGGAAAGAGATGGGATTCCTACTCGGGAACACCCTGTGCTAAACAACAATGCAAACTCAACTAAACAGCTGAAGAATGCCAAAAGTCTAAACAGACCATATACAAAATAATAAGCCAAAACATAACCAATATGGCTGCCATACTCTTCCTTATATAAGTTATGAGCTTTCTTACCCTTGGCCCCACTCAATTAGGTCACTACCTCCATGCAATCAATCTCCCTCCAAAACTGCGTTATTCCTCATTTAATGTCCACTCCTCCATAAAAACACTGTTGATTTGGTCAAAGTTGACCTATTCAACATGATCTAACCCCTGTTCATACTCATAGGTGCTTTATTTAGCTACTTATAAGGTATCCTTTCAAACTTTAAGTGTTTTTATTGCTGCTAAGGATATTTATGGGCCTCCGTACCCATTTATTCACCTACCTAGTGACAAAATAATCCATAATATTCCATTTAGCTGAAAGCTAAATTTTAGGAATATTACAGTCCTCCCCTCCAAAATGTTGCTTGTCCTCAAGAAACTGTAAAGGTGGAGAAAAATTTCACCTCTGCTCCTCTTGTGGCCTCCTCATCAATAGTCCCCACCATTTCTTTGGATATTCTATAATAATTCTGTCTCCCAATGGTTCCTCCCAATTGTATAAGTTGGCCTTTGGTGGATAAACCAAATGGCTCTCATCATGAGAAAATGGAAGGTATATATGGAAATATTCTTGTTTTCCAATGGCCTCCTCAAGGTAGGAGTGATGAAAATCATAGGGGATCTCATTCCCAATGAGATACTCCCATCTCCATGCTATCATCCAAATAAAGTGATCCATTCTTGGTAGCTCATAGAAACAATCACCAATCCCCTGCTTATGTAATGTCTAGTGGCTGCATGGCTAAAAGTGTGAGGTAATGTTGTTCAAGTTACACCACCTCTCTCTCCATTTATGATAAATTTGGAGCTGCTGATCCTGGGCTGCAATAATATAGTCCTCTTGAAGCCAAAAGATACTTGGAATCTCGTGATTCCACTCATTGGTTTTAGGAAGTCTTCTTGTCCAATTCTTCATGCATATAGTGAATAGAGTGTCATCACCATATGGGCTCCAAAAGAAACATGGAATAAGTGTCATAAGACATTTTGGATGGTCACAATAGTCCCTCAATTGAGAACAACTATGTTCTTCTTCTTGCTGCCTCAAAACATGATATGATAAGTGGCCATCCAACCACCTCCTTGTTGTCATAAGCTTCTCAAAAGCTTGAAAATGGTGGGGGAAATTTGGTGTTGGTTGAATATGATCCAAGAAAAACATATCTTTCCCAAAGTCCTCCATAAAGTGGTCATCCCCATCACTAAATGTAGTCCCAAAAGGACCATGAAACCCACAAAGAAGTTTGCTCTCTTGTGGAACAATGTGCTGTAAACGCATGGTAAAGGAATGCATATACAATGTTAGTTGATAAATAGACATAAAAACACAATATTTACCATATATTGTAGACAAGTTGGTGAAGAGGTCCATAGATGAGCCTTCCCATCTCTCCATCGAAAGGGGAAGTGATTGAAACAACCTTGCAAGGTGGTTGCTTTCCTCCTCATACATCAAACAAGTTACACATCTCCTAATATGTTGGTGCACATCTTCTTTGAGATCCTCCCAATAAAATCCCTCCACGATGGTGTGATAAGACTCAATGGAGTCTACATGTCCTAAAGAGAGTGCCCGATATGCTGCATGTAGAATCTCCTTCTTGAGCTTGGAGTCTCTAGTCAAGTAGATCTGATCATGGAAATAAATGACTCCATAAACCACTCTATACCTCTCATATATCACTTGCCCATCAAGAACCTTACATGTGAAGAGGTCCTTGCAATATTCCACCAATAGTTGGGACTTCCAATATGGATCTAGGCTTCCCAATAATGACAACACTGTAGAAATATGAATTGAAGCTCCTGTCACATCATAGCTCTCCTCTTTGACATGCTCAATTCCAAAGCCACATGTTGGAGTACTGTCACCCCACCTTTGCTGCCTCCCTTGCAGCTGATCTTGCCTAAAACAAGATTGAAGTACATGGAGGTCAACCTCCTCTTGGACGAACTTTCCCATCCAAAACATCCATAGTTTTGCCAATGCATGAAAGAGTGTTAATAACCTCTTGTCATATCCAAAAATATCCCTCATGTGTGGAAGTATCATTTGCTACTCCAAGTCTATGGAGTGGCCGTTTGACACCATGCTCATGTCATTGTAGATTTCTGAATCATATTTCAGCGCAAATAGCTGAGTGGGAGTTAGCAAGGTCCATATTAGAAAATTCCTCAATCCTCCTTTAAACCCATCAAAGGTTCTCTGCGTTGTGATAGCTCCTCCCAAGGCTCCTTCCCTATCCAAATATATCAATGCTACACCATGTTGAGAGAACTCTTTATTCATCTTCCAATCAGGGGGTCTCTTTGGTGGAATGCCTCCACGTAAAGAGACATCAAAATCTGAAGTAGACTGTGTAGGTGAGTGGACTGATTTGTCCCTCCCTTCACTGCATAAATCGGTCTCCTTATCCTATATATAAACCCCTTGAAATAAACAAGGGTGCATGCTCCTCATCCTTTGATGCTCATCCACTTTTTCTTCCCATCCTTTAATCAAGGTGTTAATACCCCTCACTACTGTCACAAGATGATCCTTGGGAACTTTGTTCAAAGATGAAAAAAAATCCTCCACTTGAAGCAATAATCTCCTGCCCATACCCATGTGGTGATGGTTCTCCTCCCAAAGTGACAACATTGTTACTTTCTTTCTGCTCTTCCTCCTCATCAATATTTGAGAATACCTCATCAACAATGAGAGACCCTAGATCTTGGTCTTCCCTTGAAGGAGGAATATCCATGTCTTCCTTTTGAGAAGAAAGCTCTTCCTACAATAGGGATATTTCCCTTGGAAAGGTATCATACAAGTTTTATTCCCCCTCAATAGAAATCTGAAGTGGATTTGGTGCAATGGATCTTTCCAACTCCTGCAAAGGTTTTGAATGTTTATGTTTTGCTAGCTCAATCAAAGATGTTTCAGATTGTTTTACATCAAATATCTTCACTAATCTCTTAGTGAATCCTACATAAGTAGCTATATTTGCATGATTAAATGAAGAAGATTCATAAAACCACCAAGTATGAGCCTTACCTTCAAGATGCAGCACTGCTATCCTAAGGGATTCCTCTTCTCAAACTTGATGTAGATGCAAATATGAGTCTAGCTTCTCTATCTAATCCTTGGATGTACTTTTAGATGACCCATAAAAATTTGGTATAAAGAATCTACCTCTTCTGCTTCTATTGCTGGGCCTTCTATTCTCCTTGAGTTGGAAAAACCATTGGAAGTTCAAATGCTCCTTGAATCTCCAATATTGAGATTCATACTCCTGAAGATAGTCACTCAAAGTCCCCTCTTCCAGTGGATCTTCTTCCTCCATATCTCTTGCAGTAAATATGGTCATAATACTGCGTTGTGGATAAGATTGTGTGGCTGAATTCTCACAACCCTCAAGTAAAAATCTAGGGTTTTATTTATATTCAAACCCATTTGGAGATTCTCTACACATCTCCCTTCTCATCTTCTTGATATCTTCATGAATGCTCTGCATAATTTGAAAAAGAAGCCTTGAAAGCCCCTCTTCTTCCCTTCCTCCAAATAATGGACTCTTGTCTTTTTTCTTCTGTACATCTCCTCTTCTTGGGAGAATATTCTCCTTATGGTGACATATTGGTTGAATGCACAGGCTGGGCCAAGATTATGCTCTAATACCACTGTAATATTCCCAAATAGGGAAGTAGCAATATATGAACACAAAAATGGAAATAGCAGTGTAAATCAACACATTAACATTGGAGACCAATATGGAGTCATAACATTATGTATTAGAGCAGAAAATCCATACCACGATAGTGAGGCATAAATCATATACAATGAGAAAACAAGCCTCCCATAAGCAATCACTCCCAAATAGGAGCTGTTGTTATAATAAAAAATGCCGGAGAGAAACTAAAATGCATTCATATTAAGTATAACTATAGTTGGAGATGATACAATGATATAAAAATACTGATATAGGCCCCAATAGATTCTAAACATACAAATCTGGGCACTAGATCAGCTTTCCAAGACAGCCCAAGAGGGTTTCCAGAAAATGCACACAATATGCCAATGTAAGCTGCAGCCCTAGGGTTGAAGGTATGCTACAACAACAAAAATGAGAAGATATGGCTGAAGTTGATGTATAAAACTATAGATCTTCTCCAATAGATCCTCCGGATGAAATAATGGTTCCTCCACTGAAGAAATCACCTCCTAAAACAACCTCTGCAACCACCCCTACAACTACTCCCTAAAATAACGCAGATCTGGGCTAAAACTGCACTGTAGGGGATGAATACTCTTATAATGCTACTAAATGTGTCAATAAATTTCAAGGGGCTTCTTTACAGGTCCTCCAATGGATGGAAACCTTCCTCCATTGCAAAAATAGCTCTGAAGACACACAATCTAATTCTCCACTGCTGCACCCTGTAACACAGCACAATATTCTGCAGAAACTACGCTGATGAAGAAAGCTATAGCTTGGCCTTGAGCCTGAGTGTGAAAATGTAGTGAAATACTCCTCCAATAGGCCTCTCAAGGAAAGAGATGGGATTCCCGCCCGAGAACACCCTGTGCTAAACAACACTGCAAACTCAACTAAATAGCTGAAGAATTCCAAAAGTCTAAACATACTATATACAAAATAATAAGCCAAAACATAACAAATATGGTTGCTATCCTCTTCCTTTTATAAGTTATGAGCTTTCTTACACTTGGCCCCACTCAATTAGGTCACTACCTCCATGCAATCAATCTCCCTCCAAAACTGCATTATTCCTCATTTAATGTCCACTCCTCCATAACAACGCTGTTGATTTGGTCAAAGTTGACCTATTAAACATGATCCAACCCCTGTTCATACTCAATGGTTCTTTATTTAGATTCTTAGAAGGTCTCCTTTCACACTTGAAGTGTTTTTATTGCTACTAAGGAGATTTATGGGCCTCCGTACCCATTCATTCACCTACCTAGTGACAAAATAATCCATAATATTCAATTTAGCTAAAAGATAAATTTTAGGAATATTACATGGATGCTCCACATAACCATGAAAATTTGAATGTATTACAAAAGTGTTAGGCCAGGACGACATGACGTGGTGGAGCTTGAGCGCATTCCATAACGAATGATGAAAAGGCATGTTGGAGGAGTGTCCACAGGGAATCCACATATTCCTACTCCATTTTCCCCAAAATTTTCAATGGGTGACCGCAAGTGTTACAGGTCGATTTGGGCATCAATCCAAAAACCCATATCAGTATCAATCATAGGGTCTATCATACTCTAAATTAGTTGCTACATGCCCTAAAAAATTCATCCCATTGATGGTTTTCTTCCATGAAATTTTCACTGCTTAGATGCCAGTTGAAGTGTTCCATTGAGCCATCAACACACCCCTAGGCTACAGCAAGTGCTTTGCAGAGCATCTACTCCCATGCAAAGTTGCATTGTAGAGCATCCAAGCCCACTTTGCAGTGTGTTGGTTGACTAGGAGAGATTTTTTCATAGGATTCTGGGAATCTTCCCACTCTCTTGTGGCTTCTAGAAGTTGTTACAACCATCACATCATCTGATAACTTCGAATATGGACACCATGGAGCCATTGAACCTCTTATCCTTCTATTCAAATGAACAAGAAAACCTCTTCATCCATTTTTGGAAAAGCCATTCAATTATTCATTAATTTCAAACTACCTTCACTACTAAATTGAGCACTGATCATAGTGCACATGGGAGCAATAATTTGAATTAGTAGAGTTATGCTGGTGAGATCACAGCTCTTGGAGGTATCATTTGCATGTAATGTTATGCTGCTAGAGTGATGCTGATGTTGTGATGAGGATGGGATTGAAGTTGGATCGAGTTGACATCAAATCGATCCAATTGGTTGTATCTTCTCTTTCTACTCAATAATAAAGAGTTTTTTTCCTTTCCTAATACATGTGTCCATGATGTTATATGTGTATTTTCAAATGAAATCAATTTAATTTGTTTAACATGAATATATCATATGCGTTTATTTCATTTCCTATCTTCTGTTTGCCACTGCAAGTATCAATCAAGTGAGTTTAGTTCGATTGAGAGCGACATAAGTGACAAAAGGGAGACAAGGAGTAGCTAAAGATTACAAGTAAGTATTATTCTCTTATCTATTCATTTTAAGGAAAAGGTCAAATATCTTTCTTCTATTGTTCTAAGTGTGACCACCACACTTAGGGAAAACATATCTATCCTTAGGTTTGATTTTTGTAAAAAAAATTGGTGACCATACTGGGGATCGATGGATCATCCCTGGTGGTTTTATCCTTGTTTATCAGCATCTAGTAGACTTTACTTACTTTATTTCAGTCATTTGAATGTGTTTTAGTAAAATTAGTGTGTTTGATTGCATTTTTTGAGTTTTCCTCTGGCACCAACACACTATTGGTCTTGACACAATGCTCTGCATAACATTGTTGGCTTAGGGACAATGCTCTGCAATGAATTGTCTCTCACTTAGGGGTGCGTTGCTCCTACGACCAACCAAAATCTATCATATTTTGTCTTTTGCAATTCATTTCAGTATCTTGTTTGTTGAGTTTTTAGGTGTCTTATTGCCTCTATAGACCAGATTGCCTCTACTATTCTTGCTTTACTTTGGATGTTTGTTTGATCAATGTTTATTTTTGTTTTATTTGTCATTGTATAATAGCTCCAAAGTTTAATTTTTTTACATTTGATCAGTTCTTTATTTTCGGAAAGAGGAATTGTCATTTCAGTCTTCATTTCTCTAGAAAGTATTAATTGATTGTTTGTGCATCATAGTTTCTTTTTTGTTCATATAAACTTAAAATAAATTGAAAAGAAAAACATGAATTTGCATATAGGGATTGTGAAGGCTGCATAGGAATAGTTAGAGAATTTGCATTTAGATGTGCTCATTGTTGATTGCTTACAATCTAATTTCTCTATCCCTTGTAGCTAGTTTTTCATTGTCGAAAATTGAATAAAAATTAATGCTTATCATCTTTATTACATTCTAGGAATGTCAAATACATCTCGTGGTGAACCTGAAAGACAAACTTATAAGCAAGATCAACTTAAAATTTATCTGAATTAATCTAAGGGAGCATTGTTACTTAATGATAACAGTTAAGGTCTAGGCTAGAGACGTGTTCTGACGTCGTTAAACATAGCAGCTGTCGTTAATTTTTTGCGATACATTCCGAGTGTGATACCTCATTCCACGTACCTTAGGGTATATCAACCAATGTTCTAGTACGAAAAGTATAAAGGGATGCTCTCACTGTGCGGTTTCACATTAGACAATGATAATACGGATTGGGCCTCCATGTACCATCAAGTATATTTGGGAGGACAACATTAGGTTTCTTACCATCCATAGGTAACCGAGTAGGCCGCCTTGTACACTGTGATACACCGAACATAATATTCGAGGAGATTTCCTGCACATACATAAGTCCTTGGTTTACTGGGGCGGTATATTGCAGTTTATAGTTACTTGGTAAACCTTTTGCCTAGCATTACCCTATTTTTTTATTTGTTTTTGTATTAAAATAAATCAGCAATCATGGAAGAAGATAAAACCTTTCTCGTCGTTTGCGCAGGACAACGAATAAACCACCTTTACCACCAGAAACTACACCTAGTAGACAAAGGCGAGCTCATCCTACCGAGTCCGCTACCTCTGGAATCTTTGGTTATACATCTTCATCTAATTTACCAGAGTCATCTGATCCTTTGAGTACCGAGTCTCGATTCGTTTCGACCGATCCCAGTTTATCTGATACTGTCGAGACAAAACCTTCATAGTTATTCGAAGACACTGAGATTCAATCTAGTGAAATGGTAAATCCAGAACCCGAGATTTTTCAACTGGAAGTTGATCCAGAACCTATTGTTATTTTACCAGAAAATCTTGATATTGAAGCTGAACAACAAGAAGTTTTTCCCGTGCAACCGTCTCATCCTCAATCATTTGTAAATATTGAGTCTACCCCTTTACCTTAGAGTTTACTTCCTGAAATTTAACTCGGGCCTGATGGTGAATTAATTCCACTTGGTTTGATTTCAATAGAGGAATAACTTCAGGAAGAGACAACCCCTTCAAATACCACTAATTTTGGGCCAGGGCTTCATTTTTATTCTTCTTTTCTTTGTTTGACCTACTCTACTCCTATTGATCCTGCTCAGTCTCAAGTTCCCATAGATTCTTTAGAGTATTTTCTATTTTATTTAACCATGGTTGAGACAACATCTCAAACTGTACCGTCTATTACAACTGTAACAACATCTACTATTGCTTCATATTCGATGTTTTCCACGACACCCCAGTCTCATATATATGGTGGTCCATTCGCTCCACTGGGTTACCAAGCTTTAAATGGAACCTACTCTGGTGTCTCCTCAAGTCCATGGACTTCACCCATGTCATCATCTGGAATTTTATTTGGTTCATCTCTTATGATTACTAAACGACCCGATCCTTTATTTACATCATCAGCTCAATATCAGGTTGGTCCATCCAATTACCGTCCATCTTATCCAATATCTACTATAATCCCATCATATGAAAGTCAATATGTGCAATATCCTTATACTCCATATGCTGGGGGGAAATAGATGTTTAGGCCATATGGAAGTACTGCTTCCTTTTAGGTCAATATTATGCTAGAATGCTTGTTTGTCAACGGCAACCTACCTTGCATGTCCAACCAAAAACAATTGTGTATCAATATCAACCAGTTCAACCTATTGCATCTGTACCTACTACGCCTGTTATTAATTTTTCTGCTATTGCTCTGTCTACCCAGGCGGGTCCTTCAACCCTTAACCCTCAAGTTTTGGGTCTACCAACTTTGTCTTCATAGGATGGTATTCAACAACGGTTTGTATGGGGAATTTCGCAACCACATGCTATTTTACCTTCGTCACATGCTTCTACTGTTCATGTCTATTCACAACCTGGTCCAAATTATCCTAGCGGGCAACAAGATTTTGATCAAATTCCATGGTAGCCACAACAACCATTCCAAGAGTTTCAAGCTTATCCAGGTCCTAGTCAACAATCCTATCAAGGGTTTGGTCAACAAACCTACCCCTATCTGGGTTACCAACAAAAAAATCCTTATGTTGGTGCACAACAGCCTATTTCCCAAGCAATTACATCTTATCCTGGTTATGCACAACTAATCTAAATCTACAGTTGCCGTTTGTTGCAACATTAGAGTTTTCTGATTTAAACTAGCTCACTAATGATCCCATTAATTATTTACCTTGGTGGCTAGTGATTCCTCATAAATTACCCTCTGATATTCCAAAATTCAATGGAAATTTTGGAGAATATCGGTCTACACACATTATGACTTATCATTTATGGTGTTCATCAAACTCCTTGAATGGTGATTCTGTTAGACTACGTCTTTTCCAGCGAACACTTACTGTTCTAGCTGTGAAGTGGTATATTGAATTACCACAAGCTTCTTTCGATAAATTTACAACTTTAGCCACTATTTTTCTAACCCACTTCTAGTTACCCATCAGATATGAAATGGGAACGAAAATTTTGACCAGCTTTAAATAGACCACTGCTAATCATATATCAGATCATATACATGAGTGGCAATGTTGTCGTCAAGTGGTTAAAACATTTGTTTTTGATAAGCTTTTAGCTGAGTGGTTTATAAAGTCATTGTTCCCATTTATCACCGAGGATGTGGCCAAAGGCGGTGTTGTCACTGAAGAGCAAGTAATTTCTCGTGCCCAGTATCGGGATTTGATTTATACTCAGTCTTGCATGCTCTATGAAAATATTCTGAATGCACCGCAACCAAATTTTACTGTTCCTCCTCCTCCATATGGTAAGGACATTCATGCCGGTGATGGTGTGAATAGTTCTGCTAGCACCCTGCCAGCAAGTCGACCATTTGGTTCTACACTTGTTGTTTCAATTCAAACCCCTATTGCATATGATCATGCGTCTTCTTTTGAAATACATGCCTTGTCATCTGAGAAGGGAAAAAGTGACAAGAAACTTGGAAGTAAGAAGAAGGGTAAAGATAAGAAGAAACAAAATTCAGCCCCGCAGGAAAAATCATTTGATTCATCCTGTTCTTCTCGGAAAAATCATTACCCTTGTTTGATATGTAATGAGGAGCATTTTACGTGAGATTTTCCTCACCGTTCAGAAGTCTCAAAGCTTCTTAAGACTTCTGCTGCATCTGCAATGTTGAAAAATCCTTTTCTGAATCCAGAAACAAATATGGATGTTACGGATCCTGCTTTTAGTTCGCAAGTTCTTATGCTATCTGCCACTAAGCCCAAAAATGATTTTTTGGTGTCTACTCGAAGTAAATATTATAGTAATATGATTTCATCATCGAATGGTTAGGATACAAATAAACCTAATACTTTTACTTCTAATTCATCTGACTCGGCTCCAACGCCTATTATTCCTAAGTTAACAATAAAGCTGCCAAAGGGAGTTGTTCATAAATCGACTTTCAACCCTCGAGCTCATGCAGCTAAAAATTATAATGTAGTTGAAGATATGGCTTGGTCACCTTATGGTATGTAAATTCTTGAGGTTATTCAGAATTTTACCTCCCAAAAGCAGGCTTTGTTTTCATCAATTGGTGGAATCGATCCGACGAATTCTAGTCTTGTAGTCTTTAATCACGCGGGCTAAGTTCCACAATTACCAACACAATTAGCATTTTTTATTCAAGTTCATGTCTAGAATCACCTCATTCATAAGACTATCATTTATGAAGGCACATCTACTTGTATCATGTATATGAGTTGCTTGAAGTCACTTGGTTCACCGAGTTTATCACAATCACCTACGACGTTGAAAGATTTTGACAGTCATATATATAAGCCTTGTGGAATTCTTAGTAACCTGCCAATTCGAAGTAGGGGGGAAATTAGTTACTATTGAAATTGAGGTCATTGACGGAACCCTTGACTACAATATATTACTTTGAAGACTGTGGGTTTACGCTATGGATGCAGTAGTATCTACTTAATTTCGTATGGTCATCTTCCCCCACAAGGGAAGCATCATAGTCATCGATCAACTCTCCTTCTTCGCCTCTGGTTCCCAAGCAACTGGAAGCATTCCATTTGTTCACGGACCCCCACCATCTCTTCAGAACATTGGTGTAGGAATCTTTAAGGATTATTCCCTAATGGGAAACTTTTCGTTACCATCACCTGTGACATCGACAGAAATCGAAAATATAGAGATCTACAATATGATATCTTCCACTTCATCTGACATAAGGAAGATTCCCAATGATTATGAAATAGATAGGTTGGGTGAAATCATGCCGCTAAGTCTAATTGAACTTGCATAGTAATCAATCTTTTTGGCTTATGTGGCCAATCCAATTCCTTTGTTGCCGACTGCTTGGGTCAATCATTCTTTTTATTATGGTACTTATTCTGATCCCTTGTCACGTGTATTCTAAACCGATGAGAGCATTATGGAATCCATGATGTCAGAAGAAGAACCATGGGAAGATTCTCATCAACGATTCCATATTCTAGATTACAATGAATATAGTCCAACTGAACTATATCACCCTATAACAACTTGACGAATTCTATTCCTATCCACGCCATCGATTCTGAGCAAAACCCATCAAATATCGAGGAAACAATTTCTATCAATATTTTGACCAAACTTGGCATTGTAGAAAAAACTCATGTCGGTGCGTCTTGTTCTCCATCTGAACTTGACACTTATTGCTCTTTTTTCATGAATTCCAAGATATATTCGCTTGGTCATATGACGAAATTCCAGACATAGACTCCAGCATTGTTGAGCATGAGATTAAAATGTATACTGATGTCAAGCTGATAAGACAACGCCTCCATCCTATTCATCCTAAGAAAGCTGTTGCCATTAATGCAGAGGTTGAAATTTTTTTGCGTGCTGGTTTCATTTACCCTGTTCCACTTACTAATTGGGTTTCTAATATTGTTCCTATCATGAAGAAACAAGGGACAATTAGAGTGTGTGTCAATTATCGGGATCTTAATCATGCTTGTCCAAAAGACAACTATCCCACTCCGTTTATCGACCAAATTATTGATGAATGTACCAGATGTGAAATATTTTCTTTCATGGATGGATTTTCCAGTTACAAGCAGATTAATATTCACCCAAAGGACAAATATAAAGCTACTTTTATCTATCCCTGGGGCACATTCACTTATCGAAATCTCCATTTTGGTTTAAATAACACTGGGAAAACATTCCAGAGGGAAATGAATTATGATTTCCATGACATCAAGCACATAGTTCAACCATATCCGGATGACTTACCTGCACATTCACGAAAACGGGTTGACCACCCGCTACATTTGAGAGCGATCTTTTTACGATGCCATCACCAAAAAATACGCCTCAATCCACACAAATGTGTGTTTGGTGTTGGTTTTGGTCATTTTCTTGGATTTTTCATGTTGAAAGACGAAATTCGACTTGAGCCACTGAAGGTCGAGGCCATTCTTGATTTGCCTGCTCCTTCCAATCTACTTCAGTTACAGAGACTCCAAGGGAAGGCTAACTTTCTAAGGAGGTTCATTCCCAACTACGCCGAAATGGATAAAGGATTTAATAAAATCTTGAAAAATGGGATTCCCTTTTATTGGAATGAGGTTGGGAAATATTCCTTTGGTGTTCTTGAAGATACCCTGATTCGAGCATCATTAATCTATCCCCCAAATTATTAGAGTGATTATTTCTTGTATTTCGCCGCTGCAGATACAACCATCACTATGGTTTTAGTGCAAGAAGAAGATGGGATTGAACATCTGATCTAATATTTGAGTCATAATATCAATGATACGAAAGTTAAATACACTTATGTTGAGAAGATTTCTTTGGAAACCGTTCAAGATGTACAAATATCACCATAATATCCTGCTCCGGAAGACCATTGTCATTTTAGATTGCAACCCTATGAAATACATTCTATCACGTCAATTGCTGGGGGGGAAATATTCAAAATGATCGTTATTTTTTCAGGAATTTGATTTGGAGTTCATCAAATCCAAGTCAAAGAAGTCTTTAGTGTTCACTGAGCTTATTTGTGACCTTCCCTCGAGTAGCACTGGGTCTACTACGAAACCATCAATTCTGGACAAGTCTTTATTTCTGATCGAGTCATCTAACCCATGGTATAGAGATTTCATCATCTATCTCCAGACCCAAACTTTCTGACCCAATACCACTTTATCGCAACATCAACGTATTCGATACCAAGCCAAATATTATCTGATTGTCAGCGATACACTTTATCATCGTGGTGTGGATACGATTTTACTTTGGTGCCTCACTCATGAGGAGGTAGAGAAAGTTTTAAATGAGTGCCACGCTGGTGCTTGTGGTGGAAATTTGTTTGATTTTGCTACCACGTGGAAGATTCTCTACGCTGGTTACTTCTGGCCTACCATATTTCGCAACTGCATTATCGCGGTTAGAAGTTGTCATGCTTGCCATATATTTGATCATATAACCTGCATGCCAGCAGCACCAATGCATCCTGTCGTCATTATTGGACCATTTTCAAAATGGGGCATTGAATTCATGACATGTAACCCCCGCTCGTCCAGAGAGCATGGGTATATTATTGTTGTTGTCGACTATTTTACCAAGTGGGCTGAGGTGATGCCTACATTTAAAAACATAGGCAAGAAAACTGCATTATTTTTCTTTAACCATGTGGTTAACGGTTTGGTGTGCCACAAGCCATAGTCAAAAATCATGGAAAACATTTTCACAATCACATGGTGACTGAGTTGACTGCCAAGTTAGGACTGTCGCATGATAGTTCTACCTCTTATTATCGACAAGCTAACGGACAAGTTGAAGCTATCAAAAAAATTCTTAAGTGTATGCTTCAATGCATGATTTGGGTTCATAAATGAAACTAGCATTTAATCCTGTACTTGGCTTAGTGGGCTTATCAAACCCGGTGAGAAACACAACCAGATTTACTATCTTTCATTTGGTTTACAGTTTGGAAGCTATCTTACCGATCCAATGTTAAATTCCATTGTTTAAACTCACGATTGACCTGGTACCTAACACTTCTAGAGAAGAGGCACATCTTTTAGATCTCATCCATATAGATGAAATGCGTCATGAAGCTGCATTAGCCAAAAAAGCACATAAGAGATGAATCAAGGCGCAATATGATGACAATTTCAAGCCTCACACCTTCTCAGAAGGATACCTCATCTTGCTTTATGATCAGGAAGTTGATGAGATAGGAACAAGAAAATTAGAACCATTATGGCATGGCCCCTATATTGTTAAGCAGATTTTGGCTAAGGGTTCCTATGAGTTGGTAGATTATGATGGGATTCCATTGTTGCAGCCTCAGAATGGGTTGCATCTTAAACGTTACTATGCTTTATTTTTCATAGTAAACATTGTATGATACTGTATATATGCTTTGATTGTGTGTGTGTCATAGTGTGTCTTTTAGAGTTTTTCATGTGGTTAGTAATCCACTTTGCATTTTATTGCAGATGTTAGAATATTCAGAACCATTTGTTGGATATGATGATGGTGCTAGTAGTAGTATGCATAATCTATCCTCTGTAGCATTGGCCATCTTCGCTCCAAGTGGTGATTTAGTGAGTTTCCAAGGGATTTGTATTGGTTTATCTACCAATAATATTGTTGAGTATAGCACATTGACAGAACTCCTCTCTGATGCCATTTCACTAAGCATTTGCCGCATCATCATCAGGAAGGACTCACAATTTGTTGTACTAAAACTTACTAGTGTTTATACTATTCGAAATCCAAAAATTAATCGTATGTTCCTTAGAGTTCGTCTTTTGGAAAGACATTTTGATTACACCCAATATCAACACATTTACAAAATTTTTTTACACTTTAACTAATTCTTTAGAGGATTATGTTTTAAATAAACATTTGAAACACAT
This sequence comes from Pinus albicaulis, assembly GCA_034641835.2. Lineage (NCBI taxonomy): Eukaryota > Viridiplantae > Streptophyta > Pinopsida > Pinales > Pinaceae > Pinus > Pinus albicaulis. Next base: position 354,240,206 of record CM076577.1, read on the forward strand.
GTAAAGATAGATTTTCAATTCACATCATACAATTGAATAGGATTTCACATAACCATAGGAAAACACTGAAAGTAAAATAGATTTATAATCTAGTTTTTTACAAAAAATTGTGTCCAAGACACGTTGAGTCATATGACCTAAAAATGTATACATACATAGCATAATCTAGGTAGACCTAGTGGTGCTCATGATAGCAGGTCACTGCTTGGGCTATCATGCGTGATATCCTCATACAACGACCAGGCACACCAAAAGTATGGCTCTGCAGCCTCATGGGTAACTCCTCGATCTAGACATCCGGTATCCCAAGAGTCAATCCCTCCACATGCTGCTGTAATTAAGCAAGAGTCTTGGCTAAATCCAAATCCTGAAGGACTACTGTGCACGACCCACTGGTCGAATAGTACCCACATATGCATACATAAATAATATTTAGTTTAGTCTTAGAAACATAAAAAACACAAAATATGTAAAAAACCCAAAAAAAATTCAAAAACATGGTCAAACATTTTACCTATAGCACCCCATTGAGCGCCGATTGGTAAAATCAAATCTAGATCTCCACAGAAATCCATCCCTGCATATGGATGTTCCTCTATGAACATATTTTGTCTTTGAAGCCAAGAAAAGAATGCAGTGGAAAACGAGATTGATGACTGACCAACATTGCTAGCCATCACCTTGACCCACTGCTGCATTCGTGGATCTCTAGGACCAGCTAAACCCAATGTTACATGCCGTGGATGCATCAATGGAACTCGCTCCAAAACGAAAGTGATCAATATTGACCCATACCTGAAATTATTCGTCTTTCCACTTTTTACTTTGGTAAGATATTATTTCATCTGAAGGAGTACTGCTTCAGCCTAGTTGAATAGGGTTGGCTCTATACACTCAAGCACATACTACATGTATGATATGTTCATGGCATGAAGTGTCACACTGCCAGCTAAATTTGCGATAGAAAATAGGAGTGTTCGCAAAGGCATATCCCATACATATTTGATATTTATCTTTCCATCTTTGCTAGGCTAAGTGCCTAGTCGACAAAACTGTCAAATGTAGTCCTTCACCGTCTCACCTCCACGGACGAAGCCCGCAAGGGAAATGGCTGCACCATGTCTCGAAAAAACTATCAAAATGTAAATTTCATCAAGCAATATTAGGATCACTTTGTCCCCAATGTGAAATTCTTGTAGTGTCGGGTCCCATGAGCGAATCAAGAACTGCAATACTTCCATATGTTGCCTCATCCCTGATAATATAAAGTACTTGAGAAACCCTCAATATTTGAGGGCTCTCACAGTTCCAGATCATTTAGGGCAACCATATCCTGTTCCTCATGTTCTATTTATCACCATGTAATCGACATTCTGATCTAATCAAAGTCTGAAATCAAACCATATGCTTAGTTAGGATCCATTCCATGCAAAAAAAGGGAGAAATTTTGGGCAGAAAACACAATGAAAGTTTCTAAATTGCACCCAACGCACTCCTGAGTGGAAGACAGAGCGTTGCATGGGACCTTGGATTCTTTTCAGCCCCACTGTAATTCACTTTTCGACATTCAAGGGTGCGTTGGTCCTAGGGTGTTGTATATTTACCCTAGTAGCCTCAAAACCCTAAACAATTTGCATGAAATTGAACAACAATGCAAACAATCGAAAGAGGAAGGTTAGATCTCCTACCTGGTTTGGATGACATGAGAAATGGTCCATAGAATCTGTCGCAATCAGCTACTGAAGTTCGAGGGTAAAACTGGCTCAGAGCACTGAAAACTGAATGATAAATGTGAAATGGTAAAAATTACTTGGTAATTTCTTATTTAATAGTCTTTTTTATTAATTTATTCATATTTAATGAATTGACTATAGTTTTTACCCATTTTTACTATTAACACAAGTATTTTTAATCCGTTTGGTGGTTCTTTGAGCAAGTTTATGACTGATACAGTGAATTTGACGTGCATGATTGTAAAATGAATTTTGACCACAGAACACACTTTTATCTCTTTTCAAGCTCTATTAAACATGAAAAATGAACCCCCCCGGAGTTCTCTTTCAGCGCTTTTCAGACTCCCAAAACATGAAAATATTGCCTGGCACTTGTCCTTTCGAGCTCGTAAAAGGAATTGAAAGGACATCTACTCAGTATAAGTTTAACCCTTTTCCGGACTGAGATAGATTATTTTACGAAAAAGGAAAACCCTAGTCGAACATGGCTAGGAGGTTCTCTTATGTATTATTTTACACTTTTTTCGGATATGAGAGACAATTTTACTAAAAAGAACTTGTGGAGTTTTCTTTTCGTCCTTTTTTCAAACTCTTTAAACATGAAAAGGGACCAAGTTTTCACTGTCGTTAGACTCATTAAAACATCAAATAGCGATGGACTTGTCCATCAAGACAAGGTCAAGCTTCAACTTCGCTAGACTCGTTAAAACATCACATAGTGATGGATTCACCCGAAGGGTTGAATGGAATTATACATCAAGCATATTTTATCCTCCTCAAGCTTGTTAAAAAATAAAGAGGTATTGGTCAGTAATGACGGGGGAAAATTGGAAAGGGATAAGTCAATTTATGGTAGCAAGTCGCTCTTGAACATGAAAATCATTCAATTCATCTCCGTGAATTTTGGGTTGGGTTATCTGCTTGATGGTATATCATACCTATGGTCTATCACACCATCCATCACTTTGGTTTTGGGTCAATGCTTTCAACTCATTCATTGTCGCCAATATGTTTAAGAGAAGTCACTCAGTTATTACTCATCCTTTGGAATACTCATAAACCTTCATTTCATGACCACCATCCGTGAACATTTCTTCATCGGTTACATTCTGTCTCTAAAATCATTACTCCTGTTTCATGTTGTTGATGGGGGATACATCAAGGCCCTCCTGTGACGAGTCACTTCCTATTGACATCAGCTCATCATCCAGGAAGTTGACTTAGAAATGAATTTTCAGTACCTTGAAGCTTGCATACATCAATGGTATATTTATCGTTTTCGGCGATAGGTTGACATCAAAGGCCTTCGACCGAAAGACTTTGTATGGTGTTTGACATAAAATCATCTATTCACACTATGCAGAATGTACTGTAGTACCTTGAGAGCCATTATCATCATCAGTGGTTTCTCTCGCATCTGTTAATGATTTACATAATTGGCTGGAAATCAGACGGTGTCTTCCCATGTTCGACTTCAGATCACATATTTTCATGGTTAGACTCATAATTAAGCGATCGAGTGCATGAGATAGAAAACCCTAGATCTAGTTTCATCCATCCAGGTTGCGATTTCAGGAGTAGTACCAAATCATCCATACGATGGTCTTTACATAGATGGTCATCCTATCATGGTTCTATATCTATAAATGACTTTATGATGTTATGATAGTTTATGTGATGAGCATGGGTATGCCTCCCTCAACAATTACTGTCCAAGATGAAAATATATTAGGATTTAATGTATTGTAATTGATGCAGGTCACCATCTGTTTCAGATCCTACTCATCACATCGTAAAGTATATCAATCAACATTATCACTTTTGACTTCATGCTTCAGGGGGAAGATGTTACAGGTCAATTTGGGCAATAATCCCAAAACATAGATCAATATTTATTAGGCTCTATCATACTCTAAATTAGTTGCTACATGCCCTAAGAAAGTAATCCCATTGATGGTTTTCTTCCATGAAAGTTTCACTACATAGATGCCAGTTGAAGTGTTCCATTGAGCCATCAACGCACCCATAGACTGCAGTAAGTTCTTTGCAGAGCATCTACTCCCATGAAAAGCTGTGTTGCAGAGCATCTAGGCCCACTTTACAGTGCATTGATCGAATGAGAGTGATTTTTTCGTATGATTCCAGGAATCTTCCCACCCTCTAGTGGCTTCTAGAAGTTGTTCCAACTATCACATTATTTAATAATTTCGAATATGGACACCATGGAGCCATTAAATCGATTATCCTCCTATTCCCATGAACAAGGAAACCTCTTCATCCATTTTTGGAAAATCCATTCAATGATTCATTAATTTCAAAATACCTTTACTACTTATAAATTGAACACTGATCATAGTGCATAGGGGATCAAGAATTTGAATTAGTAGAGTTATGCTAGTGAAATCACAACTATTGGAGGTATCATCTTCATGTAATGTTATGATGTTGGAGTGATGCTACTGGTGTGATGAGGATGGGGCTAAAGCTAGAGTGAGTTGACGTCGAATCGATCCAACTGGTTGCAACTTTTCCTTCTACTTCATAATAAAGAAATTTGTTCCTTTCTTAATACACGTGTCCATGATTTTATATGTGTATTTTCAAATGCAATCAATTCAATTTTTTTAACATGAATAGATCATATGCCTTTATGTCGTTTTCTGTCTTCTGTTTTCCATTGCAAGTACCAATCATGCGAGTTCAGTTCGATTGAGAGCGACGGAAGTGACAAAAGGGAGACGAGGAGTAGCGAAAGATTATAAGTAAATATTATTATCTTATCTATTCATTTTAAGGAAAAGGTCAAATATATTTCTTCTGTTGTTCTAAGTGCGACTACCACACTTAGGGAAACATATCTATCCGTAGGTTTGATTTCCGTAAAACATCAAGGCATATTGATGGGATTTATTTCTTGGGGTGGTGTGGTCGTACAGGGGCTTGCACCCACATACTTGGTGCATATTATATAATTTTTATATGTTGGACCAAGTAAACCATGGAATGGGGATAATTCGTAACACATTATGAATGACTCGACAATGGGGGTCATGCTGCTAAGAGTCGAAGAAGAGGATACGACGTGGATAATAATGTGGGGATCACATGGTAGACCAAAATGACACGACATTATCTGAGAAGCCAATATTTGAAGTGGCATATATATTAATATAGGGATTAGTTCAAGGAAAATTTTATATCTTCAAAAAGGTCTCGATGAGAATAATGCAATGAAGTCATCCGTTTTAAGTTTTTATGAAGTTTAAAAAGATAAAAAATCTTAGACCCCCATTTCCATAACTGGACTTTAGAGATCAAGTCAACTTAGTAACTACCTCCTTCTACCCTTAGTAGGTGCTAGGGATAGTAGGGGGTATGTTATAGAGTGGTATTATAGCTTCTAGGTTCAACACTTGGACTATATGGGCTCAATCTATGAAGAAACATAAACAATGGTTTCAACCCTATAAATTTGAGGATAAATTGGTGCCATGTTACAAACTTAACATAGTAGTAGATATAATGCTTGGATATTTGGAGCTATAATGGAGCTCTAGCTCTGAGTGTTGTTGCTGAATGTGGAAAATATTGTATGTTATTTATAACATTTGATTTTTATTTGTATGCTGGTTACAAAGATGATCTCATATGATTAATTTTGTTGGAAATTGCAATGGTATTCCCTATGTTTCTTGTGTTGCATGGCATAATTGTTCTGTCAATATATATATATATATATATATATATATATATATATATATATATATATATATAGATATATATATATATATAGATATATGAGTATGGGTATGCATCCCTCAGCAATTACTGTCCAAGATGAAAATATATCATGATGCAATGTATTGTAATTGATGCAGGTCACCGTCTGTTTCAGATCGTACTCATCACATCGTAAATCATATCAATCAACATTATCACTTTTGACTTCATGCTTCAGGGGGAAACTTTTACGGGTCAATTTTGGCATCACTCCCAAAACCCAGATCAGTATTTATTAGGGTCTATCATACTCTAAATTAGTTGCTACATGCCCTAAACAAGTCATCCCATTGATGGTTTTCTTCCATGAAAGTTTCAATACTTAGATGCCAGTTGAAGTGTTCCATTGAGCCATAAACGCACCCATAGACTGCATTAAGTTCTTTACAGAGCATCTACTCCCATGCAAAGCTGCGTTGCAGAGCATCTGGGCCCACTTTACAGTGCGTTGATCGACTGGGAGTGATTTTTTCGTAGGATTCCGGGAATCTTCCCACCCTCTAGTGGCTTCTAGAAGTTGTTCCAACTATCACATTATTTAATAAATTCGAATATGGACACTATGGACCCATTAAACCACTTATCCTCCTATTCCCATGAACAAGGAAACCTCTTCATCCATTTTTGGAAAAGACATTCAATGATTCATTAATGTCAAACTACCTTCACTACTTATAAGTTGAGCATTGATCATAGTGCACATGGGATCAAGAATTTGAATTAGTAGAGTTATGCTGTTGGAGTGATGCTGTTGGTGTGATGAGGATGGGGCTAAAGTTGGAGCGAGTTGACATCGAATCGATCCAACTGGTTGCAACTTTTCCTTCTACTTCATAATAAAGAGATTTGTTCCTTTCCTAATACATGTGTCCATGATGTTATATGTGTATTTTCAAATGCAATCGATTCAATTTGTTTAACATGAATAGATCATATGCCTTTCTGTCGTTTTCTATCTTCTGTTTTCCATTGTAGGTACCAATCAAGTGAGTTCAGTTCGACTGAGAACGATGAAAGTGACAAAAGGGAGACGATGAGTAGTGAAAGATTACAAGTAAATATTCTTATCTTATCTATTCATTTTAAGGAAAAGTTCAAATATATTCCTTTTTTTGTTCTAAGTGCGACCACCACACTTAGGGAAAACATATCTATCTGTAGGTTTGATTTCCACAAAACATCAAGGAATACTGTTGGGATTTATTTCGTGGGGTGGTGTGGCCGTAGAGGGGCTCGTACCCACATACCTGGTGCATATTATATAATTGTTATATGTTGGACCAAGTAAATCATGGAATGGGGATAATGCCTAACACATTATGAATGACTTGACAACGGGGGTATTGCTGCTACAGGTTGAAGAGGCAGATATGACGTGGATAATAATGTGGGGACCACATGGTAGACCAAAATGACATGACATTGTCTGATAAGCCAATCTTTGAACTGCCATATATATTAATATAGGGATCAGTTCGAGGAAAATTTTATATCTTCAAAAAGGTCTCAATGAGAATAATGCAATGAAGTCATCTGTTTTAAGTTTTTATGAAGTTTAAAAAGATAAAAAATCTTAGACCCCCATTTCCATAACTGGACTGTAGAGATCAAGTCAACTTAGTAACTACCTCCTTCTACCCTTAGTAGGGGCTAGGGATAGTAGGGGGTACGTTACAGAGTGGTATTAGAGATTTTAGGTTCAACACTTGGAATAGATGGGCTCAATCTATGAAGAAACGTAGACAATGGTTTCAACCCTATAAATCTGAGGATAAATTGGTGCCATGCTACAAACTTAGCATAGTCATAGATCTAATGCTTGGATATTTGAAGCTACAATGGAGCTCTAGCTTTGAGTGTTGTAGCTAAATGTGGAAAATATTGTATGTTATTTATAACATTTGATTTTTATTTTTATGCTGGTTACAAATATCGTCTCGTATGATTAATTTTGTTGAAAAATGAAATGGTATTCCCTATGTTTCTTGTGTTGCATGGGTATGCCTCCCTCAACAATTACTGTCCAAGATGAAAATATATCATGATGTAGTGTATTGTAATTGATGCAGGTCATCATCTGTTTCAGATCCTACTCATAACATTGTAAAGCATATCAATCAACATTATCACTTTTGAATTCATGATTCAGGGCGAAGATGTTATAGGTCAATTTGGGCGTCACTCCCAAAACCCAGATCAATATTTATTAGGGTCTATCATACTCTAAATTAGTTGCTACATGCCCTAAACAAGTCATCCCATTGATGGTTTTCTTCCATGAAAGTTTCACTGCTTAGATGCCAGTTGAAGTGTTCCATTGAGCCATCAACACACCCATAGATTGCAGTAAGTTCTTTGCAGAGCATCTACTCCCATGAAAAGTTGCATTACAGAGTATCTAGGCCCACTTTACAGTGCATTTATTGATTGGGATTGATTTTTTCATAGGATTCCGGGAATCTTCCCACCCTCTAGTGGCTTCTAGAAGTTGTTCCAACTATCACATTATTTAATAAATTAGAATATGGACACCATGGAGCCATTAAACCAATTATCCTCCTATTCCCATGAACAAGGAAACCTCTTCATCCATTTTTGGAAAAGCCATTCAATGATTCATTAATTTCAAAATACCTTCAGTACTTATAAATTGAGCACTGATCATAGTGGAAAAGGGATCAATAATTTGAATTAGTAGAGTTATGATGGTGAAATCACAACTCTTGGAGGTATCATATGCATGTAATGTTATGCTGCTGGAGTGATGCTGCTGGTGTGATGAGAATGGGGCTAAAGCTGGAGCAAGTTGACATCGAATCGATCCAACTGGTTGCAACTTTTCCTTCTACTTCATAATATATATATATTGTGTTCCTTTCCTAATACATATGTCCATGATGTTATATTTGTATTTTAGAATGAAATCGATTCAATTTGTTTAACATGAATAGATCATATGCCTTTATGTCATTTTCTGTCTTCTATTTTCCATTGCAGGTACCAATCAAGCGAGTTCAGTTCGATTGAGAGCGACGAAAGTGACAAAAGGGAGACAAGGAGTAGTGAAAGATTACAAGTAAATATTATTATATTATCTATTCATTTTAAGGAAAAGGTAAAATATATTTATTCTGTTGTTCTAAGTGCGACCACCACACTTAGGGAAAACATATCTATCCGTAGGTTTGATTTCCGTAAAACATCAAGGAAAACTACTGGGATTTTTTTCGTGGGGTGGTGTGGCTGTAGAGGGGCTCGCACCCACATACATGGTGCATATTATATAATTGTTATATGTTGGGCCAAGTAAACCATGGAATGGGGATAATCCGTTATACATTATGAATGACTCGACAATAGGGGTCATGCTGTTAAGGGTCGAAGAGGGAGATACGACATGGATAATAATGTGGGGATCACATGGTAGACCAAAATGACACGACATTGTCTGATAAGAAAATATTTGAACTACCATATATATTAATATAGGGATCATTTTGAGGAAAAATTTATATCTTCAAAAAGGTCTCGATGAGGATAATGCAATGAAGTCGTCCGTTTTAAGTTTTTATAAAGTTTAAAAAGATAAAAAATCTTAGACCCCCATTTCCATAACTGGACTTTAGAGATCAATTCAACTTAGTAACTACATCCTTCTACCCTTAGTACGGGCTAGGGATAGTAGGGGGTATGTTACAGAGTGGTATTAGAGCTTCTAGGTTCAACACTTGGACTAGATGGGCTCAATCTATGAAGAAACGTAGACAATGATTTCAACCCTATAAATTTGAGGATAAATTGGTGCCATGTTACAAACTTAACATAGTAGTAGATCTAATGCTTAGATATTTGGAGCTAAAATGGAGCTCTAGCTCTGAGTGTTGTAGCTGAATGTGGAAAATATTGTATGTTATTTATAACATTTGATTTTGATTTGTCTGTTGTTTACAAAGATTCTCTCGTATGATTAATTTTTTTGAAAAATGTAATGGTATTCCCTATGTTTCTTGTGTTGCATGGCATAATTGTTCTGTATATATATATATATATATATATATATATATATATATATATATATATATATATATATATATTCTGATTGGATGGGGGAATCCCATGGTCTGTAGTTTATACGACTAAAAACCTTAGTGGATTGGAGCTATAGTGTTTGTGACTATATTAGATAGTTGAGTGGTTTTATATTTTCTTGTTGCAGGTGCTAGTTAAAGCACTATGATCATGTATTGTATATTAATTATTTTCATGTGCAAAGTGAATGTTGGGTGTGATAGTGTAATTAATGGTTATGTGCTAATTTTTGATTGCATGCAGGTCCTATGATGTATTTTGTATGATAGATACATGTGGTTTACTAACTGACTCCACTTGAGGTTGAAAATGTTATGACTGTTAGCCTTATAAGACGGAAAAATTCTTTTAAAACGGTTTAAAAATTGACTCCAATATGGTAATGGTGATCTCGATAAAGACAAATTTTAATTATGTGATTAGTATTGATAAAGGATTTAATTCTAACATTTTCAGCACCATGATATTAACTATGGCTGATAATAATTTAGGGATGTGTGAACAATTGCAGAGTAATGTGTTTTACCTAACTTATAAAGATGATCAATGGAATATGTTTTTATTTATTTAATTAATGAAGTAATAAATGAGTGTATGTGGCATCACATAACAAGACTCAGTGGTAGTAAAAGGAAGCATGTATTTTGGCATGGTGCAACAAGATATGTATCAAGTCTATTAGTACCCTATAAATTATAGGATCTCAAGGTGATTGGATACTTCTTACTTCTTGCAAGTTTTCATTATATAAATGATTTTCAAAATTCAAATGATTTCAAAAAAAAAAAATTATGAAAAAGAAAAATAAAAGAGGGTATGAAAATAGAGAAAAAAAGACAGAGAAAAAAAGGAAAAAACAAAGAAAAACCCAAAAAAGAAATAAAACTGAAAGTGCTACAAGTTCAAATGCCACTAATCATTAGATAGGATTGTCCAGTCATACAGTTTAATCATGATTGGATAGTTTTCAATTTCTGTTGATAAGTTAGATAAAAATATTTTCCAAACTGTTTAATCTTGGTTTATCAGTAGATAGGTACAAAATGAAATTGACTCAACAGTTTAAACTGAGTCAATGGCTGAAATAAGGTTAGGTGTTAGGTTAGAAATTCAAAAGAAAAATGATTTAAGGGTTTGCTAGTCCAAATGCACCCTAGAAAAAGAATAAAAAATGTTAGATGATTAGATGGGTAGGTAGATATGTTGAAGGGGAATAATGGAAGGAAAATGTGAAGAATATTCCACCAAGCACAACATAAAAATTGCCTTTTCTCATGGTGGAAGAAAAAGATCAAAGGGAAAAAAGGTATTTTACTTATAAAGATGGGAGAATGAAATTTATCCTTAAGTGGTAGATTGTGATCCATATTAAATCAATATGATTACTCTCTAAACTCCTGAAGATTATATTATCCCTTTACTGCAACCCCATTAACCTTCATATTTCCCTTTTGTCCTAAAGTCTACTCTACCCCCCGACTTTCATATTTCCTGACTCCACCATCCTATCGTACATCACATCTCATGTCCCATCTATGCTAAATGACCTCCACCTCATCCGCCATCTCTGCGCTTCACCCCACATCCGACATTCCTCGTTTCTTTTTGGCCCCCGCTCAGCCGTTGAACGTTAACAAAGGGGTGGGGGTCTGAAATGGGTGGTATGCATTACCACTACTCCTGCTACGTGTCATCTCCAGAATTTTTGCACCCCCCCGCTCAGTTACCACTCACCGCTCCTTCCCCCCTTTGAAAAGTGGTTTTTACCACTATCAAAACTGTCGCACTTATTCAATTTTCAACTGACCATTAGCGCCACGTCTGGTCTCGCCTTTTTCCTCCATCCAATCCCATCACCTCCCACCAACACATCCATTGTGCCATTAATGGCCAGTTCATTATCCAAGGGACCCACGCCTAATCAACGGCCACCAGATCGCAGTGATAAAGCTCAAACGCAGAATAAATACAGAGTTTACTCTACTTGCTATTTTAAAATTGTTGCAGGTATTGGACTCATAGATATTTACAAAGAAATTACAAACTGTTGCCGAAGAGCCATCGTTTATCAAAGAAGAGTTGTCATCACTCTGTGAACTAGATTACAATTCTCCTTTCAACTGCTCAATCCCGGTCACGATCCCCTTCTATCATATCCCTTCCCCAGTGCTGATCCATAGAAATTTCCCTTTCTTTGTTCCCCCTTCTACCATCCCATTCTTCATTTCCGATCGAGAACTGAATTGTAGAAGACATATGATGCTTCCAAAGGTAGATCGAAAACCTTCAATCCCATAGTCTATCCTTAGGTAGACTTAGATCACATAACCCTGGCTGATAGAGATTACAAGATCCACGAGACAGAGTTTGACTTTGAATTGTTCGATGTATACGACTGGCTTGAGGACAAATTCCTTAAAGAAGTACATGATATAGGCATTTGGGAGACCAAATTTCCTTATTTCATCTTTCCCAAAACTCATAACTGCCCCGAATGGATCAGAAAATGTCAGTCCTGTTATGAAATTAACTAGAGAGCCATAGTGAAACCTTACAGGAGAAATAATATTTTCTATAAATGCCCAATCCATTTAAGAAATGATGCAGACACCCATTGTTGAGAATACCATTCCCTTTTCATATGAATCCCTGAGAGAATTATACTAGAAACTTGACTTTGCTTGCAGGGCCAAAAACTTAGAATTATTCATGGCCAAAAATGCCCCAACGCCTACCAAAAATCCCCCATATCCATCATCCATTTTCTCTGATAGGGCCCAACGCATCATCACTATTTTATATTAATTATTTGGATATCATAGTGATTAGTGGGTAGACGAATCCATGATTGGTTTCTTGTCTATTCTTTCCTCAGATGCTCAACCCAAAATCATGTTCAACTATGCACAGTTTCTTGCAGATGCAATTCATGAACAGTTCCTAAAGTTTCAGACAGAAGAAGTTTTCAAATACACCTCTGTGTTGGTGTACATGTTTACCTATTTTCAATCCAACAGATTTGAATTTGACATGATGAAGCTGAATGATTATTCTCAGCCCCAATCAAAGATTTTATCGACTACTTTATTGATGAAGGAGCAGAAAAATTACTCCTACAAGAGCTTTATATACTTGTTTATTCATCCAAAAATCAGTGCACTCAGAAGTACTGCAGAGCCAAGGATTAGCGAGGAAATCAAGAAGGTGATGTAGTTGATAGATCATATTAGAACAATAGATTGGTACCTCTACCGAAACTACACAGAGATCAAGGTTTGTGGCAGTGAATTGGCCCCCTATAAACTACTCAAGTATCTCTCTATGAGAATTTTTGCACTTGAATATATCAGACAAATGATAAATACAGATGAGGTGCATTTTTTCTCTACCAAGAAGAAGTCACAATTTATGATCAAATCACAAATTGGCCCATTTATTTGCAACATTAGAGTAGCAGGGGACGAGGAAGATAAATTGTTGAAGGAGATGAAGTTCACACAATAGCTTCACTTGGTCCTATGATCCAATGGGGATCATCTCCAAGAAGAGGGTGGAGAACAAGTCAAAACCCTACATTCATACCCACATATTGGAAATAGAGCAGTATATGAATAAAGAAGAATGGGCATCTAACACACTCCAGGAGGAAAAAGAGCAGGTCATCTCTACTTCAGGAATTCAAACACCAACTCCACAAGAAATAAAAGCTACAGGAGCACAATATGACAAAGGAAAAGAACCATAAAAGGAAGTAGGAATCAAGAGGACCAGAGAATATCAGACATACATGGATATTGATCCCTCCAATAAAGAATTCAAAATGAAATACAAGAAAAGGGCCAGAATCAACATGGAAATTGAACAGATCAATGAGAAAGATCAACATAAAATTATCACAATAAGAGATTCACCAAGCTTATCTCTAGCAGGTGGCCAAACAATTTGCTCAACATCCTCTACCACTGTGCCTTTCCAACAACATAATGTGTATACTCCAACTTCTACTACCACTGCAGGGCAACAAGAGGATGATATCTATGATACATTCAAGGATATCAAAAGAAGGAATGAGGTTTTTAAGACCAACACACATAATTAGTTTTTGAAACAAACAAGCATCTCCCAAAGTAGGCTTCTTTCAGCTTTTGACTCTGAAAAGGGAAGAATGGAGATGGCCTTCTTAGAAGCAAAAATCCCTCAACCCAAAACTTCAACAGACTACAAGAAGACCTCTATTGAGTTTTATATAAAGAATATTCATCCAATAGACCAAATGGAAATGCACAAGCAGACAGGAGAAATGATCTCCTCCACCCTAACAAGTACATCCATGAGTCTCTCAAAGTTGCAGGTGACATTATCCAACACACAGTCACAGTTGAAGGTGGAAAATATCTCCTCCATGGCCAAAGAATCAAGCATTAAATCTCTAGAGGATTTTGTGATGCAACTTAGGTACAATCCATCAAACATAGCAGTGGAAGAACAACTTGTTTAGAAGAAGAATGCAGACATAGCTGCTTTGAGGAGGCAAATCAAGATGCCAGTGACAAAATATCCTATGGCTAAGGAGATAGAAGCAAATGAAACATACAGGGCAGTAATACTGCAATTGATCATTGAACAAGCAAAAAAAATTAAGAAAATGGAGAGTGGGATGGAGAAAATAATAAAAGAAAGACAAAAAATTTGGTGAGGAATGTCTCACATCATGATGCACCACCCATATATCCAAGAGGAGTGGGAGCATTGGGAGGTCATGGTACATCGCTGAGAGTCTTGGGTAGACTCAAGGAGGAGGGAGACATTCTCCCAAAATCATCATTACCCACTCTCATTTCAGATTTTGCGTTGAGAAAGGAGCAGCAGAGGAAGGATAGCAGCCTTCCAACATGTGACTTTGGCATGGGAGATGTCAAAGAGGAGGACAACCATATGTGAGATTTTTTATGTGATAGATCATCAACGTTGTCACTGTGGAGAGTAGATCCATATTGGAAATCCCAGCTATTGGTGGATTATTCCAAGGATATTTTTACATGCATGATACTTGATGACCAGCTTCAAGAGGAGAGATATTCAGTCCAATATGAAGCCATCTATTATCATGGAAGGATCTTCTTATCTAGAGCTTCCAAGTTCAAGGAAAAGTTACTAAAAAGAGCACATGAATATTTTCTCTTCAGCCACACTTATTCCATGAGAGCCTAAAACACCATCATGGAGGGATACACTTGAGAAGGATTTGAAGAAGAGATATATCAGCATCTGAGGAGATGCATGGACCATGTGGAGATGGAAGAGATACATAACTATATGAAGGGGATCTATCTATGGACCACTCCATTTTTATGAGTGGAGATTATGGTAAGGATAATGTTTATGTGCACAATGATTTACTTAATGATTATTTGCATTCCTTTACCATATGTATGCAGGCCATTGCTCCAAGTAGGAGAAATATTCCTTATAAAATTCATGGTCATATTTGGGCCATAAACTATGTTGAGCAAGGCCACTCCCTAGGAGGATATAGGGAGATGATATATCATTCCGGGTGTGCACCGAAGGCACCAAACATAACTCACCTTCTCAAAGTATGTGAGAAGAATATGGCAGCAAGTAAGTGGTGGGGAAACCACTTACCATATCACTATCTAATGCAGTCAGGAGATATAATATGCTGGTTCCACATGTGGGACTATGACCCACCTCCATTTTTTCATTTTGTTGTTTATATGTACTTGGTTTTGATCCCATACATTGATGATGTTCTTATTATTTTTATGGGAATAATTGGAGGGAGGATGGGAGGATTGGATGTGCCCTTTGGGAGAGAGATTATCCATGTTAATTATGCTACATGTTTCAGGGAGGACATTGGGAAAACCATGCTTGTTTCATTGGATCTATTGCTTCCTTGTGGGATGAGTCATTTGCATCTCACAAGAACTTGGGGGGAGAATGTCATGGAGGGATGGATTGGGAGACACTTGGCTTATGAGGGAATCTTATCACATGGAGGTGTCACCAATGGTGGAGGAGAAGAGTTGCAGAACTCACCTTTACAGTTGCTTGAGGACAAGCAACATTTGGGAGGGGAGAATTGTAATATTCCCAATTAGCCATGAGATAGTTGGAATATTAATTTTTGTTTTTGATTTCTTGTTTGATGAATAAGAGGATATGGAGATCCATAAATATCCTTAAATAAGAATAAAACCAATGCCAATGTGAAAGGAGGACATCTTGGTAGCTTAATTGAGCACCCTTGTCTGTGAAAAGGGGCTGGAACACCTAGACTGGGCCAACTTTGACCAAATCAACAATGATGTCATGGAGGAGTGAACATTTATGGAGGGACACCATAGATTTAGATGGAGACTCTTTGCATGCAAGTAGTGTCATAAATGAATGGGGATTAGGGTTAGAAAGCTCATCACTTATATAAGGAAGAGGATGGAAACCATATTCGGGTTGTTGTTGTATTTTATATTTCTGAATATATGGTCTGTTTAGACATATAACTTTCTTCAACTATTTAGCTAAGATTGCAATTCTGTTTAGCACAGGGTGTTCCTGATCAGGAATCCCAACTCCTTCCTTGAGAAGCCTCTAAGAATATAATTTTACTTTACTTCCACATTCAAGCATTTGGCCAAGCTCCATCTTTCATCTACAACGCAGATTCTGTTGAGGGTTGTGTTGTGTTGCAGGTTGCAGCAGTGGAGAACAAATTTGGGTCACTTCAGTGCTTATTTTCAGTGGAGAAGGGTTCCTTTCCATTGGGAGGATATTAAGGAAGGCCATTGAGCCTTATTTTAGCATTTTTCATTAGGCCACTTATTTATTTTCCCCTACAATGCATTTTTTTTGTCTTGGACTGCGTTATTTTTAGGGAGGATTTGCAGGGTGGTTTCAGTACACCATTTGGAGAGGAGGTTTTCTAGTGAAGGGATCAGCCTTTCAACTAAAGGATCCGTTGGAGGAGGCTATCTTTCTTGCTACATCATATGAGCCACAAATTTCCAATTATATTGTTGTATTGAATCTTCAACCCTAGGGCTTTGATTCAGATCTTGTATAGTGGTGTATTTCTGAAAACCCTTTTGGGTTCTTATTTGGTGGTTGTATAGAGCCTATATCTGTATTAGCTGTATCTCTTGAGGCATATATCAGCCCCTCATCTTTTTATGTTCATTTGTTGT
This sequence comes from Pinus albicaulis, assembly GCA_034641835.2. NCBI lineage: Eukaryota > Viridiplantae > Streptophyta > Pinopsida > Pinales > Pinaceae > Pinus > Pinus albicaulis. Next base: position 354,257,016 of record CM076577.1, read on the forward strand.
AGAAGTGCATCCATGGCTACGCTGTAGCAGTCTTCTGACATTTTTTTATATAGTAGCAACACCTCTTATTGAGGGTTTTGTATATTGGAGGCTTTTTCTATCTTGTATGATGGTTTGTGGCCCATTATTTTATACATATATGTTTTCTTTATAATGAATGGAAGGTATCCATATTGGCCTCATGTTTTTATATGATTTTTACACTACTATTCTAGCATTTTGCACTATATTCCTACTTTTCCCATTTGGGAATATTACATAATGCACCACTACACTTCAAACTCTGTTACAAATGGAATTACTCTGCATGCCTCACCAACTACCTCTAACTCGAAATTCATGAGTTAACTAAGTTTATCACACTTAGTTAACTATTACAAGTTATTTTGAGATTATATTACAGTTTATTGTCCATCGTAATTAAGGGATAACTAAAATTGACATGCACCAAATTTAGCCCTGTGGTCCCACCCTAGTGTAGGTGCTACTTGGAACTCTTGGTCCCACACTAGGCATGGGTGCTAAAATTTCTTGTTGAATCTCAACACTCCCTCTCAATAAGAAAGAGATTATCCTTCACCCCGATCCTGCCTCTATGGTATTCGAATTTGCTCCTTGTGAGCGCGTTCATCAGAATATGTGCATATTGATATTCCGTGGGAATGTACCGAAGAAACATTATTGTCCTCTGCACACAATCTCTACGATGATGGTATCATATATCTATGTGCTTGGACCTATCATGAAACATGGTATTAATCGAGATTTTAATGCAACTTTGATTATCACAATGTATCACTGTCGGGTCCATATGAGAACCAAACAAACCAACCAAGATCTTTCTCATCTAGATAGCCTCACATGAAGCTTGAATTGATTCCATGTACTCTAATTACACTGAACTGAGTGCCACAGATCGTTGCTTCCTAATGTACTAAGAAACCATTGTCGATCCTATGCTGAATATCCTTCCTGATATGCTCTTTTTGTCTGATGGACTCCTTTCCCAATCTACATCTGTGAAGACTTGAATCTTCACTCCCTCTATCTGTCTATACCATAGACCATACTCTGATGTGCCCCTCAGGTATCTCAAGACATGCTTCCCCACCTTCCAAAAGAGCTTGGTAGGTTTAACCATAGCTTGACTCAGCTGGTTAACCACGTAGAAAATGTTTGGTCTAGTGTTCACTAGATACATCAGTGAACCAACTAACTACATGTAGAAAGTAGCATCCACTACCTCTCCAGAAGTAGCATCAGAGGAAAGATGAGGTGGGTGCTCAATTGTAGAGGAATTGTTGTAGGGAGAAACTATTAAAACAACAATTGTGCCTAAAATTGGAGTCGAGGAAGTGAAGATGCATGAAGGGACTAGGCTAGAAGTACCAATGAAGTTAATAGTGCAAAAAAGGAAAGTGAAAAATACAATTGGTGGAAGACCCTTAGGAAAAGGGTGCAAGTAGCTATTATACCAGAAGAGAATAAAAAACCTACTCCTATAACTGAGGGGAAATGTGTTGATACAACTGGACCTGATGGGTTTGAGGAGAAAGAGGAAAAAGGAAAGTAAGAGAAGTATGTAGAGGAAGGCCCTTCTACATCTAAAATACTGACTGTTACACCAAATCTTGAACAAGAACCAGAGAAACAACAGGAGATATAAGGACCAATAACAAAAGATAAGACAACAAAATAGGAGGTTGTTACTTCACCAGGTAAGACAACAATTGGCTTCTCATTCAAATTGAAAATATGACAAAGGAAAATGTGGAGTTGAAGAAACAACTTACCTTGGTTAAAGAACACCTTCATTTTAATGAACCTGGATTGGATATGTTGGTAGAGGTTGTAGAAATGGAATCATCTACTATCTCGGAAAAACTTTGTAAGGGTTGCAAAAAAATCCTTGAGGAGACTAAAATCATGGAGACTGTTACTGTTTCAATTTTAGTACAATTGGAGGAACATGACAAATAATTTCAACCTGCTATTCCACAAGAACACATTGATGATGTTTTTTTTACGCAAGAACCAACATTCAAAGCAGAAAAGGAAAAAGAATAACAATATTATAATCTACCAGAACATGTTTATGATGTTATTGTTACAGAAGAACCAACAGTTGAAACAAAGCATATTGAAAATAAAAATACTTTTTGTACCACAATAACCTATCGATGATGCTGTTGTTACAAAAGAACTAAAAATTGAGATAAAGCATCAAGAGGAGAAAAGGGATCAGAAGGAGGACACTGAAACAACATCATAAACAACTCACGTTAAATTTCAAGATTTATGAGGGTACTAGAGTAGTGGGATAAATTAACACTCTTTTCTAGAGATGAAGTCATATTCCTAAAGAAACATGAGGAAATGGCCAATAAGCTTAAGGAATGGGCTAAAAAATTAAGAATTGCAGAATTTGTGAAAATTCAGAAGGAGAGGAATCAAGAAATGAAATAGGTGAAGGAACTACAAGGCAGGTTAAGCTATTACAACAAGAAAATAATCTCATTTATGATATCATTAATGGTTTAATGTGAGGTAGGATTCCTTCTCCTTCTTATCCTTTATATTTTCAAGGAAAACATCATCTCTTCCAATTAACATCCCTAAAGGAAAAGCAAGCACATAAGACAATGGAGATACATGACTTCCTGGAAACATTTCAAAGTGCTAATTTCTCATAATAACATTGGCTTGTGCGAGATATACCTACATGATCTTGCTTTCTTTAGGGAAAAATCATTCAATCTAACAACGTGTAAAACTGAGGTCTTTTGTTTTTTTATTTAGAATCAGATAGGTTGGAAATCTTCCCATGATACTGTAACAACTAATGAAGAATGGGTAGAAGTGTTTATTAGAGAAGAGTCTGGTTCAATTGAATTTGTTGCACACAATTGCAATAAAATATGGCAGTTTCCAGCCACTAATGCACTGCTGAGGTACCATCAAGAATCATTTCTACAGAGATGCTAGATAAATATACAAGGAATGAGAATTGGTGCCTTAGAAGGAAGCAAGTTGAGATGGGATATTTCCCGACAAGAATTGAAAAAGGGAGACCCCTATTGTTATCAAATTTTTTAGCAAACACTTTCTAGACTTCATCGATATGTTAACTATATTAAGAATATTGGTGCATGATGGATATGACTTAGATTTAATTTCCCTCTTATTTGGATACCCACCCATCAATATCAACATCCATATATTATTATTCATAAGTGTTGGGAGGGATAATTTGTTATTTATCAAGGATATAGGGCTACAGGTGAATACATGGCAGGAAAATAAAACCTCACACAACTTCACTCTCAACATGTTAGGCATAAGTGACATGAGTCTGCATGAGGACTTGCATAAGCTTAAGTTGGGGAGAGATGTTGGGTCACATAATTGCCATTTTTTTCCCTTCTTGTTTTCCTATTTCTTTTATCCCTTTTTTAACAACAAGAACATATATTATTACTGTAACAACCCTTATTCACCTAAGTATGCCATTTTTCACTTTTCTCTTTATTAGTTCAATTATAATTATACTTTGACATTAGAACTACTTTCATAGGATGATTTTTATCATAAAAATAATGTATGGACTGTTTCAAGTTTGGATGGTCTGTCGAAGCTTGCTATTACAAGATTAAATTTTAGGTCCTTTACTGATTTGGATTAATTAAGGTTCAGAGAGCTATTTCTATTACACAAATAATTTCTTAAACATGTGACATATTTCCTAATAGGACTGGATCTAGGAGTCCATCAAAGTCAAAATAATAACTCATCAGTTGGAGATATTTGTGGAGCATCCAGATCATTTGGTTGAGATATTTTGTAACTCTATTTGTAATTAAAGGAATTTGTTATAGTTTACCCCTTTCATTTTGTAATTTGTTTTATTTTAAGATCACATGAGAATTGAAAGATTCTCATGATGATCTTCTCATTGTAATTAAGATATCTAAAATAGAAGAATGTTTTCTCGTGAGGGATAGAGAGAAGAATTGAAGTATAGGATTCGAAAGGGGAAACTATAGAGGTTTGTAATCCTGATACTTTTAGTATTGAAAATCTCAACTTTGTGGTTCAATAATTTCCTCTGAGTAGTTTGTGTGGTTTTTAGTACACCAACCCTTGCTGAGTAGGAGAGGCCACCCTTCTTAGCAGGGATCACTGCTTATTTATAGTGGAATACATAATTGCATAAATATTTATTAGTTAGTTGATTGTCGTTATTGCTGCCATTACAATTAATTCTGTGAGAAATTTAATTAACTGCAGTAAGATTTGGATGGTGTGATAGCTTAAATACTGGACCGGTCCCTTAGTTTAGTGTGGCAGTTTTCTTTGTTTTTATAGTTTGGATTACACTTCCTTTTATGTGTGCATATTGAATGAGTTATGGTTTTCAGAAGTGTTGTGAGAGTGGTTGAATGATAGATTTGATAAATATTTATTAGTTATATGATTTTTGTTACTGATGATGTTACAATTAATTCTTTCTATAATTTAATTAACTGCAGTAAGCTTTGAATGGTGTGACAACTTAAGTCCTGGACCGGTCCCTCAATTTAGTGTGACAATGAATTATTTTCTTTATTGTTACCATTTGGATTGCAATTCCATTTATATGTACATATTGAATGAGTGATGGTTTTCAAGAGTGCTGTAAGAGTGGTTGAATGATAGATTGCATAAATATTTATCAATTATTTGAATGTTGTTAATGCTATTGTTACAATTAATTATGTGTGCAATTTAATTAATTGCAATAAAATTTGGATGGTGTGACAACTTATGTCCCAGACCGTTCCCTCAATTTAATGTGACATTGAATTATATGCTTTGCTATTACAGTTTGGATTTCACTTCCTTTTATGTGTGCAAATTGAATGAGTGATGGTTTTTAGGAGTGCCATGACAGTGGTTGAATGAAATATTTCATAAATATTTCTCATTTATGTGATTTTTGTTACTACTGTTGTTATAGTTAATTCTCTGTGCAATTTAATTAATTGTAGTAAAATTTGTATGGTGTGACAACTTAAGTCCTAGACCGGTCCCTTAGTTTAGTGTTGTAGTGAATTATTTGACTTTTTGTTACAGTTTGGATTGCACTTCATTTTATGTGTGCAGATTGAATGAGCGATGGTTTTTAGGAGTTTCGTGAGAGTGGTTGAATGACATAGTAGCTTATTTTGCAGTATTTATTTGCATTGAATTTATGTGGAGTGTGTAACATCTTTGTTGATTGTTGAGAGCGTGTGTGAAATGAATTTGGATTGAGAATATTTTATACTGGTCATCATCTGCCTTAACATAGAATTTGTGCGACAATATTGTAAAAATTAAACCCTAACTGGATCAATAATTAAATGTAAGAGTAGGTCGACAAACATTAAAATGAAAACCATATAAAAATAATGAAGTTATCAAATTTTCTTATTCAAATCATTGTCATATACGTGCATTAATATTTTATTAACTTTTATGTCTTCATGAACATATGTTGATACAAAATGAATGGAATAAGCATTCAAGTAATCCTAATTTTTTTTCTGCTAACAATTCATACCATATATTGAACACTTTAATGATATTGAAATACTTAAATTGTATTGAAATAAATAATATTGAATTATTTCAAAGTTTAGGTTATGAGAATCATCATTTTTTAAACATAGATTACAAATCATTCTTAAAATTTAGAAGTCTTGGTAATTAGCATCATTCTCTGCAACAATGTCATCGAATGTATCATTACCAATTTACATATGATATTTTAAGTAGTTAATATTATGATCATACTCATATTTACTTGAATCATATTCATCATCATTGGAATCTAACTGTAGACCATCCATATTATTACCACATGTATTTGGATCATCATTTTCTACACCATCCATATTGTTGTCTTCTATAACATCTTGTAACTATGTATTAATTTGTCTTCTTGTGCTTGAAGATAACCATCTTCAACATCATCATGGATGTAAATTTATTCGATGTTCTCTAATCCCTCTATCCCATTTTGTTGGCCATCATTGTTTTTTCTCAATATCCACTAATTAATCATCAGATACACCCCTTAATCTTGGGTCATAATGTATGACAAATATCCATTTTGGTCCAAAATATATTCATTGAAAAACTCCTTCACATGAACGAGTAAATACATATATTAGATGTATGTTATAACAATTTTATTGATTAATAAACACATGTATATATTTACAATAAACAATGTATTAATGGATTATTGATCACTAATGCTTCTAATTATTTGAGTTAAATAAATACCTACTCATAATGAATTTGTAGAACATAAGGCTCCTTATTCTCTAGTAGGAACTTTGAGGATTCTATAGAAAACAATCCACTATGGGTATCATGTATTCATTCCTCTCAAATGCTTCATACCATCTACACTTAAAAACACAAAATTTAAAAGAGCGGTAATCCAACTCAATAATTTCTTGTATTTTCCCAACATACTCTAGATTCAATTCAATAATATTCTTATCTCTTGAGCTTGATTGTCTGGATTTCTTGAAGTCAACCATGATGCCATATTCGGAGGATTTTATCTTTACATATACACATTCTACACGATAATGTCAACCATATTCCCACATTGATGGATATTTCCTTGCATGTGAAAGACCATTTATTTCAGTTAAAACACATATAATTGATGAATTTTAAAATAGTTAATAGTGGCAAAACTATAAGCAAACAACATTATGTAAAATTCCAACTATAAATTTTTTTAACATCCTCTAGAAATGTTGATTTCATATTATGTTATGTTTGGATCTATACTTTCATCTTCTATTTTATTTTGAATTTTTTCAGTAACCCATTATAGTGTGCAATCTTTGGCCCATTTCCCTTGTAGATCAATAGGAAATGGGGTATTCCTTGGGTTCTATCTCTTAAATTGTCTCCTTGCATCTAACACAACTTCTCCCTTTTTTTCATAAAAACCAACCCATTTTTTCTTAAATTCCATGTGGTACAGAAGGAACTTGTCGATTATAGCACTCTTGTCTACACCTATTACATGTCAACATGCTTATTTTAAACTCCAAAGGGCATGTTGTTAATTTGAAAAATAGATTAAAAAGTAAATTAATGATCACAATAGAAAAAAATCAGAATTATCATGAGTTTACCTACTACTTTCTACTGGAACACCATTAGATTGTGGGCTTTCTCCATCAATAATATCTAATGCTCATTCTTCATCCTAGAAGCATGGACCATATTCAAAATCCTTACCAAGGAATTCACATAGGAAGAAAAATTATTCATTCATTACACACCCTTTAGCCATGCAACCCTCTGGATGTGACTTTTGTCAGACATATATTTTTAAAGTTTTCAAATACCTCTCAAAGAAAAAAATCCACCTCGTCGATACGACACCCGTCAATTCAATTTCATTGACTAGGTGTATACATAAATTGGCTTGTAGGTCCATGAAACTTGTAGGGAGTTCCTTACAAATACACATACAATTTCTACAATTTCCTTCTTCCATTTTGGCCCTTCACATTCATGGATCTCCTTGGATGCCATCCACCTAATATGAGAATACTAAATTAGTATGAACACTTAGGCAAAAATTAGAATGCAATACAATATCTCTATGTATGTCAAACATGAAAATTCTATACCACATACCTTGAAAATGTTGATAATCGACTTATGGCTTTCCTCAAGTCAATGGTAAGACATGGACCACCCCTAATTTCCAATGGCATGATATGTTGTCAAACACATTTATCAAAGATCATCATTAGTTATTTTTGTCCCACAATATAATATTAGAATATATTTAGTACCTAATCAACTTTAACTATAAATTTTAAATGGTGATATATAATACCTTCATAAAATCATGAAAACTAGGTGTTTTAAATCTTGTGATATGTCCATCAACTGTAAAAGCTTATTTAATGATGACCCATTGAACATATGACATTTTTTAGTTGGTATAACTCTTTATTTTTCAAAATACATGGAGTTTTTTCATATTGTACATTTTCCCTATTTGGCCACAAATGCTTTCTATCAGATTTGGTACACAGATGAGCAATATCTCTCCTTGAAGACAAGATGTCCTTCTCTTTGCTTGCTATATGTCTAAAAATTGAATCTGGGACATTTTTGAAGACGTGCATGGGATATAATATGTGATATATTAATAGAAACTTCCAATATGGGAGTTCATAAAATATGGATTTCCTTTTCATCCCTTCTGGCATCCTAATTACAACTTGTTATGTTTCTACAATAGAATCACCCCCATAAAAAATTCTTTCCAAGCTTTCAATTCAACACCTTCATACTTCTTTAGCCAATCAATTGGACCCATAATCATGGGAGGGCCTCTATTTTCAACTTTTCCATCAAATTAATTCTTATGGCGGTTTCTAAACCTATGATATGGTGGTAGAAAAACCTTATTGTTTTCATATATATATTTACAAAGATATTTAGAATATCGCCCTTGAAATTGTTCTACACATCTTGGACATATAAATATCCCCTTTGTTTGAGGCCCTGAAATTTAATAAGATTAATAACATCAAAATAATAGTACAAAACTAAGTATGAAAGTTGGGATGACAATAAATTATGAGTGTAAATATGTAATTTTTTTTATCTTATCGGAACAACAAACAAGTCATGGGAAATCATGAATAGTCAAACATAGCACACCATACAACATGAAGGACCTATTTGATCGAGGACTCAATATGTCATACATTCTTATTCCTTTCCATAGAAATTGCATCTCATCAATAAAAGGAGCAAGATAAACATCCATGTTTTTAACTTGATGTTTTCCTGGCACAATGAGAGTCAGCATAAGGCGCTCCTTTTTGAAGCTCGTCCATGGGGGAGTATTGTATACTATCAATCTAAATAGCCATGTTGAAGATTGCAACAAGAAATAGTGAAGGAGGCATCCTGAAACATCATTCCTGATCCTAGTTGGAAAATAATCACCTAAACTAGGTGGGGCCCACGCAGGTGATTTTTGTCGCAAAGTCTATTTTTAGACTATGTCTATTTTTAGACATGTCGATCAAATTCTATGAGTTGCGGGATGCTATTTGTGGATGGTTGGCCAAGTTGGAAAAATAGACGGACTTCTATTTTTAGACATATTGGGCGGAATCTATTTTTATATTGCCAGTTTAAAAATAGATATGTCGAATATTATTAGCTCTTAATAATATTTGGACTCTAAATAGTATCTTATTCTCTTGGAGCACTTTAGTTAAGTGCACAGATGTGGCACAAGAGCTGACAGAAGGAATTATGTTATTCCTGAGGGTTTACTAGAGCTATTTCATGGAGGAATTCAGTTAGAACTCATGTGACAAAGTTTGGTGGAGTTGTAGAAGTAGTTGGTGGAGTTGTATTTAGTTTAACTCAGTTAAACATACTTGAGCTAGTTTTATCTAATATAACTGATTGATACACTAGTGAGAGTGGTGTGAATTAATTATTAATTAATTAACTAATTATTAACTCATTAATCAACTAAATAATACATCATTTAACTACAGTGCATGGACAGTTTCAGTGGAGACCAGTGAAGAGGTAGGTGAAAGAGCAGTGTGACTATCAGTTGTGACTATAGTGTTGCATGATTTTGCACCACACATTGATGGATATGCCGATGAGGATTGTATGGTCAATATAGGATGGATTTGAACTCATCTAGAGCCATTCTTTAGTAGGGGTTGCGCAGTGGAGGCAGGCTATCAAGTGGCAGAGATTGGAGCATGTGTTTTGCTAAATCTAGCTTGATTAGTGTGTAGCAAGTGGAGATTATACTAAGAGCTTGTGAGGAGATTTGTATGATGATTGTTACATGATCTCTATGACATATATAATATACAGATATTTGGGGGTTTTCAGCTTTAAGCTTTCCCATTACATACTGTGTTCATATGTGTGAATTTTTATGGCTTTAATGAGTTCATGCAATTGATTTTATTTCCGCATGTGATGATCAATGGTAGAAGAGATTCTGTATTGTGCATGAAGATAAAATAGTGTGTGATCAGGAGAATCTCGGTGGATAACATATCAGTCATTCAAATTTCTACATGGTATCAGAGCTGTGTTAAATATTTTTTACATGGAAAGAGAGCAGGAATTGTTTGGGTGCGCGAGTTTGCAGAGAATATCTGAAATATTTGGTGTAATATTTTCAGAAAAAAATAGCATATTTGGATTCTTTGTGAAAAAACACCCAAATTAAAAAAAACAATTGATCGAATTAGAGCTCGGATGAGGGAGATATCATTGATTTAAAATCAGCTCTTTTGTTAGAAAATTTTGCGACGGCGGGACAATTGCAATGTGCGCGAGCCAAGAATCTACATGCACTGAGGTACAAGATGCATGCAAATATTTGAGGAGCAAATAAAAGGTTAGTTACTTGGTAGTTGAGAGGGAGCCTCTCAACATGCAGCGTGAGAAGCAGTCTCAGAAGGTTGTGGAGCAACCACAACTGGAGATGCAGAAGAATATTTATAGATTTGAAGTAGATGGGATTTCTACGGAGCTTCCTGTTGTTGGGAAGTGAAAGAAAGACATACCACCGATGCTTGAGAGGGAGCAAGTATTGCATGCAGGTAAGAGTGAACCTCAGGATGTGGAGCAGCCACAAGATGAGGATCATGGAGTGGGAGCAACCACTCATGCAGAGAAATTTCGTGCGAGATGGGCAAAGGGAGTGCATGCAACTATACCACCAGGTGAGAGGTGGGGCGACATGCATGAGTAATCCCAAGAGGAGATTTATGGGCAGGATTCATTGAGATGGTGTGGATCTCATGAATTGAACCTGGATACGAGGTGCCCACAGAGCAGCAGTAGCATGATCAGTTGGATTGATGCAGGCAGATCAAAGTGACAGTGTCGGATACTGGAGCACGGTTCAGAGTTGACAGCAAGTGCAGAGTGCATGGGTGCAGATTTCAACAGCGTAGTGGTTCTTGAAGACATGTGCAATAGCTAATCAGAAGTCTAAGACTTTGATGCATCAGATTTATTGATTTTTTTGGAGCCTATCCAGTTTCGGAAGAGTTGCAAAGCAGATGCATGGAGTTGCATGGTGCTTGAAAAGGTTGCAGGGTGAATGCATGGAGTTGCATGTTGCATGCAAAGAAAATCCTTTCTTGTTGAGAGGGAGTGTTGAATATTTCAACAAGAAATAGTGAAGGAGGCATCCTGAAACATCATTCCTGATCCTAGTTGGAAAATAATCACCTAAACTAGGTGGGGCCCACACAGGTGATTTTTGTCCCAAAGTCTATTTTTAGACTATGTCTATTTTTAGACATGTCGATCATATTTTATGAGTTGCAGGATGCTATTTGTGGATGGTTGGTCAAGTTGGAAAAATAGATGGAATTCTATTTTTAGACATATTGGGCGGAATCTATTTTTAGATTGCCATTTTAAAAATAGATATGTCGAATATTATTAGCTCTTAATAATATTTGGACTCTAAACAGTATCTTATTCTCTTGGAGCACTTCAATTAAGTGCACAGATGTGGAACAGGAGCTGACAGAAGGAATTAAGCTATTCCTGAGGGTTTACTGGAGCTATTGCATGGAGGACTTCAGTTAGAAATCATGTGATAGAGTTTGGTGGAGTTGTAGAAGTAGTTGGTGGAGTTGTATTTAGTTTAACTCAGTTAAACATAGTTGAGCTAGTTGTATCTAGTCTAACTGATTGATACACTAGTGAGAGTGGTGTGAATTAATTATTAATTAATTTACTAATTATTAACTCATTAATCAACTAAATAATACATCAGTTAACTACAGTGCATGGATAGTTTCAGTGGAGACCAGTGAAGAGGTAGGCGAAAGAGCAGTGTGACTATCAGTTGTGACTATAGTGTTGCATGAGTTTACACCACACATTGATGGAGATGCCAATGAGGATTGCGTGGTCAATATAGAATGTATTCGAACTCATCCAGAGCCATTCTTCAACAGGGATTGCGCAGTGGAGGCAGGCTATCAAGTGGCAGAGATTGGAGCATGTGTTTTTCTAGATCTAGCTTGATTAGTGTGTAGCAAGTGGAGATTATACTAAGAGCTTGTGAGGAGCTTTGTATGATTATTGTTACATGATCTCTATGACATATATAATATGCAGATAGTTGGGGGTTTTCAGCTTTAATCTTTCCCATTACATACTGTGTTCATATGTGTGAATTTTTATGGCTTTAATGAGTGCATGCAATTGATTTTATTTCCACATGTGATGATAAATGGTAGAAGAGATTCTGTATTGTGCATGAAGATAAAATAGTGTGTGATCAGGAGAATATTGGTGGATAACATATCAGTTATTCAAATTTCTACAAGCCAAACACTATAATTTGAGCTCATGAAAGAGAATGGGCACACTCCATCAATTACAAGACCAAACCTAGTACTACGGGGTTCATCTTTAAATTTTGTTGGCCATTTTTACTCTATGTGTTTCAATTATTTGGAGTTGGCTGGAATTCGAATGAATCCATATTTATTCCTATTCTTTGCATGCTGGTCCATAAATTTTGCAAGTGACTTGAAACACAAAATTTGTTGAAGTATAGGTATAATTGGCATGTGGCCTAGATCCTTCTTTGGTACTGTAGGACCTTGTACATCTGTACAATATCTCTTCTCTTTGCATACAAGGTATTCTACCTTGTCTTGATATTAATATCTATATAAAATGTAATCATTTTTACATGAATGAATTTTCTTATATTCAATCCCCAACTCAACCAACAACTAACACACATCTTTGCAAGTTGGTGGCGACACATTATCTTAGTTTTTAGTTCCCTATAAGATTGACATAGATTAGATCAATTGAATGTTTGAATTATGATGAACATGTTTGATCTGTCAATCTATATTATGACTATTCACATAAAATATATGGTTTTAAAATCCCCTTAAATAATTATAAATGAGGTTGATGAATTTTTACGAATTACGTAGACCAATTGAAAATCCATTGTAAGAAATATATTTAAACTCACTTCAATAGGGTGGTGAGTCCTTTGTCTGACCAACCATATAATGAATTGATTTAAAATAATATTAATGTGCATGCTAGTTTTGAGGTTCTACTTGCACCTGATTTGAACAAGGGTATCTTTGTTCCTTGCTTGATGGAGTCTTTCAATAGGTTGTTATCATCAACATTACATTAGTGGTAATTACCCCTGTTGTCATCATTACTATCAACCATATGATCATTATTTTCATCATTGTATCATACCCAAAGAAACCTGTAAGAATATCATTCAATCCTTCTTCACACATTTCATTTTCACTAGCATGCTCATCATCATTAAGGCCGCTAGCTAGTAGCATATTGCATTCATTCGTGTATGTGAATCTCATCATATGTTCAAATTTCTCAGGTGGTAGAGTTCCCGTTAAATATGTTCTTTTCATCTTGGTATGGTTTAAAGGATGGTTTGGATAATCTCATCCAAATATTAATAGTCTATTTGGATAAACTTGGGTATTAATAGTCGTTATTTCAAAATCATCTTCTATCTATCGACAAACACAACCATTATTTAATGTTTTGCAAGAATTGGATAAATCATAAATGTATCAACTTCAAAGAAATATAATCAAATATCACTTAACAAATCCCATCCCATGTACTATAGTCTTGACCAACCTCTTCTTCAGTGCAATTATTCATCGTGTCTGAAATATCCATTTTCATATCCTCTTCCACCCACTATTTTCTTCATGATTTAACATTTTTAGGTCCATTCCCATGTACACATGATTTTTTTTTTTTTGCTAGTTGAACGCTTAGGTTGTGCACTTGTTCCAATCTCCATCTGAAATATCAACAACATGCATTAATTTATTTTAAGGTTGGATGTTACACCAAAAATCTTAATAATATGTGATAAATGACAAACGTATCACAAAATGCTTCCTAAATTAAGTCAAAATTTGATAATTACCTGATGTGCTACGAAATTTGTTGTGCCCTTATTTAATATGACGTGATCTTTTGTCATGGAATCGTCTTGACCCTATAATACATAACATAGTCAATGATGTTTAGTACACCAAGTATATCATTTCAACCAGTATGTTATCCAACCCAAAGCCTCACTTTACTCATATTTGACATTTCGATATCATGTTTTGGATTTGAAAACAACAACATCATATTTTATATAATTTTATCTCATCTATGTTGTAGCATTTGTGAATTCCTAAAAACCATCCTCCTTTGGTTTATGTTGCTTTGTATTCTTACCTTTATTTTATCTACAGATTCCATATTTGATTCTATGGCCACCCACTTTCCTCTCATCGATTTATTAGGTCTACATTGTCCATGTTCTCTGCCCATGGCCTCCTCTAGATCCTGTAATACACAATAATTCCATTAGTCTCAAAACATCTATGCACTTCATTGTTGCTCCATCCAATTTTTTAAACACACAATTGATTTCAGCTCAACTAGTTTTCACTGTACCTTAAGTCCATACTAGTTTTCAGCTCAACTAGTTTTCACTGTAACTATTATTATTATTATTATTATTATTATTATTAAATGTGGTTGATATAAATATTAATAAATGTGCTTAATGAGCTGACAAGTCCATACCATTTTTAAGGTACAAGTGAAAACTAGTTGAGCTGACAAGTCCATACCTTCTAGTTTATTCACTTATTCATTTATTCAATTAAACCTCATAAAACATGTCAATAACATGGAGGCCTCCCACATCAACATTGCAAAGTGCAAAGATGACAATGAATACAAATTAGACCAAAAAACAAAAAACCCTGACAATCTATAATTGGCATGCACAATGGATAAATATATTGTGTATCCCGACTATTCAATCCAAAAAATGTAGTACATTCACCATATTTACATTCTAATACTCACCAATTCCAAAGTGAGGGAGCTTTAAAGTTCTCTGCAAAGTTGGAGCAAACCACGGTTGGAATAATGTGTTGAGGATATGAAAGAAATAACTAATCGATTTAATCTCTGTTCATGGTGGGAATAGATATTGACATAAATATCCTCCCCTATTGTGGATTCCAATACAAAAAAAATGTTTTGTGGGTGTGATTCGGCCTCTAGCAGTCACGAAATCAATTTGTGCATCTCATTACCCCCTACCAGAGATGGAAATGAGACCCATTTCCATCCATTTTTCATTACTGTTGTTTAAAATAGTTAGAGGGAAGGGAGAAAAATGTAGGGAGCAAAGAGAAGGTATTTTCCACAACGTGGAGGAAAAAATATTACTGTAGGACGCAAAAAAATGTCAAGCAACAACAGATGGAAACGAGAATAGGGATATGATTCTTGCGAGAATGAGGTATTTCATACTCAATTTATATATTTGAGCATGTTTATTTTTTTTTGTTTGAATTGTATTTTTTATTTTTTAGTTTCAAAATTATAAAAGAAGAAATTAGGGTTTATTTTTTTATTTCTAATTTAAAAATAAAATAAAATTATTGTACATATATAGGGATATGAAAGTGAGAAACTGAAAGAGGCAATGGCTTCTATATTAGGGGTAGAAGTAGTGAATAAACTAGAAGGTATGGACTTGTCCATGCTTTCCAAATACATGGAAGAATGTACTAAAGGCACTGAAATAGACCAACCAAAGCAACCTTGTCAAACGGAATCAATTGATTTTGTTAGAATAAGGAATTATTGAGAGGGAGGGGGGGGGGGTGAATCAATAATAGTGAGGTTCTTAAAAATTTAAGTATAGCTCTTTAATTTTTTTCACTACTGTCAGTTACTTGTGAGAGAATTCATACAAAATACAAATAAACAACAATATATGACATTCATATGTACACACAATCCATCAAATGAGTAACATACACATATTTACACAATTATTTTTATGTGGAAACCCAAAAGGATAAAACCACCAATTTGTTTGTTGCATGATGTAAATTAAGCACCTACTTAATTACATCAATTTGTTTGTGAGCACCCACTCACAGGAGGTACCATCCCCCTTAAGTTAGTAAGCCACTACTTTCCAAGAGACACCAAACCCTTATGAATGCAGGAAACTACCTGCTCTAGCCATTGTTCTAATTTTCGTACATTTTTCAAACTGAAAAAAAAGGTGAATGCGTTTACATAGAAATACAAATTTGATCTGCTCCAGTATCAATTCCCTTTATTAATCTCCCTAGATATCGTTAAAATATTCTCTCTGTTTCTCAACCAGCTTATGTCTCGACCTTGTGATGCACCTTCTCTCAGTGACACTTAGCTCGGTCACACACCCACAAAACTGCACACTGTAACTATCAACAATTCTGCATTCCCCCAAATTTCTCAACTGCACTCAACTATTTTGTTCCTCAGTTGCACTGTGTCTGATGTTGTCTTTGCAGTATCTGTACCTGATAGTATGATGCAACATGGCATTGTCTATTGTTTCTCCATCGGGTTTCCTGCACTCTAAATCCATATTCAATTCTCCAGGTGGGGCTTAGTTCACTCAACCTTAGCTGTGCTATGAACGATATTGTTGCCTTTGATTTTTTCCAAAATGGTTCATTTTGTGCTTTACTCTGATCGATTTTTTACTCCTGAAAGGCTCCCTATTCTCCTATAACATCCTAGTACTTGGCTACTATAACTATATTAAATTTTAGAATGGGCTCTGGTGATTTTTCCATGCTGTGAATTAATTATCAGTCCACCTTCATACTCAAAGATTTCCTCCATTAAAGTTTTCCTGTACAAAAAATATGAATTTCATAAGATTGGTCTAAAATCCATTACTCTCATTTATATCTTTGTGGCGTGAAGAGAACTCAGTTTTGACTGTGCCAAATGCCATTAATATGCGACAGGTCGAGGTCCTTATTTACCTGTATCTCAATTTTCATTTTGACTCCATTTAATATGGGTTTTTTAGTATGATATTTGAGCCTTGGGACATATGACCCTATGAAATAGACATGCAAGAAATTACATTCAATGCAAAGGCCCTTAGGAATTTAACACGCAAAAACATTGCATAGCCATGGCCTAGGTACTCCGTCCAATGTAGGTCAGGAGGTCAGGAGCCGACCCACTTAGTTTGCTTGTGCACTTGCATTTGCCTCAACCCCAACTTTCCTGTAGGCCCGACTAAAGTGCTTTTCGACTGATCTGGGCCTGTTTTATTGATTCAATCAAATACACAGGAAAAGCTTTACAAATCAACCCCTTGGCTCGAACTTTGAGGCTCTATCACATCATTATATTACGTCATGCTAACATCATCTAATTCATGTGGATCCTACTATATGGTGACACATGTACCCTAAATTTGGCCCATTAGGCCACCCAAAAAATCCGAATCTGCCTAGCATGTGTTTTTCATACTACCATGCCATGCTGACATCAACTGTCACGTTGCTGCCAACACATCACCATGAGCCAATCACATTATTCCAGATGTTTTCTTGTACTGGGTCCCACATAGTTCAGGGGTCACGAGTCGGGCTTTGTTCTCCTGCTATACTTTGTTGCACAACTCGACCTCTGACTGGTCTCAACTAAGAGCTAGTCTCACACATGTCAGGGGTCGGGGGGAAGAGCTTTGTTCTCTTGCCAAAATCTGATGCACAACCTAATGTTCTACTTTGTAAATTTTCTGCTCGACCCGACCCTACTCCAAAAATGGTTAAGTCCAAAATTTATTTAACAAAGATATTTCACACAAAACAAAAAATCTATGTGGAACCTTGAGACATGGAACCATGTCTACTCACCTTTTGATTTTCAAACTTTAACCGAGAATATCTCTTGATCCAAGAGGCCATTTGAAAACTTCAATATACCATTGGAAATATCTTTCTAAGAAATATCCAACTATGACTTTTACAAGAGCTTGTAAACTAGTCTTCTTAGGAAAAATCACCTCCAAATACTAGAACTCCCCAACCATCATAACCATGTCTTTATGAATTCTCCACTAACTTTGCTACTATGATGATTATCTATAGAGTAGTGCAAAAATCACGGGACTCCCCCTAAATATCATGCTCTTACTACCAACATCTGTTGCCTCAGATCTCAATTCTAGTATGGTTTACATTATTGCCAATATATCAAGTGCCACCAACCATTTAGACAATTCAAATTGTCCAACAATATCCCCCTTTGTCATTGATGGTGATAACCTAAGATCCCCCTGAAACTAGTCATGATCTTCTTCATTGTTTTTATTCTCCTAAGTACCAGTAATATTCTCCCCCTTTGGTATCAATGGAAAATTATTCTCTTGAAAAATCCTCCTGGAGCACTAAAACCTACTCTTTAATTGATCCCACATGCTAAGTAGTTGCCAACACACATTATGATTGAGTTATTTGGGAGGAGGAGTCAAAAACCCTATCTGCTGCTAGAGATACTCAAGGAGTTATCTTGCAAGTGGCTTAGTAAATATTTCTGCAAGTTGGTCTTTAGTGGCCACATACTCAAGTCGAACAATACTAGTTGTGACTTGTTCTCTTAAAAAATGGAACCTAATAGGGATGCGCTTGGTTTTTGAGTGTATGAGAGGATTATTAGAGATATTGATTGCACTAGTATTATCTCACATTATTAGAATGATATTAGTAAACTCTACCTTAAATTTGTTCAAGGTCTACTTCATCCATATAATTTACAAGAAACAAGTGGCAGCTGTAATATACTATGCTTCAACAGTTAATGGAGAGTTGGAATCTTGTTTCTTGCTAACCTAGGACACTGAGAAATTTCCAAAAATAAATGCTACACCAGAGGTGATCTTCCTGTCATCAATTATTCCTACCCAATAAAAATTAGTATAGGCCTTCAATTTAAACTCTCTACTTCTAACATTCCACATCCCATATTTTTCTGCCCCTTGCAGGTATTTGAAAATCCTTTTTAGAACAATGACATGACTTTCATAGGTACAGGCTTGAAATTTGGCCACAAGACCCACTGCTTACATGATATCTTGTCTTGGCATTGCAAGATACAACAAGATTCATATCATTGATTTGTAGATAGTCCGATTTACCAGCAGTGTCTCATATTATTTGCATAACTTAGAATCTCTAATCATGGGAGTGCTAACCTGAATATAATATTCCAGTCCAAATTTATTCATATTTTCTCATAGGTATTTGGGTTGGGAGATAAATACCCCAAATTTTGATTGAGTAATTTGAAATCCTAAGAAAAAGGATAGTTCTCCTGTCATGGACATCTCAAAATGTGTTTACATACAATTTCCAAATTGATTTCCCAAGCGTTCCATTTCGCTGCCAAAGATTATGTTGCCCACATACACTACTACAATTAGTAGATGATTATCTTCAAATTCTATATAAATATTGTTGTCTATATTTACCTTTTTGAAGCCTTGTTACTAAAGGTATCAATACAATTTTGCATACCAGGCTCTGGGGGTATGCTTGAATCCATATAAGGAATTTTTCAACTTGCACACAAACCCTTCATCTTCATTGAGCATGAATCCTTCTAACTGGTCAATATAGAATTATTCTTCCAAATATCCATTGAGGAATGATTAATTCACATCTATCTCATATATATTGATGTTTTTATGGCTGTCAAAGGTAAGAAACATTATGATCGCTTCTAGTCTAGCTACTGGTGCAAAGGTTTCCACGAAGTCTATTCCCTCTATCTAGGCATACCCTTTACAAACTAATCAAGCCTTGTTCTTGATTACTTAACCCTGCTTGTTTAGATTATTTTTAAAGACTCATTTTGTTCCTATTTTGGAATTTGAACAAGCTCCCAAGTTTCATTCTTATCAATTTGGTCAAGTTCTCCATTCATAAATCTCACCCAATACTTATTCTCACTAGCCTCATTGAGACTCTTAGGCTCAACATGAGGTAGCAAAGCAATATTTTTACAACTTGGGCTTCCAAAAAAATTCCTCCAAGTATAAACCCGAATTATTTGATCTCCACAAATTTGACTCTTAGGATGCTCCTTTTGTACATACTTGGACGGTATTTTGGGCCTTGGAGTTATGCTTGTTTCTACATCCTCATTATCTGACTCTATTTATTCATGGTTTGATGGCCCGATGACTAAACTCCCTTCTCCATCTGAGTTTGTGTTTCCTTTGGAGGATTCATATTGTGGTGATATTTCATCTATTACTACATCAATGAAGTATTCAACTCTTCTTTTCCTTTTGTTGTAGCACTTGTATCTTTTACTTCGAGCAAAGTACCCTATAAATATACCCTCATCAGTGCATGAATTGAAATTTATTGGATTTTTATTATTCCTTTTGATAAAGAATTTTCTCCCGAACACCTTACAGTGTTTTATTGATGCAGGTCTTCCCTTCCACAACTCATAGGGAGTTTTATAACTATTAGGCTAGAGTTGTGTTATGTTTGATAGGTACACTGCAGTTTGTGCTACTTCTCCCTAGAAGGTGTGAGGTACATATGCTTCTTCCATCATAACTCTTTCCATCTCCTGGATTGTTCTGTTATTTTTGTCAACTACTCCAATTTTTTGTGGAGTTTTGGCCATAGAACACTGCCTCCTTATTCCATTATCTTTGCATAATTCTTCTAACACTCTTGAATTAGATGCTCCTCCTCTGTTTGATCTTAAGAATTTGATATTTAGATATTTCTCATTTTCCACCTGATATTTAAACTTTTTAAAATGTTTAAAAACTTCTTATTTTTATCTTAAGAGCATGGTCCAAGTGGACATTGTAAAATCATCAATAAGAAACATAAAATACATCTCTCCTCTTGGGATTTTTGATTTGGTTGGGTCATAAATATCTGTGTGGATTAGCTCTAGTGGTCTAGATGAAGAAAATTCTTTTGTCTTGAAATGATTTCTAGTCTTCTTACCAAATTTACATGATTTTTAGATTGAATTATTAGGTCTTGACAGTATTGGAAATCGTCTCACAAATCCCATCTTGTTGACTCTTATTAGACTGTCAAAATTCATGTGGCCAAGTCTCTTATGCCATAAACGAGTTTCATTTATCTTGCTTAGATAAAAACTTACTCTGGATTCATCAAACACATATACATTATTACGACATCTGGCTTCCTTTCCCACAAGCTTTCCATTCTTTTCATGTCCAATATCACAATATTTGGATCGAAAAGTCACATTATAGCCATCATCACACATCTAGATTACACTAATCAAGTTGTGCTTGAGACCTTCTACATACAACACATTCTAGGCTTTAGTATTTTCATGAATACTGATTATGCCCTTACCCTTAATTCTTGTTGGGGAATTGTTGTCGAAAGTGACATTTTTCCCTCTATCATTTTATTTTGGTGACATGAATTTTCTCTTATACCCATTCATATGCCTGGAACAACCACCGTATACATACCATCTATTTTCTTGATTATGTGTCAACAGAGCAAGTCCACATTCCATGCCCTTTCTGGATTTTCGTTTCCAATCCTCCTTATCCTTTTGAAAAGATGATTTCAAAGTGTTATGGGGTTTATATGGGTAGTAAAATATGATTCAAAATTCACATTCATTGTGCATGAAATTATTACATTTGAAGCATTCAACATCATGCATCAGGGGAGAGAAGTTATTTTGATCCCTAAGAGGAGATTTTTGAGATCTAAAATTCTGATACTTATTGTACCTGGAATTTTCATCTCTTTCAACTTCTATCCTTCTATAATAAACAACCTTATTTCCAAAGATGTGACATTTATAACACTGATGATAAAATATGCGTTGTCTAGCTGATTGATTCATTCTCTGTTTAAATGGATCCTTGGGATGGTTAGAGTTATTATTCTAGTGAATGCCCCCTCTATGGATTTATACATTTTTTAATTCATTTATTCTTTCTTGATGCATCTTTGCATAGCTTTGAGGTTCCTCAAATATTTCAGACTTGAAGTTCATCTTTCCCATAGAGGATTCCTGTGGTCTAGAGTATCCCAGGCCTGTTTTTTTTCCTAAAGACATTTGAATGTTCATAATCTAATCTATATTTCTTATTCCTTCTGCAAATTTTCATTTATACCCTTCTTGGTCTCCAATAACTCAAGATTTTTTCTCAGAGAGATGACCTTCACCTCAAGACACTGAAAAAATTCTTCCCATTCATGGATCAAAAAAATGAAAATTTCTTCTTTTCGTTTGCTTCTTCTAGTTTGATTTTCAAGGACAAAATTTCATCTTTGCATATTCTTGAGATAATTTCCCTCTTTACCTTGAACAAATCTTGCTCTAGATGCTTGTTCTCTTCTTCTAGCTTCTCACACATTCCTTGTTTTTCTTATAGTAGAAGAGCTAAACTATCTTTTGTTTTAATAAATTCTTCAAGTTTTTCTTTTTGATAAAAAAATTCCTCATTGTATGAGTTGTACATACCTTATTTAGCACTTTACAACTATTATTTCAGTTGCCTATTATTTTTCCTGGACTTATTTAACTCATCAAGAGAAAAAATGAGTCCCCATTAAAAGTCCACTTCTTCTACTTCTTCTTCTTCCTCTTTAGAGTCAGTAGTATTTTTTTTTTTGGAGCATGCTCCAAATGCCATGAATAAATTCTCATTTGAATCATCCTATGAAGATTTCTTATTGTCTGACTCTAGTGCTGAGCTATCCTCTTTGGAGTATAGCCCCTTTTTCTCAAATAACTTCTTCTAATGTTTTTGAGATTTGTGTCTAAAATTTTTGATCATCTTCCTTTTATGTCCTTTCCTTGTAAGGGAATTTAAACGAAAAAATTTCCAACTCTTCCATAGTCAAAGAATTTAAAGGAAAGATTCCCTTTATACTTTCCTAATCCATGCTTTAGTTTCCTCGAAAATTGAGCAAACTCTTGATTAGATTCTAAGTTGGAGAAATATTGATGGTATTTTTTCTCTTTGACCTTCTTGGACATTTTGAACGCTACCTCCTTGGGTTCAAAATTCTCTTTTCATACTCTCATCTCATAAGTTGTGAGAGTACCAAGCAACTGATGCATCTTGAAATTATTTAAATCAACTATTTCTTCAATGGTTGCTATTTTGGCATTAAATATCATGGGTAGATATCTTAAGACCTTTTGAACGATTATATCTTCTTTGAATTTTTCACCAAGTCCTCTAATCATATTGGTTACCTCATCAACTATGAGGAAGTATTATGCTATGATTTCTTCTTCCCTTATTTTTAGGCTTTCAGATTCCATTTTGAAGGTTTTAAGTTTGGCTTGATTGACTTTATCATCTCCTTCATGAGTCTGATTGAGATTCACCCACACTTTCTTGGCAGACTTACAATGCATAAGCTTTATGAGTTTGGATTGACTAAGGCCAAAGAGAATGGAATTATTGGATTTAGCATTATTTCCATACAATTTTTTACCATATGCATAAGTGGGAGGGACATCAGGGACATCATAATCTACTAGTATATAGCTCCAAACATCTACTCCTAGGGACATAAGATAAGCTTCCATCCTAACTTTCCAAAAGGCATAATTCATCCCATCAAATAATGGTATCTTGCTTGAGTAAGCATCTTAACTCTCTTGCTTAGAAATAATTCCGTATGGATCTACCTTCCTGTGTTTAGACTATTCCTGAAGGAAACTTGGCTCTGATACCAATTATTAGAATAAAGAATTACTGGGGAAGGGGGGGGGGGTGAATCAGTAATAGTGAGGTTCTTAAACTTTTAAGTATAAATCTTTAATTATTTTCACTAATTTCAGTTACTTGTGAGAGAATTCATACACAATAAAAATAAACAATAAGATACAGAATTCACATGTACACAAAATCCATCACATGAGAAACATACACATATTGACACATGTATTTTTACGTGGAAACCCAAAGGGAGAAAACCACCAATATGTTTGTTTTTATGATGTAAATTAAGCACCTACTTATTTACATCAATTTTTTTTTTAGCACCCACTTATAGGAGGCCCCAACCTCTTAAATTATCAAGCCACTGCTTTCTAAGAGGCATGAACCTTCTTAAATTAGCAAGCCACTACTTTCTAAGAGGCACCAACCTCTTATGAATGCAGGAAACTACCTTCTTTGGCCACTGTTCTACTTTTCATGCAATTTTCAAACTGAAAACATAGGAAAATGCATATACATAAAAATACAAATCTGTTCTGCTCTACTATCAATTCCCTTCCTTAAAATCCCTTTTTATCCTTAGAAATATGCTCTTTGCTGCTCAAATATGTAATATTCCTTTTTCAGGAATTTCTGCTAAATGGTCCTCAAGGACGCTATATAAGAGAGGTAGTGTAAAAATAAGCTGAAAGGGGGCTTGGATCCCCTTTTTAACTCACTAAAAAATTATCTTCCAAAATTTGAGCCCAATGAAATGACTCTAGTTGGGTTATTCAGATCTCCCCAAACTAGATCTCGTAAAGAATGCTCAAAGAGAGAGCTTACATCAATACATGAACACAGTCGTGAAACTATGCAAATATGTACACATAAATATATGGAATATAATACAGCCATCATGTTATTTAATGAATCAGCTACAATATACATAAATATCTTGAGGGACAAGCCACTCAAGCCATCAGAACTAATCTCCAATGATCAAGCAATGAAATACATGAATTGTTGCAACTGCACAAAATGCCGGAGAGCAGTGAGAGCGCTGCCTATATTAGAGTAGATGCTGAAATAGATGCATATACATTAAATATGGCTGAAATATACAAATAAATTACCCAAAATAGAAAAATTGGCTCCAATACAAGATTTCTAGCCAATCTAGGAGAGATTGCTAGAAATTCCGGAAAATGTACAATGTGACAAACAAGTTGTCACTGCAATTGAATAAAAATAAGAATGAGGCTATGGCAGATCTGAAATACTCATGCCCTCCTCTGATAATTTTCTCAAGGAAATGGTTGATCCCTTTCACTCAAAAAAACTCCTCCTGCTAAGCACAAATGGCTCTCCCAGCAGCTGCCTCAGAAAATAATGCATTTTCTTCCCTAGAATGTGTTGTGATATATGGTGAGTGTTTTTCCTGGTGCCAAAGATCTGAAATGAAGCTCAGGAGTCTCCTCTACTGCTCCTCCAAAGAATATGCAAGACCTCCACTGGAGAACAGGCCAAATAATGACTCTATGATTTCCTCTGTTGCTGCACCCAACAACACAACGTTTTTGCTGTAGAAATAACATTGTAGCTGAAGGGATAAGTGTTGGGTATGTGTTATATTATTTCCATGACTAGCCCCCTGCATTGTACATTGTGCTGGGCGCAGCAAGGGGGTCACAAGGGGGGAGGCAGCCCCAACGAAAATTTGTTTGGTGTGCGGACCCACCCTTGTTTTTTGCATGATTTTGCACATGGTTTTGGGGTACGATGGTTTTCGGCCCCTGGTATTTTGTAGATCTGGTCAAGGGAACTACGGTTATGTTCTAATCTAGGGTTAATAAATTGGGATTTATGTATGCTTCAGCATGTATATATATGAATTGTAACACTCAAAGGAATATAATGAAAAATCAAGTTGGCCGTCCCAATTTGGGATCCAGGGGAAAATCTCTGTGTTTATATGTTTTATGTTTTATGCTCTCGCTATTGTTTATTTTATGTTATAAGATTTGTGTGTAGATAATTTATGTTCAGGGTTAAAACCTACATTTGGTATCAGAGCAGTTTCAGCTTCAAGGGGATGCCTTTGCTGTTGAGGGTTTTTTTCCCGGGCCTGAGGTAGACCCTGTTCAGTGGGAGATTTGTGGGATCGATTCTTGTAGTGAAAGAAGATGGCGAGTGGCGGAAAGATAGAGATCAAGAAATTTAATGGTCAGAGTTTTGAGTTATGTAAGCTCAAGATGGAGGATCTGCTGGTGGATAAAGATGAGTGGATCACGATAGATCCAGGTACTAAACCAATGGAAATGTTAGATGAAGACTAGAAGAAACTGGATCGGAAGGCTAAGAGCGCAATACGGTTGTGTGTCTCAGATTCAGTATTGTTGAATGTATCTGGGGAAGCTACGGCGAAGAATTTGTGGGAAAAAATTGGGACTTTGTACCAATCTAAGTCTTTGGTGAATAAGTTGTTCCTACGGGAAAAGCTGTATAACCTGAGGATGAAGGATGGAGACTCGATGATAGAGCATCTGAATGCCTTCAATACTGTGGTAAGTCAGCTGTCATCTGTTGATATTAAAATATCAAATGAAGATAAGTGCATCAGTTTGTTGTGTTCTCTACCAGACTCGTGGGACAATCTGGTTATTGCAATAGGTAGCAATACAACTACCTTGAATTTTGATGACATTGTCTTAGCCTTGTTGTTGGAGGAAATGAGATGGAGAAATATGGAGGGCCAAAATGGAGATGCCTTATCTGTACGAGGAAGGTCCGAAAACAGAAACAAGAATAAGGTTTCGAGTGGGAGATCCAAATCTAGAGGGAGATCTAAATCTCCTGGAAAGTTTGTAAAGGTATGTTGGAAATGCGGAAAGGAAGGGCACTACAAAAAGGAATGCAGATCTAAAGCTCCTGAGAAAGGAAAGGGATCTGATGAAGCTCCTTTTGCAGAGGCAAAAACCACCTCCGATGAAGGTGGGGATGTGTACTTGTCTTCTTCTTCAAATACACATGTAGATCATGAGTCATGGTTGATTGACTCGGGTGCATCCTTTCACTTCACTCCCCATAGGGAGTGGTTCTGCGAGTATGAGAAATATGATGGCGGTGATGTCTTCCTAGGGGATGATAGGAAGGCCAGAATCATCGGATGTGGAAAGGTGAAGCTGAAGCTGCAAGGTGGAAGGATTAGAAAACTTCCTGGTGTTCTACATATTCTTGCATTGGCCAGAAATCTGATTTCTATAAGCAAGATGGATGATGCAGGTGTAAAAATAGTGTTCGAGAAAGATGCTTGCAAGATGGTTTGGGGAGCACTGGTATTAATGCGGGGAGTTTGGACTGGAACTCTGTACAAGATACAAGGTAGCACTGTTATTTATGGGTGTAACAATTTTGTGGTTCCTAAAAGTAGAGCGGAAAGCCTAGTTGTCTCTGGAGAAAAGACCATGTTGTGGCATCAAAGGCTTGGACATATTGGAGAGAAGGGCCTTCAGATACTGCATGGAAATGGTATGGTAGAATGTATGTATAATAGCTCTTTGGATTTCAATTTCTGTGAACATTTTGTATATGGGAAGAAGAATCGGGTCAATTTTCCTTCCGGTGCTAAGAGGGTGAACAAGATATTAGAGCTTCTGCACAGTGATGTGTTTGGACCTATGTCAGTCCTATCACTGGGTAAGTCTGTGTACTATGTTTCATTCATATTTGACTTATCAAGGAATACATGGATATATTTATTGAGGAATAAATCTGAAGTCTTTGAAAGATTTAAAGAATTTAAGGCTTTGATGGAAAACTAGACAGAGAAAAAGATAAAGGCGCTGAGGATAGATAATGGTGGGGACTTACGCAGAAGGAATTTGAAGAGTTCTGTAGAAGTGTGGTATAGCATGGTAGAAGACTACTCCATACACACCTTAGCAAGCGGAGTTGCGGAAAGAATGAACGAACGGCGATGGAAAAGGTAAGAAGCATGCTCAATGGTACTTGGGTCAGGACAATAATTGACGGAGAGCGTTGGAGAATTCATGTTACTTAGTTAACAAATCACCTTCATCGGCGTTGGAAGATAAGACTCCACATGAGGTATGGAGTGGTAAGAAACCCTCTCTTTCACATCTGAGGGTATTTGGATGTGATGCATATGTACATGTTCCAAAGGAGAAAAGGACCAAGTTGGATAATAAATACGAAAGGTGCATCTTTATTGGGTATAAGGATGGTTTAGGGTTATAAGCTTTGGAACCCAGAAACAAGGAAGGTTGTGTACAATCGAGATGTGGTGTTTAGAGAGGTGAACTTTGTTGTTACACATGAAGTCCTACCAAAGGAACCTGAGAAGATAGAGTTTGAGCTAAAGGAGGATGAATCAGACTCTACAGTAGAAGAAGATTTAGAAGAGGAAGAGCCACAAACTCCAGCTGTGAGAATATCAACTCGGGAAAGAAGGCAACCAAAAAGGTATAGTCCATCTGCTTTTTGTTTATGTTTTGCCTTAACTATAGCTGATGATGATTCCAGAACTGTCAGGGAGGTAGTAGATTCAGAGGATGGAAAACTCTGGAAGGAAGCCATGGTTGATGAAATGGCATCCTTGCAAAAAAATGAGGCATGGGATATGGTGGAGTTGTCGGCTGGAAGGAAGCCCATCAGGAGCAAAAGGGTGTTTAAGAAGAAGATGAGTGTAGAAGGAAAGGTGGAGAAATACAAAGCTCGGTTTGTAGCAAAAGGTTATTCCCAAGTGCTAGGAATTGATTTTGGTGATATTTTCTCTCCTGTTACCAAAGTTACTTCTATTAGATTACTTTTATCTGTTGCTGCTGCATTTGATTTTGAGATAGAACAGATGGATGTGAAGACATAATTTCTTCATGGGGATCTAGAAGAGGAGATCTACATGAAGCAACCTAAAGGCTTTATGGTGAAGGGTAAGAAAGAGCGCGTTGTCTGCCGGAGTTGAAGAAGTCATGTGGGTTAAAACGAGTCACCAAGGATGTGGTATCGGGGAAATTTGATACCTATATACGGGGACTTGGCTTCCTGAGAAGCGAGGAGGGATCTTGTGTTTATTTTAAATTAATTGTTGACGAAGTGTTATTTATTTGGTCTTGTATGTGGATGATATGTTGTTGATTGGAAATAGCGAAAAGAAATTATCCGAAGATTTAGAGGCAAGCTTGTTCTCCAAATTCGACATGAAGGATCTTGATATTTGCACCAAACTATATTTTGGGCATGGAAATTAAGAGAGATCGGGCAAGGAAGCTCTAGTTAAACCGGATAGTATGTCGAAACTATATTGCAGAGATTCAATATGCAGGATAGTAAACCGGTAAATGTTCCTATTCCTGTAGGTGTAAAGCTATCTGCTGAACAGTGTCCCAAGACACAAGAAGAAGAGGAGGATATGTCTCGTGTTCCATATGCAAGTGCAGTGGGTAGCCTGATGTATGCAATGGTTTGCACTAGACTAGACACTGCACATGCAGTGGGAGTATTGAGTAGGTTTATGTCAAACCCAGGGAAGGAGCATTGGACAGCAATGAAGCGGGTTTTCAGATATTTACATGGCACTAGTGATTATGGCTTGTGCTACTAGGGAAGACCAGGATTGGAAAGAATGTTGGACATTCATGGTTTTGTTGATGCAAACTGGGCTAGAGATCTGGACCAAAGAAGATCTACAAGTGGGTATGTGTTTAGCCTGTTTGGAGGCACAGTCAGTTGGATGAGTAAAAGACAATCTATAGTGGCTCTTTCAACTACAGAGGCAGAATAGATAGCAGCCACTCATGCAAGCAAGGAAGAAGTTTGGTTGCAGAGATTGTGTTCAAGTATGGGGTTAGTACAGCAAGCTATAAGGATAGACTCTGATAGCCAAAGTGAAATTTTCTTGGCTAAGAACCCTGCTTATCATTCAAAGACAAAGCACATTGATGTTCAATATCACTTTGTGAGAGAGATGGTTGAGGCTAAATGGGTGTTCTTGGTAAAGGTGGACACCTTGAAGAATGTTGCAGATACATTGACGAAGTCTGTGAGCACTCAAAATTTCTCTTGGTGTAGAGAAACAATGGGTGTTGCAGAACTGGGCTAATGACTAAGCTCTCCTGTGGCTCCCTACGAAAAGAAAACAACAAGTGGAAGAATGTTGGGTATGTGTTATATTCTTTCCACGACTAGCCCCTTGCATTGTGGTACACGGGACGCAGTCCTGAGAAGCGGCCCCCAGCATTTGGGTTCGCGGCGCGCCCCAGCGAAAATTTGTTTGGTGTGCGGACCCACTCATAGGCGGACCCAACCATGTTTTGTGCATGATTTTGCACATGGTTTTGGGGTACGATGGTTTCCGGCCCCTGGTATTTTGTAGATCCGGTCAAGGGAACTACGGTTATGCTCTAATCCAGGGTTAATGGATTGGGGTTTATGTATGCTTCAACATGTATATATATGTGTTGTAACACTAAAAGGAATATAATGAAAAATCAAGCTGGTCGTCCCAATTTGGGATCCAGGGGAAAATCTCTGTGTTTATCTGTTTTATGTTTTATGCTCTCACTGTTTTTTATTTTCTGGTATAAGATTCATGTGTAGATAATTTCTGTTCAGGGTTAAAACCTACAATAAGATTGGCCAAATGATGGAATGAGGAAACGAAGCTCAAACCCTCTCCTTCCTTGAGGATGAGGTAGGGATTCCCGACCGGGAACACCCTTGGGTGAAGAACACTACAACCCTGCTAAAAAGCCCGGGGATGCAAGTCTTTGCAGACCCAACAAAAATAATAAGCTAATGCATAATGAAAATGGGCTGCCATCTCCTCCTTATAAAGCAAAGGAAACTTTCTCACCATGGGTCCCATTCACACTTGCTTCTAGCTCAAGCAAGTGAAGCCTCCACTAAAACTACGTTGTCCAAGTAGGTTCAATGTATCTGGACAATTTTAGTTGACTTGGTCAAAATGTCTAGATCAAGCATGATCCAATCTTGTTCACACCATGTGGTGCTCAAATTAGCTTCTTTATTATGCCTCCTTTCACACAAGGAGTGTTATTTCTTCATCTAAAGGGGTCAAGGGGTCTCCTTACCCATTTTATTCAACAAAAATAAAAACATGCAAACTATAATGTTCCATTTAGCTCGAGGCTAAAAATTGGGAACATTACAGTCCTCCCCTCCCACATTTTGCTTTTCCTCAATCAACTGCATAGAGAGAAAAAAATTCCTCCCCCTTCTTCTCGTGTGGCCTTCTCATCAACAATCTCCACCACAGCTCAAGATATGTTGCAATAAATATCTCCTCCCATGCTTCCTCCAAATATGCAAACTGGAATGGTGCTCATCATGGAAAAATAGAAGGTGTAGGTGGAAACCTTCTTACTATGCTATGGCCTCCTCAAGGTAGGAGTGATGAAAAACATGGGAAGTCTTATTCCCAATGAGTGAATCTTTCATCCATGCAATCATCCAAATGAAATGAGCTATCCTAAGTAGCTCAACAAAGCAGTCCTCAACCTCGGATCTATGCAACATGTTGGGGCTGAATGTAGATTTTAGATTTTCCCATCCAAGTAGTTTCTCTCTCCATTTATGATAAGTATGAGGGGGTTTTTGATATTGGGCTGAAATTTCATGGCCTCTACAATTGGCCCAAGCCTCCCCACAAAAAAAATCAACCATGAAGTGCCTCCTCCAATAACACATTCTCTCCCAATATCTCCTCCTACATGGAGAGAAAAGTAGTGACATGGCAATCATGGTTTGCCCATGGTTTCTCCTGAAACATACAACATGTGAAAAAGGGAGAATCATAATCCCAATGGGCATCTCCAACTCCAAGCCCACTCTCCAATCAAAGCCTCCCATGAGTATACAAACATCATCAACATGTGGAACCAATATACAATGAAAACAAGCTGCCACATGGCAACCAACGAGTGAATCATAGTTCCACATGAGGAACTAGCGCAATGCACCTTTGGCCTGCATCAAATCAAAAATCAACAAGTGCTTTTCCAGCCACTTTTTTGCTGCCACAAAATCTCATAAGGTGTAAACATGTAATTACAATTTGGTGCCAATGGTGCACACCAAGAAATATGTGGCTTCCCCCACAAACCACCATTAAGGTAGCCAAAAAAAATGCTACAAGTAGCTGCAAGTACAGCGTACAAAATGAAATAAGGGATGATCCTTCTTGATACAATATTCTTCTCATATAAAGTAAAGAAGCACAAAATATAATGTGAAATTATACCTCCTCTACCATGTACTTGAGACCTTGAGCTGAAATGGCTCATCTGAATGCTCTCCCTCACCTCCAATGAGCAGGGAAGTGGTTATGCCAACCTCTCCAAAATCATTCGGGCTATGAATATGTCCATATGATGATATATATCATATTGAATGCCCTCCCAAATGAACTCCTCTAGCAAAGCAAAATATGCATCTAAGTGCATAGCTAGAAAGTCCTCATGTGCTGCATGTAATATTTTATCCTTGAGACTAGAAACTCTAGTCAAGAAGATCCTGCCATAAAAATATATGACCATATCATCCACCACTTATCTTTCATCTCCATTTGGGTCATCCAAAATCATGCATGCACCTAGATCCTGGGATTACTCTACCAAGAGTTGAGGCCTCCAACCCAGATCTATCCTCCCCATAGACAGTGTTGGTGATATGCAATGTGATGCTCCCCTCATGCTATTTCATGATACTTTGACATCCCCCATGCCAAAGTCATCCTCCAAAATTCTTCCATGCCCATCATGCAGCTTCTTATGCTCAAATAGTAATGGTGATCCTGGGAAGTTAGCCTCCCATGAGAAGCTGTCATCCAAAAGGGATCTCCAAATCCTAGTTAGTGTAAGCATGAGTAACCTCCATCTACTCCCATGTGTGAAAGAGTCCCTCAAAAGAAGTTTCCTCTTCCCCATCCAATCTGTGGAGCAGTCATCCCGCATCATGAAGATGCAATCCTCCATCCTTGCAGCAAACTCTGTCAGCGCAGTATAACTGATGAGAGTGGGTGATACTAAAAATGAGAGATTGTGTCTCTCCTCCTTGGGTTTACCCCAAACTCCCTGCGTTGTGTTGGACTCTTCCAATGCCTCCACCTCTCCAGAATCCAAGAGTGGTGAACTGAATGAAAATATGCCTCTCATCAACTCTAGATCAGGTGGCCTCCTAAGTGGAATGCCTTCATATAGTGAGACATCAAGATCAGAACTGGACTGTATGTATAAGAGGACTGATTTTTCCCTCTCTCCACTGTGTTGTACAGTCTCCTTATTTTGTGCAAAGATCTTCCAAAATAGATAAGGGTGTATCAACCCTTGATGATGATCCTTCTCTTCCTCCTCCATCTCACAACCCCCAATAACTGCTACATATGACTCCAGAATTGTGCCATGGTTCCCACATGTTAACATACTTGGAATCCCTTGCATAGAAACAAGGACTCCTCCCATGGAAGCAATGGATTCCCTTTCACCTCCATGTGGTGATGGATATCCTCCCAGTATGACAACAATGTTAGATTTCTCATGCTCATCCTCTCCATCAATAAATGAGATTACCTCATCATCAAGGAGTGACCCTAGATCTCGGTCATCTCTTGAAGGAATTACCTCCATAACTTCACAAATGGAAGAGGTCCCTTTACACAATAGGGGTCTTGCCTTTAGAAAACCATCATACATGTTTTCATCCCCTTTAGAAATATGGAATGGAGTTTGTTTCATGGTTTCCTTCAATGCATGCAAAGTATTTAATGTTTTGATACATAGAGATTCATGGTGATTTTCATCAAATTTTCTCATCAACCCTCTAGTGAATCCATCATATGATTCTACATTTGCATGATAACATGAAATATAATTTTCAGACCACAAACCATGAGCCATACCTTTGAGTTGCAGCGCTGCTGCTCCAATGGCCTCATCTCCTTCCTCCATCCTCCCGGCAGTGCAAGTGGGCAATGGACTGCGTTGTGGATATGCATGTGTCGCTGAATGCTCACACCCGTCATAATAATAGCTAGGGCTTGCTCCATCCACAAACCCTCTCAGAAAACCTTTCCATTTTTCCCTTTATTTCTTCTCAAGATCTTCAATGATACCCTCCATGGTCTAGAAAAGAAGAAGGGAAACCTCCTCTTCCGTCATTCCTCTTTTTTTGTACATCTCCTCTTCTAAATGAGGAGCTTATCCTTCTATCTTGGGTTGCACATCTGTAAAGTTATCTTCTCAAGAATATCAAAATTCTATTACAAAGATTGACTGCAGGGGCATTTACTGGATATGTCACCTTTCCAGAGGCTACCTGGCCATCTGCAGAATCTATCTATAGAGTTTGATATCTTCCCCTTCAGGGTTTTAAAACTTTGTCTTAAAGCCACAGGCTGAGCCAAATATCATGCTCTGATACCACTGTAATATTCCTTTTTTGGGAATTTCTTTTAAATGGCCATCAAGGATGCTGTATAAGAGAGGTAGTGTAAAAATAAGCTGAAAGAGGGCTTGGATCCCCTTGTTAACTCACTAAACACTTCTCTTCCAAAAGTTGAGCCCAAAGAAATGACTCTAGTTGGGTTATTCAGATCTCCCCAAACTAGATCCCGTAAAGAATACTCAAAGAGAGAGCTTACAACAATACATGAACACAATCATGAAACTCTGAAAATATGTACACATAAATATATGTAATATAATACATCCATCATGTTATTTAATGAATCAGCTACAATATATAGAAATATCTTGAGGGAAAAGCCACTCAAGCTATGAGAACCAATCTCCAATGATCAAGCAATGAAATACATGAATTGATGCAACTGCACAAAATGCCGGAGAGCAGTGACAATGCTGCCTATATTAGAGTATTTGATGCAATAGATGAATATACATGAAATATGGCTGAACTATACAAATAAATTCCCCAAAATAGAATAATGGGCTCCAATACAAGATTTCTATCCAATCTAGGAGAGATTGCTAGAAATGCCGAAAAATGTACAATGTGACAAACAAGTTGTCACTGCAATTGAATAAAAATAAGAATGAGGCTATGGCAGATCTGAAATACTCATGCCCTCCTCTGATAATTTTCTCAAGCAAAGGGCTGATCCCTTTCACTCAAAAACACTCCTCCTACTAAGCACAAATGACTCTCCCAGCAACTGCCTCAGAAAATAATGCAGTTTCTACCCTAGACTGCGCTGTGGGAGATGGTGAGTGTTTTTCCTGGTGCCAAAGATCTGAAATGAATCTCGAGAGTCTCTTTTGCTGCTCCTCCTAATAATATGCAAGACCTCCACTAGAGAATAGGCCAAAGAATGACTCTATGAGTTCTTGTATTGCTGCACCCAACAACACAACATTTTCTGCTACAGAAATAACACTGTAGCTGAAGGGATAAGCTTGGCCAAATGCCAAAATGAGGAAATGAAGCTCAAAACCTCTCCTTCCTTGAGGATGAGGTAGGGATTCCCGATCGGGAACACCCTTGGGTGAAGAACACTACAATCTTGCTAAACAACCCGAGGATGCAAGTCTTTGCAGACCCAACGAAAATAATAAGCTAATGCATAATGAAAATGGACTGCCATCTCCTCCTTATAAATCAAAGGAACCTTTCTCACCATGGGTCCCATTCACATTTTCTTCTAGCTCAAGCAAGTGAAGCCTCCACTAAAACTGTGCTATCCAAGTAGGTTTAATGTATCTGGACAGTTTTAGTTGACTTGGTCAAAATGTCTAGATCAAGCATGATCCAATCCTGTTCACATCATGTGGTGCTCAAATAAGCTGCTTTATTATGCCTCCTTTCACACAAGGAGTGTTATTTATTCATCTAAAGGGGTCAAGGGGTCTCCTTACCCATTTTATTCAACAAAAATAAAAACATGCAAACTATAATGTTTCGTTTTTCTCGAGGCTAAAAATTGGGAACATTACAAAATAGCTCAAATCTTGACCCTGTGATTAACCTTCTCTCAGTCACACACCCACAACACTGCACACTGTAACTCTCAATAATTTTTCATTCCCCCAAGTTTCTCAACTTCACTCAATCATTTTTTTCCTCAGTTGTGCTATGTCTGATGTTGTCTATGCACCCAATAATGTGCTGTAACATGGCATTGTATGTTGTTTCTCAAATATTTCCTCCATTAAATTTTTCATGTATAAATAATATGGATTTCTTGAGCTTGGTATAATCTCCATTAATATTATTTATCTCTTTATAGCATGAGGAGAAATTAGGTTTCACTGTTCCAGACATCATTAATATGAAACATGTCGAGGTCCTTGTTTCCTGGTATCTCAATTTTCCTATCGACTCCATTTACTCTGGGTTTGTTAGTATGCTAATCAAGCCCTAGGTCATATGACCCTATGTAGTAGACTTGCAATACATTACATTAAGCACAAAGGCCCTTAGACATTTAACACACAAAAAAACCACATAACCATGAACTGGGCATACCTTCTAATGTAGGTCGGGAGGTCGAGAGTCAACCTACTCAGTTTGCTTGTGCACCTGTATTTTCCTCAACCTCAACTTTCTTGTAGGCCTGACTAAAGCCCTTTTTCACTGTTATGGTCCCACTTTATTGATTCAATCAAACACATGGTAAAATATTTACAAATAAGCCCCTTGTCTCGAACTTCAAGGCTCTGCCACATCATAAACTTAAATAATGATGACATCATCTAGGCCACATGGCTCCTACTCTATGGTGACATATATACCCTAAATTTGGCCCATTAGACCACCGAAAAAACTGAATCTATCTACCATGTGTCTTCCGTACTGCCACGCCATGTTGTCGTCATCTTCCATGTTGCTTCAAACACATCACCATGAGTTAATCACATTCTACCATTTGTTTTCCTGTATCGGGTCCCACATTGCTTAGAGGTCAAAAGTCAAGGCTTTGATGTCTCACAATACTTTTTAGCACAACCTTACCTTCAATTGGTCCTGACTATGGACTATTCCTGACTAAGAGTTGGTCCCACATAGGTCGAGGGTCGAGGGCCAGAGCTTTGTGCTCTTTCCAAACTTTGATGCATGACCTAACCTTCGAATTTGTAATTTTTCTGCGTGACCTGACCCTACTCCAAAAATGGCTAAGTCCAAAATTTCTTTAACAAACATATTTCACACAAAACACGAAATATATGTTGAACCTTGAGCCATGGAGCCATGTCTTTTGACCTTTTGATTTGCAACCTTTGGCCAAAAATATATCTTGATCCAAGAGGCCATTTTCAAACTTCAATATACCATTGGAAATCTCTTTTCGAGCACTATCCAACTATGCCACTTCCAAGAGATTTTGAAATAGTAGTCCGAGGAAAAATCTCCTCCAAATACTGGGACTCCCCAGCCATCATAACCATCTATTTATGGATTCTCCACTAACTTTTCTACTATGATGATTCTCTACAAAGTATTGCAACAACCATGGGACTCCCCCTAAACAACATGCTCTTTACTACCAACATCTGTTCCTCAGATCTCAATTCCAGTCTGGGTGAAATCAATGCCAACATATAAGGTGCAACCAACCATTCATAAAATGCCAATTTTCCAACATATTCCCCATGAACTCCTGGATCGAGCAAAAGATATAGGAAAAAATAAGTCACAATAACCTCTAAGAATCTGGAAAAAGGAAAAAAGATGTCCAATGTCCCACCCATTATTGGGAATAAGATTTATTCCACCACCAGTACAAGTACTTAGGCATCTTGCATTGGTACATAGAAAAATGAGTTAGAATATGATGTTGTTTGTGGGAAAATCAGAATGATAGACGCTAGGAAAGTGTTCAATCGCAGGTTGAAGGAATCATGCCTTTAATGATTCAAAGAAAATCTACATATTCCATTATCGAAGACACCCATGCACCTTCAAAAGGTAGTCATCCATGACATCCAGGCTGAATTTGGGACAAGTTGTTCAGTAAAGCAAGAAAAAAAACAAATGACTCAAAACTGCAAGAGATCCCATTACAACCAAATTAAAAAGATAAAATAGATTCCTACCGAGATAAGGGCCAAAAGAATGCCAATTGATGTAAACATGACAGTATGGAAAGAGCTTGTGAAAGCATATGATAGAGTAGATGCACAAAGGAAGTATGAAAAGGAGAGCATACAAGTATTTCAATTTGTTCATAAGATTATTTCAAATTAATTAAATGATTTTTATATTTTACTGGTACATAATTGAATTGAATTAGCGTATGCTTCAAGATAAGACCTCAAAGTTTAGGCTTGCTAAATATCATGCCACACATCATAGTGGAAAAGCATGTTTAGAAGCCTTAAGATGCAAATTTATAGGTATATTTAATATCTAAAATTATATATTTTTAAATTTTGTACAAAAAAGTAAATTATTGGATTAATTAATTTAACTTGTCCATCTGCCATGTTTTGATAGGAGCAAAAATATTTCCATTATCCATCAAAATTGGAATTCTATATGATACAAGAAAGAAAGTGGTATGATTTTGTTATCTGGATGAAGAATAAGGTTTCATTAGTTGACTTACAATAACGTACTTGGATATTTCTATGCTAGTATGTCAATTTGCATTTCTTGTGTTGAGTTGTTTATTGATGTGTAGCTTGAGTTATTTTGTGCTCCCATCGGTCATAACACCCTTATAAATCACCAACCTTTCACTATGATCAATTAATTAGAAATAAATATGCAATCATGGCTTTATCAAGTCCTTTTCCAAAACCCTAGGCCAAAGGAGGGATGGCAAGACCATGTAATACATAACCCATAGAAAACAAAACAGGTTACATGGGATTGATTATAGATGCTTAGGTTGAGAGAAAATTACATGGGATTTATTATGGACCCAAGATACATGTGTTTAGAAGCATGGGATGATTGTCTTGGAAATAAAGTAGCCTTGTGATGAAGAGCACTTGACACTCGCAACCCGTGCTTAGAGGGTGCACCACCTTAGGATTGGTCTCTTAACGTGTATACCTTGGAGAGAGAGAACTGCACTTGGAGACCTTATCTTGTGCATTAAACTAAATTTCTTGTGTAATTAGTCCACTTTAATCATTTTTTTCCTCCCTCACTTACTCTGCACATAGGGAAGAGAATGTCTTTGTCTACAATATACTCGTTATTCCATCTATATAATTGTCATGGAGAGTTCTTAGTGCTTGTGTGATTCAATAAAGGAATACTTGGAGTTTGTGACGTAAACCCTAGAGAAGGAATGAAGATGAATGCTAGCACTAGGGATGATATTGAGTCTTAGCACTTGTATTAGCAATTATTTTCCATATGGTAGGATTAAGGGTGTATTAAGGTCTAAAACATTTGTTTTGTAGTGATACACACACACAGACACAGATATATATATATATATATATATATATATATATATATATATATATATTGAATGAATTAAGAAGATATGTAGGGACATGGTTATTAGAATAGGAACATTTACAATGTAGGCTTGTGTTGGAACATTTTTTAACTTTGAAGACCTGGTTTGAAAGAAAGGAGTTGAAACTCTATAGGATGCTTCGTTTTCTAGTCCTATGGGGATTATGGTTAGCACACAACTTGGTGATTTTTCAAAACATAATTCTTCCTACATTCTAGTCTACAAAAAAGTTCTGCTCACTATTCCAGCTCTATCATACCCTTATTAATCCTAAAACATTTAAACAAGTGGGGTAGGTGATGATAGACCTACAGATGCAATGTGAACTAGTTTTTGGAGAAAATAATGCATAAATACAACTTTCCTACTTATATGTAATTACAACCTTTAAAATTGACATTGTAGTATGGAGAGAAGAACATAAAGAAATTTTAGGTTTAAAGCATAGGGCTAAATAAAATAACATGCATTAGATATACAAGAAATAGCATGAAACGAAAGAAATAAGATGCATAGACTGTA
This sequence comes from Pinus albicaulis, assembly GCA_034641835.2. Classification (NCBI taxonomy): domain Eukaryota; kingdom Viridiplantae; phylum Streptophyta; class Pinopsida; order Pinales; family Pinaceae; genus Pinus; species Pinus albicaulis. The sequence continues at coordinate 354,296,690 of CM076577.1, forward strand.
GAGTGCTTCATTAACATTTCTTATATAAAATTCACATGTATCTCAACTATTCACACTACATTGATAAATATAGTAATGAAAGAAACCAACAACTTTATTACTGTAATATTCCTAAATTAGATTACAGCTAATAGGAACATTAATTTTACTTTTAAAATCTAGATGGATGAATAAATGGGCAAGGAGGCTCATAAGTTGCAAGTATGAATAAAAATCCCTCATAATGTGAAAAGGGATCATGAAATAACTAGATCAAGCATCCAAATGTGTGAACAAGGTCTAAACTATGTGGACAAGGTCAAGTTTGACCAAGTCAACAGAATTTATTCTCAAAGAGTGGATCCTAAATATAGACAGCTCAATGTGAATGAAAATCAAGCTAGCTAGTCAAAATGAAGACACCTTCAGTGTGAAAGGAGAAAAGGCATGAAGACTCAGTCAAGGATGACCCTATCAAGATTGATCCGGTCAAGCTTGAATCAATCAAATTGCGCTGTAAAAGGATGATCCTCACTAATGAAGACAACGTGATTTTGGTGGAGAAGCCTTTGCTTGGAAGCAACCTCCTAATGGGGTGGGACCCTCAGTGAGGAAGCTCCTCATATATATAATGAAGAAATGGAAACCTTAAGGGGTTAAATAGGAGATTATATTGTACATGGTCTGTTTAGACTTCCTGCATACTTTGGCTTTTTAGCTAAGTTTGCTGCATTGCTTAGTGCAAGGGTTTTCCTGGGCAGGAATTCCCTACTATTTCTTGGAGATCTTGTCTAAGAGATCTAAGAGGAGATTTTTGAGCTGCATTTTCCACTACCTGGTGTTGGGCTAAGCACTTACCTTTAGAAAAAATGTAGTCCCTTCAGCAATCTGCATTATTTCTTAAGGTGTGCAGTGGGAGGGGTCAAAACCCCACTTTTATGAGCTAGTTTCCCAAGAGGAGGATCATCCTTTCTTTGGGAGAGCTAGAAGAAGATTATACAGCCATTTATTTGCATGTTCAGCCATTATTATGAATATTTTCAGCTATACAGCGTGATTCAGCCACAGATCCGCAACAACGCTTTCTTGTATATCTTTTCTGTCAAGAAACTTTTGTCAGGTCTTCTTGGATATGTATAAAAGAGACTAGATCTCTGTTTTTATGCCTCATTGAGTAATTTAATAGAATATATGATTTTTCTCTCTATTTTCTAAGTTTTATCTCCATTATACTACGCAGCCTCTTTATGCAGCAATTTCTGTGTGTTGTAGTCTTAGGGTTTCATCAATTTTAAGTTGTTTTGAGCATGGGAGGCATGTTTAACTAGGCTAAAGGCATTTGTTTTTGAAAATATTTTGCATGAATGTCCTATATTACATATAATAAGGGAAAAAACCATTATTTTCCACTATTATAACTCCATCTTCAGAAAATAACGTTTTTGGGGCCAATATTACTGCTTTTCCCCACTTTGAGACATTGTATGAAGACATAGTTTGCTGTTGTGATTGTTATTTGATGGCTATGTGTTTTAATACACCATATAAGTTGATATCTTGCTACTCTCCAACTTTGGAATGCCTTAGGTTATTCTTATTTTTGTAGAAATTCCCTATTTTGGGATATTACAGTGGTATCACAGCAACTTTCTTGGCTCAACCTGTGAGCTTCAAGAATTATGGAGTCTTCTCATGGGGAGGAGGAGATCTGAAAAAGTGATCAAATAAAACCCTTATTTTCTGGAAGAAGGAGGTTCTCTAAGCTTCTCTTTCAAACTCTGCAGGGTGGAAGAAAAGACAACAAAGAAATGAGGACGAAAAGTGAAAATCCCTCAACAAGATCTACAAGATCTGAATATGAGGAAAGTTTTTCCTCATATTATGGGTATGAGCACTCATCCATACCATCAAATATTCAACATTCTATTAGTAACTTCTTCATGAAGAGGAAGAAAGGAGGTGTGCTAAAGAAAGAGACTCTTGGAGAGTATTTTCGAGAATATGAAGCTCAATCTAAGGAGTTCAAATATAACTTGAACTTCCAAGGATTCTGTAAGATCAAGGAGGACATAAGCATAAAGAGGAAGCAACATGGTGTGGGTAGATTCTTTCTATCTACTTTTGATGGATCACCTAAATGTCTAGTTAGGCTTTGGGTGGAGGAGCTAGACAAATTTGTGCAACAACATCAAGTTTTAGAAATTGAAGCCATCAAAGTAGTAGCACTGCATTTTGAAGGTAAAGCATATGCTTGGTGGTTGTTTGAATCTTTTTCCTTAAGAAATGAAAATACACCTACTTATGTAAATTTTATTGAAAGATTAGTAGGAAGGTTTGATGAAAATTCATGTGTAACATCTTCTATTGAAACTATCAAACCATATCAAACAAATATTTTGCATGAGTTGGAAGGGTTTATTAATCCAACTCCATTTCTGAAAACCATGGAAGAGGGTGTAAGCTTGTTTGATACCTTTCCAAGGTCAAGATCTCCATTTGATGAAGGGTTTTCTTCTCAAGAGGAAGGCATAGAGATTCCTCCTTAAATAGAAGACCAAGATCTAAGGTCTCTTATTGATGATGAGGCAACTTCAAATATTGAAGAGGAGGAAGGGAAGGCAGGAGATGATAACACAGTCATAACAAGATCACCTCAAGCACCTCTTGATTGGAGGAAAACTAAAGTGTTCTCTCAACTATGGGCATCATTTGCATACTTGGATAAGTAAGGAGCTTTGGTAGAAGCTAGCATAGCACAGAGAATCTCTCATGAATTTAGAAGAGAGGTAAGAAATTTCCTAAAATGGAAATTTCTATCTCCCACTCAGTTATCTGCGCTGAGAAAGGAGAAATCAAAAGTCTATGATGGCATGGACCTGAGGGCACATAGCAACTCCATCTCTTTAGGGCAGCCCATGGTATCTTCATTCACAAAAGAGATTTCTGAACATGACAAGAGGATGTTAACACTCTTGCATGCATGGGCCAAATTAAGGAAGTATTGGAAGACAAGGAATTTCCAAGGGGAGGTTGATTTCCATCTTCTTCAATCTTGTCTTGAGAAAGATCAGCTGCAACAGAGGAAGAAAAAGGGAGATTATAATTCTCCAATATGTGATTTTGACATCAAGCATGTCAAAGAGAAGAGCCATGATATGACAATGGCTGCATTTCAGACCTCTACAATGCTGTCATTTTTGGGAGGCCGAGATCCTTATTGGGATTCCCAACTCATGATGGAATACTCCAAGGACCCTTTCTTGATGGGAAGGTAATGGATGGGAGGTATAAGGTATTTTAGGGAGTCATTTATTTCCATGATCATATCTATTTGGTTAGAGGCTCCAAGCTCAAGGAGAAACTACTAAATGCAACCTATGAGATCCTACTTTCCAAACCCACTGGTTTCATTAGAGCATACCATATTATCTTAGATGGATTAATGTGGGAGAGTTTCAAAGAAGAGGTGAACTCTCATATGAAGAAGTGCATGGATTATTTGTTAGATAAGAAGGAAGATAGCTCTTGGGAAGAGTCATTATTCACACCTCCTTACTCATTGAATGTGAGAGGGAACTCATCCATGAGTTACCTCACTAATGAAAAGCAAGTGTGTGGAAGTGATTGTCTCTCTGAATATTATGATGTATTTCCTATATGCTTGCATTTTTCTAACACTTAATTTCAGGGCTTTTCTCCAAGAACGAGCACTATTTATGATGAGTTTCATGGGCCACTCAAGGCCATGAACTATGTTGATGTAGCTCATTCCTTGGAGGATCTTGGGAAATTATTATACTCTTCATGGGGTGATTATTTTACAACAATTATGATGCACCTTCGCCAAGCATGCAAGAAGGATGGGGCAGAAAACAAGTGTTGGGGGAGGCACTTGTCATCTTCTATTCTATGGCAGTTAAGGGTAAAACTGCGCTAGTTGCACATGAGAAAACATCTTCCTTCTCCTTTATCATATATGGCAGCTAGCATGATTCTAATCATGATCCCATATGCTGGAAATGTTCTTATTCTTGGGAACATAGTTGGAGGAAAGGCACATGGGTGGAATGTGTCCTTGGGGAGAGGAATTTCCCACATTTTCTGCACTAAATGTTCTAAAGGGAGCATGGGGGGAGATATGGCTACCATGGTAAATCACTTGTTTCTCCATGAGGTAGGCCATATGATCGTTTGGAGCACTTGGGACATACCTCTCATGAATATTTGCGAGGAGATTTTCTATGGGTTACCATGCTGGGAGGTAATTCATTTCATTTGGATGATAGCATGGAGGAGGGAGACCTTCATTGATGATAGAATTCCCCATGATGGCCATCACTTCTATATTGAGAAGGCCACAATGAGAAGAGGGGAGATTTTGCAGCACCCTTGCAGTTGCTTGAGCACAAACAACATTTGGGAGGGGAAGACTGTAATATTCCTAAATTAGCTTACAGCTAATAGGAATATTAATTTTTATTTTAAAATCTAGATGGATGAATAAATGGGCAAGGAGGCTCATGAGTTGCTTAAATATGAATAAAAATCCCTCATAATGTGAAAAGGGATCATGAAATAACTAGATCAAGCATCCACATGTGTGAACAAGGTCTAAACTATGTGGACAAGGTCAATTTTGACCAAGTCAATAGAATTTATTCTCAAAGAGTGGATCCTAAATAAAGACAGCTCAATGTGAATGAAAATCAAGCTAGCTAGTCAAAATGAAGACACCTTGAGTGTGAAAGGAGACAAGGCATGAAGTCTCAGTCAAGGATGACGCTATAAAGATTGATCCAGTCAAGCTTGACTAAATCAAACTGCGTTGTAAAAGTATGATGCCTTTTCTTGGAAGCAACCTCCTAATGGGGTGGGACCCTTGGTGAGGAAGCTCCTCATCTATATAATGAAGAAATGGAAACCTTAAGGGATTATATTGAATATTATATTGTACATGGTCTATTTAGACTTCCTGCATACTTTGGCTATTTAGCTAAGTTTGCTGCATTGCTTAGTGCAAGGGTTTTCCCGGGCGGGAATTCCCTACTCTTTCTTGGAGATCTTGTCTAAGAGATCTAAGAGGATATTTATGAGCTGAATTTTCCACTACCTAGTGTTGGTCCAAAAACTTACCTTCAGAAAAAATGTAGTCCCTTCAGAAATCTGCATTATTTCTTAAGGTATATAGTGGGAGGGGTCAAAACCCCACTTTTATGAGCTAGTTTCCCAAGAGGAGGATCAACCTTTCTTTGGGAGAGCTAGAAGAAGAGTATACAGAAATTTATTTGCATGTTCAGCCATTATTATGCAGATTTTTATCTATACAGCGTGATTCAGCCACAAATCTGCAACAACTCTTTCTTGTATATCTTTTCTGTCAAGAAACCTTTGTCGAGTCTTCTTGGATCTGTATAAAAGAGACTAGATCTCTGTTTTTATTCCTCATTGAGTAATTTAATAGAAGATCTGATTTGTATCTCTATTTTCTGAGTTTGATTTCCATTAGACTACACAACCTCTTTATGCAACAATTTCTGTGTGTTGCAGTCTTGGGGTTTCATCAATTTTAAGCTATTTTGAGCATGGGAGGCTTGTTTAACTAGGCTAAAGGAATTTGTTTCTGAAAATGTTTTGCATGCATGTCCTATATTACATATAATAAGGGACACAACCATTATTTTCCACTATTATAACTCCATCTTCAGAAAATAACGTTTTTGGGGCCAATATTACTGCTTTTCCCCACTTGGAGACATTGTATGAAGACATAGTTTGCTACTGTGATTGTTATTTGAGGGCTATGTGTTTTAATACACCATATAAGCTGATATCTTGCTACTCTCCAACTTTGGAATACCTTAGGGTATTCTTATTGTTGTAGAAATTCCCTATTTTGGGATATTACAATTACATAGGTATCACAACAAGAATACCACAAATGCAAAGTTACTAAGAAACACCTATTTGGATGTCTTCTTTCAAGCTTTGAAAATCAAGATGAAATGGCTTTATGTTACAACATCTGCTACTACATAATCTATTATGACATCCGTTGTTACAACATTTGTTGCTATAGCATTTTCTTCTCAATTCGTTGTTACCTATGTTTGTGCTTCTCAATTTTTTTCCTTAATCCCACAAGTGTTGGGAAGCAAAAAAACCTCCTTGGATGCCCACTTTCAAGATTTTACAAGAAATATGAAATGGATTTCTACCCCCTCAATTGTTACAAAATTCGTTTTTACATCACTTGTCGTTACAACATCCACTATAATGATCAATGTTTCAGTAGTTTCAATAGTAGCAGTTGTTATAGCATTATATTTTACAACAGTTTTAGCAGTAATGAGTGTTTCAACATCAAATGTTACAATATTTTCAACAAATTTAACATTAACATGTTGTTATGGCATATGTTGTTACAACACCTATTGTTACAACATTTTCTTCTCAATCTGTTGTTACCTATGTTTTTCTTCTCAATTTGTTTTCTTGATCCCCCATGTTGTATCTTTGTAGACAATCTTTGGCTAAAGAACTCAGCCAAAGCATCAATGTGAGGAATTAAGAGGAATTGAAAGAATAATTGAGAGGAATTTAGAAGGGCAAACATTATCCCTGAACATTTAATCATTTAATAATAGAAAATGCATACAAATGAACCTATATATAACAAAAATATATTCAAGTACAACATAGAAGAAAAAATATAAAGATTTTTGGGCAGTAAATTAAATATATTTTTCAATTTATAACTTAGTTGTGAACATAACTTTGCAGAGGGACATTAGGGATATTTATAATTAATCTATCCCTTACCAACGTCCTATACTATTCTCAAATATATGTAGAAACCTACTACGAAATTAAAAGAACAACTCACAAGTACACAATTGCTGCCATGAACGAAAACCATAAGCCTTTGATTATATCCAAGGTGAAAATTTTACAACAATATTACATAAACTTTCTCTAGGTATCAACCCTTTATCATTAAAAAATAAGGTATATATAGAGTTCTTTACAAATTATCCTATCTCTTAAAATATTTATATTCAAATTATTCTTTATCCAAAGCTTTCATATTGGTCTTCTACTACCATCTAGCCATATGAATTCTTAAATGATGGAAGACCTCTCTCTTGCAGAATAGAAAAATTTGCATAGAATTTTTTATTTGCTCTCAAATTTTTTCACACTTTTCCTTTGTCTTTAGCATCAAAGTTTTTTTCATGAGAACTTTTCTAGTCCGAATAACTAATTCTGTTATGTCTACAATTCCTAGTTCTTCAAGTTCTTCTCTGGACCTTGTCTTTAGAGCTTTTATTATCTGACTTTCTTGTCTAGGCTTATTTCCTAGTTGTATTTTGATGTAATTAATAAACTATTTTTCTCTTTCAATCAACTCCTCCTATTCTACAATAATCTCCATAAACTGCCAAATATCAGACACAAATGACATAATTTCATTCCAAATTTGTTCTTTGGCCCGTGATGAACATTGAATACTATTAGAAATACTCAAATATTGTTCTAGTTGCTTTTGAAAATTTGAATTTTTCCTTATTTCCTCAACTAAGTCATTGTATGATTCTATTTTTTTTCATCTCATCTCAACTCTTTTTTTCATTTAGCAGTGCTGAACATATTTGGGATCCTTAAGTAAAGGCTTTGCATCAAATACACCGAGAGAAAAAAAAGTTGATTGAAAATGAAGTAGAGGAAGATGATATTGATACTTTGATAAGAAATGACCCTGTTACCTGTGTATGATATTACAAAAATATAATGAATTGTATAAACCTAAATTTTACATTATTCCAATTACTTTGGTGACATCATTGACTATTTCTTTGCAACATAATTCCAAAACCAAGGAATTAAACATGAACATGGATTTCTATGGATTAAAAATTCTCCCATCCATGGAAGAAGTATGAACATTGAAATTGAAAGTTTCGTTGACAAGTACTTGTGTTATGATTCAGATAAACTACTTGCAAATGTGAAAACTATTCAACATCATAGTCATACAAGCACTTGTAGGAAATGAAAACAGATGCATTGCAGGTTCAATTTTCCAATTCCACCAATGACAAGGACACAAATACTTGAGCCTATGTAATTCAATAATGCAAAAACAAAAGTGAATGCAAGAATGATATTTGATGCAGTCGATAGTATGGAACATGATGAGACACATACATTTGATAGTTTTTGAAAAAATAGGTATAAGTGAATCTAATTATATCCATGCAAGTCATTGTAATATCAAATAAAGAACAATCCTGTTGAAAGGATAATCAATAGACATATGTATAACCTCTTAGAAGAGTATCACAGCAGAAGCCACAACTAATATCTTCTTTGAACAAGTGTGGGTACACTTTGGGATCCCACAGTCCATTATCTAAGATCGTGAAATCAAGTTCCTAAGTACATTTTGGTCGAGTCTCTGGTTGATTTTGGATACCAAGCTCACTAAGTCCACGACTTCCCCCCCGAAAACTGATGGCCAAACAAAGGTCATCAACAGGATGATCATACACATTTTGTCCTTGTACAATTTGAAGCATCCTCGTACATGGGATGAAATGTTCCCCTATTTCCAACACAACTACAATAGAGCTCTCCATAGCTCAACTGGCCACTGCCCCTTTCAAGTGGGGTTGGGATTCCATCCACTATGTCCCATTGATGTGGCCATATTATTTGCAGCTACTTAGGTAGATTTGGCCCATGTCCAATCTAAAACCAATAGGACTAACAACTTCATTGAGCGAATCCATCACATCCAAAAATAGGTCCATGACATATTGGACAAAGCCAATGCTAATTAAAAGCAACAACAAGATCAACATTGGGTTCCACACAAGTTCCAGGAGGGAGATAAAGTTTGGCTACATTTGCAGAAGGAGTGCCTCGTTGAGCCCCACCATAAGATTAGATCGATCCGATATGGGCCATACAACATCACCAAGGCTATAGGGAATAATGCTTTCGAGCTCAACATTTCACCGTTCCTTGGCCTGCACCTAGTGTTCAATGTGGATTGCCTTCGACCACACTTTCCACCATTACTGGAAACATACAACATTGCAGAACAAATCACACCAATGAAGTTAAACCAAAAATACATGGAACATGCCACCACTGATCAGATCATGGACACACAAATCAAGAACAATCACCCGCAGAAGATCCAGTTGTATCAGGTAGTCAAAGTTGGCCAACTCTTGCACTAAGGCAAGTGGCTCACTAGGGACCAAGTTTAACAGAAGTTTCCCCACCTCATGAGGGAAATCAATGTAATGGGGACCATTACTTCCTAAGGGGGGAGGATTGATCCAGGTGGATATTTGTGGCCACCCACCTATTCCACTTGTACCCCCACCATTGTTTCTTTAAATTTTTCAGTTTCTTTAATTGTAGCACAATTTACTATTTTTGGCAGTTTAATTCCCCATAACCATTTCATATTCAACACATTTACTACATCTAGCTACTGAACATTGAAAGGAAAAATTAACCATCCCTTCACTTGTGTTGAAAATGCAGCAAGAAAGCCTCAATTTTGATTTTTCCTTAATTAAAATCGAGGAAATTTTAAATTCCACATCAACAGACAACTTGGAGGAGTTAAATGAGGTGACATGGCTCTTTTCACTCAGTTAATAACACTGAATTCAAGTTAATGAGTTCACATTTAGTTAACTTGAGTTGATTCCTGAAAAATAAGAGTATAGCTCAGTTAATTCAAACTAGGGGCATGAAGTTCATTTGTGTGCAGTCGGTTCCTAAATTTTAGGAGCCTAAGTTGAGTTAATTTTTTTTGTAACAATTTAATTCAATTAAATTGAGTTATGGCCAGTTAAACTATTGCCAACTATTGGAGAAACTAGTGGAAGGTCAAGTTGTGCAGTGTAACTTCAATCACACTTAGTGATAATCAAGATAACTAATCAATAAGCCTAAATTAGCTCATGCATGCTGAGAATCTGAGTTACCCAGTTGAGATGGAGATTCCAAGGATATCTACTATCAATTGTAGCATATTCTAATGCATACATATGGTGCATGCAGTCATAGGAAGGACCTAAAGGAATTGTGTAATACAGATGAGAGAATTTACTATTTAATAGGGGCTAATTTTCTAGAGGAAAAATGCAAGGAAATAAGAGCTTGGAGGCTTGAAAATTTGGCTAAGTGTTGGCCAAGTTCAGTCAGTCAGGAAGAGGATAGAAGATACTTGTGCAGATTGTGCTCAAGATTGAGCAAACATATTGTATTCATCCAGATTATTTGATTAATGCAATACATATAGAAAGGGGTTTTGAGAAGTTTTTTTCCTCTAGATGTATTTTTGTGTATGTGTGTTGAATCTTGATCCAAGTTAATGATTTTTGTTTTCGATTGTGAATTTACTTCCCCAAATCAGTAGAGTAGAATTAGTCTTATGTTTTAATACATTACATGAGTAGTTTAGAATCCACATTAATTTCTACATGGTATTAGAGCAAGATTCACATTATAACTAGTCATTGAAGTCCTCATGTACAATGATCATTGAAGAACTAATGAGCTATTAAGAGGTAGAGTTTATGGAGCCCTAGTTCAAGGAAGACCCAGAAGACCCTATGTGCATACTTCTTAATGGATCTAGAAGGCTGCTAGTGGGTAGATAAGTGAGCCAATTTTGAGTGACACAAAAAGGAGTTGTGATCATTAATATTGGTAGATTAAGGAGGAACGATATTTCCCACAGGGAGATCGAGACTCAAAGGGAGTCTAGTTTCAGAGGGAGAAACCCTATGGAAGCTAGTACTTCAATATATGGGGGGATCAGACTCTTTATTGTAGTAGTTGCAAAAAAAATGCGGAAGAAACAACAGATCAGTAACAACAAAAATATGAGTATATCATATTTATACATGCATGCAACTATACCTATAGGAGTGAGGTGGAGCAATGTAGATCCTTATTCCAAGAGTTGCTAAAATTTGGTCAAGTTCCATTGAGGTGTTCTCCTCATGGATCATTACCTTACTACATGGGTCCACAATATTCAGTAGTAGGAGGATCAATGTTATTTAGATATTTAGGCGTGCATAAGAGTGTTGACAGTAGAGAAGGAAGCTTAGTAGCAGAGTCCACAACAACACAATTTTCCCAGGAGACAGTTGCAGACATAGTTGATTCAATGTTTTTTTGGATGCTTCTCAGTTGCAGATGTTGCAGTAGCAACAACAACAATGAGAGGTGTCACATGTATTACATTCCTTAGGAGTGTTGAGAAATTTGGTAGGGAAGTGTGTAATTCAATTCTCTCACTTGAGAACTTCTTGTGTTATACTTGTTATGCTTCTATTACTTAGATTTTGTTCTTCATTAGCTTATTATGTTATTCATCAAGATAATTATCAAAACACAAGAGACACAAATTTTTTTCTCTTTAAGCGAGGGCCAAAACCTCTCCCTCATGGAGAGGAAAACCCGAAAGTAATTCTTCTTCTAGATCTTCAATTGACAAGTATAATGACCATGACATAGACCCATGACACTAGTATGCCTCCAAAACCCTTGCCACTGCCCTTCTTGGATTCTCTTTCTAATCCTTTTCTTCTACACTACTTTGCACCGGTACTAGGAAACTCGGTTCCTATCTCTAAATAGTGAACTACTTCCTTTCCTTTATTTGGTCTAATTTCAGCCTCCTAGAGACCTCTTCATAAGCCTCCTATTTATGTACCCTTGCTTCACTAAACATAGAAGGCTTAATTCTAAGATATGTATCCTTCAGGCCTTGTCTTATATACCAATAATTTATTTCCTCTGAACTGAACCTTGTATAGCCTTCCTTGAGCACTTCTTCCTATCTGTTTTCCTTCGCTGGTCAGTATTCCTTCTTCGCACTACAAAGATACCCATCCTTCGCACTTAATGTAATTATGATCCTTAATGAGATTGACTTCAATATACTTGAGAACTATTGTGATTGCCTTCGGTCTATGTGAAAGAGATCAATCCTTCTTACTTTTGTTAACTTCTTCACCTGTCCTTTTTACCACATAGATATTTATTTATTCACACTTGTTACTTAGACCCAATCCAAAAAATCATGGTCATAAAATGAGGTTGCAGTCCCTATTTATATAGGGGTTATCTCTATTCTAGGCTGATATGACCAACTGTAAATAGGCCGACCAGATTAAGGAGTATACCCAACACGATTAAGTCGACTTCTTGAAGTAGCATGACAAGAGTTTGGAACATACATTTTATCAACAGATTGTCCTTTACAAGTGTAACTCTACTTCATGTACATGACTCTAAATTATACATTTATGATAAGATTAAAAACCCCTAAAGACATCAAGAAGAAGTCTTTGACCTATAAAAACTTCCTTACTCATGAAACCCATGAGGTAAGCATTTACAAAATACATTTTATTATCATTGTCTTCTTCATTACATAAATTCATAATTACAAGTCATTATGATGACCAAACCTAGTTACACTTTCCAAAAAGGAGCAGGATAGGGGTTTTTAATAATATGTTTCTTGATGAGAGGGAGTGTTGAAAATGCAACAAGAAAGTCTCAATTTTGATTTTTCCTTAATTAAAATTAACGAAATTCGAAATTTGAAATCAACAACAAACTTGGAGGAGGTAACTGAGGTGACATGGCTCTTGTCACTCAGTTAAGAACATTGAATTCGAGTTAGTGAGTTCATGTTCAATTTACATGAGTTGATTCCTAAAAAATAGGAGTCTAGCTCACTTGATTCGAGTTAGGGGCATGCAGTTCAGTTGTGTGCAATGGGTTCCTAAATTTTAGGAGCCTAGGTTGAGTTAATTTCAGTTGTAGCAATTTAATTAAGTTAAATTGAGTTATGGCCATTTCAATTGTTGGAGAAGCTAGTGGAAGGTCAAGTTGTGTAGTGTAACAACAATCACACTCATTGATCATCTAGATAACTAATCAATCAACCTAAATTAACTCATGCAAGTAGAGAATTCGAGTTTCACAGTTGAGATGGAGATTCCAAGGCAGTGTACTATCATTTGTAGCATATTCAATGTGTACAGATGGTGCATGCAGTCAAAGGAAGGACCTAAAGGAATTGTGCAAAACAGAAGAGGGAATTTCCTATTTAATAGGGCATAATTTCCTGAAGGAACAACACAAGGAAATAGGAGCTTGAGGCTTAAAATTTTGGCTATATGTTGGCTAGGTTCAGTCAGTCAGGAAGAGGATAGAAGATTATTGTGCAGATTGTGGTCAAGTTTGAGCACACATATTGTCTTCATACATATCCTTTGATTAATGTAATACAAATAGGAAGGAATTTGGAGCAGTTGCTTTCCCCTATATATATCCTTGTCTATGTGTGTTGAACCTTGATGCATGTTAATGATTTTCATTCTCAATCATGAATTTACTTCCGCAAATGAGTAGAGTAGAGTTGAGTCTTATGTTTTAGTACATTACATGAGCATTTTTTAATCTACATTAAAATTCTACAACTTGAATGTGAAAATTTAGTTTATATATAGCACAAAATTTTACAAAATCTTGGATCAAATATTCCCTATATCTCCCTTTTCTTTTTGTGTATCTATCTATCTATCTATCTATACATACACACACACACACACACACACATATATATATATATATTTTGAAAGACAATGATAAAATAACTTCAACACCATTTTTTAAGAAAGAATTCTTCAAATTGTTGAAAAGTGGTGATACTACCAGGTTAAAGGGATCTGAATGGGTATACAACATCAACTGTTACAAAATTTTTGACATATTTAACATTGACTACTGTTATGGCATTTATTTTTATAATATCTAATATTACAACATCTGTTGTTACAACATCCACTGTTAGAACATTCGTTATAATAATCATTGTTTCAGTAGTTTCAATAGTAGCAATTGTTATAACATCAAAATTTACAAAAACTTCAGCATTTTGAATAGTAATGGGTGTTAAAACATAAAATATTACAACATTTTCAATAGATTTAACATTGACAACTATTATGACATTTTTTGTTACAACATATACTATTACAACATCCTGTGACAACCCCACCCATGGTTATATCATAAAATGCATTGTAAATATTTTTTAAAAATATGTGAAATTAAGAAAAAGTGAGACAAAGGGACACATATTCCAGTGTTGGGGAGAAGGATTGCTTGCTTGGGAGGTTGAGGTTTTCTTGTGGAGAAAATATGAAATGTTTGGGAGAACCATTAAAATTTGGTTGGTGCATGAATTAATGAAATAGTTCTTAAAATTGAATGAACTACAAGGAAGGTACACATGCCCATGCACTTGGGAGCCTTTACAAGGAAAAGGGAAAAGAAACCAAGAGGGGAACTGCACAGTTAAAGAAAACAAGGATGAAGCAGCAAATGCGAGATAGGAAAAGAAGCAGGACGTGGTATAAAAATTCATGCTGAAGGAGAGAGGAGACAAAATTTGAGTAATAAAAAAACAAGCAAATCTGTTTCTATCAGCAGACAATGCAAAACAAGAGAGAAGAGGAGGGGTTTGGTTGTAAGTTTCCCTAGTGGTTGTGGATTGATCTGCTAATCTTTGGAGCCCTGTAATAGTTTATAGTTCCTTGGAGGCTATGGGTTGAGATAGGATCCATGGAGTCCTATAACATATTGGGTCCTTGGGGGCTGTGGGTTGAGATATTCTCTGTAGCCTTGTAATAGCTTAGGTCCTTGGAGAATGTGGGTTGGGATGTAAAATATCGAGCCATGTAACAAGCCTGGAGGCTGTGGGTTGAGATAGTAGGCTCTACATCCATAGAAAACTTTGGAAGATGTTAATCCTACAACATCAAAATAATACTTGATTAAATACTTTGGTTACTACATTAATGTTAGAGTGGATCTTGGACTCCCTGGAATGGAGTGAATCACTATGTATGTACTTGGAGTGAGGAAAGAACCTATGGACTCCCTATGTTGAGAAGATGGCAGTGTTAACTGGTGGGATTGAGGAAGAGGCCCTATGGATTCCCTGTTTCCGTTGGTAGCTGGTGTTCTAGTACCTTAAGCAAGAACCCTCCTCGGTATCTAAAATCTAGCTTAGGGGTGACAACTGCAAGTGTGGCTGTAGATGTCCACGGTTGGGTGGAGTGTCCTTGTCCCAGACTTAGTTTCCATGTAACTTTAAAGATAAGTATATGTTTTTTTTCTTAAATATTAATGAACTAATGATGAATTTTTGGTTGAAATGGTTTATATTATTTTTGGACTGTAACAACATTGTTTATGTGATGAGAATGTGGATTCCTCTCTATGAAAGGTATCTTTGTAGTTATGATAAATAAATGCATATATAAACACATATGTCACACCTATGAAATTAAAATTGTTGATAAATAAGTTAAACTAGTGTATGCATCTTCAATGGAATGAAGTGTTGTGTTAAATTCTCATTACCACAATTCATAACATATACTCTGCAACATAATGTGTAATGTCGTATACAATAAACTAACTTGAGTCATGTTACTGAACTAAAATCCTGTCTTGAGGTAAATTCTCATTCATATTGATTAACAATGCACATATAAGTAATACAAATATGTCATGAAACACCACACGTAGCGGAAGGATCCATAAGGATCTAGAATACAAACTTGGAACATTGGGCACAAAGACCCTTTTTATTAAAATGAAATAAGTAAATAAGATATCGCCCACTTGGAAGGGTTTGTACATATACATGGATGCTCCTTCACTAGGATATAATCCATTGAACCTTTGCAAAAGGCGTTGAGTCAATTCTAGAAGGGTTATCCTCCCTTTAAGTCTAGGAATAACTGAAACCCATGCAAGCATGTTTCACCAAACTTGTATTATAAGCAACCTGGATTTCTTCTTCTTGCATTAAGGTGTAGTTAGATCGGCCTTAGAAGTATCTGCATATCACCATGGATATTCTCACAGGATTGAGTTGAATCCTAAAACCTTTGGTGTGTGGTAGGTGAGGTGGAGACTTTTCAAGAGTTCACACGTAGCTAGTGGTAGGTAAGGGTTGCAAGAACACTTATGACAACATACTTGGAATTCCTTGTCAAAGAATGGATTGGCTCAAGCTCAAGAGGGCTAGTACCATAGGGCATACTAATCAACCATCGAGGTCGGAGCCGAGTGTTGGCATTGATCTAGAGGTTTCCAGGACCTCTGAGATAGAGCCATGGTCGAAATAACCAACTCAGGGAAATTATGGCTAGGTTGAGACGTTCTCTTACGATGGTCGTAAATATCTCCATATGATGTATCTCTTAAGGTAGGGTAAATATCCCTTAGTCGATCCATGACAGAGATTGAAGGAAAGATCGATGCAACGTAGGAGGGCAAGCATTAAACTCATAATTTAAATTTGGAAAAACCTTGCACCACTCTAAACCCTAGCCGCGGATATCATTCATTGGTGTGACCTGATTTTCACTTTAACAAAATTGGATGAATAAGTGATGATGTGGCCTGAAGGTAAAAAATTAGAATATTACCCTGAAGGATTGTGTGGTACAACTATGGGATTTACTAGGATGATGTTAGCTGGGTTGAGCTGACTGACATGTTAACTCGGAAGTTCTGTGATTGGTAATAGGTGGAACCTATTGACATGTTAGTGACGGGCTGATGCGGTAAGAGAAGGCCATTGCATTCGACAAGGACTGATATATATATATATATATATATATATATATATATATATATATATATGTATGTATGTATGTATGTATGTATGTATGTATGTATGTATACATATATATATATATATATATATATATATATATATACATACACACACACACACACACACACACATATATATATACATACATATATACATATGTATACTATATATATATATATATATATATAAGAATGTAGAGTAACAACTCTAGTTGTGAGGCCCTTATGACGAGCTAGAAAGTCAAGTAGAGTTTGGAGGAAATAAATAAATAAATATGTTTTATCCCATTCCTATAACAATATGATGTGTTGGGTGATGTTACAACATCTACTTCTTAATCTTCTATTACCTATGTTTTTTCTTCTCAATTTTTTTCCTTGATCCCCCAAGTGCTTGTGTAGTGTTGGGTGGCAGAAACATCTCTTTGGCTTCCCACTTTTAAGATTTAACAAGAAAAATGAAATGGATTTATACCCCCTCAATTGTTACATCATTTTTTGTTACAACATCCATTGTTACATCATCCACTGTATTGGTCACTATTTCAATAGTTTCAATAGTAGAAACTATTATAACATAACATTTTACAACAATTTTGGCATTTTCAATAGTAATGGGTGTTATAGTGCCATCTGCTACAACATTTTCAGTATATTTAACATTGACATGCTGTTATGGCATATGTTCTTACAAAATTTTCTGTTACAACATCTACTTCTCAATCCGTTGTTACCTATGTTTGTGCTTCTCAATATTTTTTCTTGACCCCCCAAGTGTTGGCGTAATGTTGGGTGGCATAAACATCTCTTCAGTTTCCCACTTTCAAGATTTGACAAGCAAGATGAAATGGATTTATACCCCCTCAATTATTACAACATCTGCTTATGCATCCATTGTTACCACATATTTTGTTACAAAATCCACCCTAATGGTCACTATTTTAGTAGTTTCAATATTAGCATTTGTTATAGCATCAACTTTTACAACAATTTCAACATTTTCAGCCGTAATGGTTGTTACAACATTTTCAATAGATTTAACATTGACATGTTGTTATGACATATGTTGTTACAAAATATATTGTTACAACATCCGCTTCTAATCCATTTTTTACCTATGTTTGTGCTTTCAAATTTATTTTCAGCTTGATCCCCCAAGTGTTGGTGTAGGGTTTGGTGGCAGAAACACCTCTTTGGATTCCCACTTTCAAGCTCTGACAAGCATGATTAAATGGTTTTCTATTACAATATTCATTGTTACAACATCTTAGTTCTAACTTCTTAGAAACTTTATTATCTTATTTTCACTTTGATATCATGTAATATGATTATTGTTTCATTTCATATGTTGTAATATTAGATATATAATAGATAAATTAATTTATGCATAAAAAAAATAATAACTTTTGATTGTAAATGTTTTTTTTTGTAGAACAAGGATCTTCTAAAATATTCGAATGATCCTCATCACATAGATCCAGATCACGTTGGCTCTGATGTTGAGATGACAGATGATGCTCATGATGACACAGATACAAATGACAACGAGACCAATTCCGGAAAAAAATATGATGATGATGATGATGATGATGATCAAAATGGTGATGATGGTAATGAGGCAGTTGTTGGTAGCAACTAGTGACATTCATGATAATATAGATTGCATCATGGATCATTTTTTATATATTTTTATGATGCTGATTTTCATGTTTACTGTCATATGTATCATTTTCATGACCTCCTATACCATATTATTGAGTTTTTATATTTTTGACATGTATCATTTCAACTTATATCATTTGGAAATGACATATCATATTGAGTTGTATAATTTTGTATTACATAACTCATCATTTTTATTTATATCATTTGGACATGATGTATCATTTTGACTTATGTCGACTATTGGGCATGCATCATTTTCACATGTTAATTTTTTTTCTAAGGAATCGGTATATTTCTATTAATAAAATTAGAATCTGGCCAGTGTCACTACATTCAAAAGCATCAAAATTTCTAGAGTCCTCCAAAATTTCTATGACTAGTATATTTGGGTATGTACTAATGTTTTTTCTTGATTTACTACATCATTCTTTTTGTAATTTCTCCAAAATACCCCATTAATACTTACATACCTACATAAAATAACATACCTATGTATTACTATGAAATTAACTACCTAGTTCCCTCCACATTGTTCTGCTTGAATTCCTCCATAGAAGCCTTTTCTTCTTCCTCATGTTGGAATGGTTCCACTGCTCCTTGGCACCCCTACTCCTAATTCAACTCCTACTAACTGGGAAATGTTAAATTTGGACAACTAGGTCCAAACTCCATCTTGTGATGCTCAGATGAAGATTCCAATATTTGTATTAGATTCATCTTTCAGAGAGGTGTAAAATCGATATAAAATTGATTTTAATCTGATGAGAAGAACATTTATTTTGAATTTATTATTTATAATAAATTTATGTGCAGGTCTGTGTTGGTCACTTTAATTGTTTTAACAATTCAAGCTCCACATAAATTGTCAACCCAAGGAAGTCTGTTTATTCCAAAGACAATCACGCACTGGATATGCTCAATTCCAAAAGAAAAAACAATGTTGTAGTAAAAATCCACACAATTATTAATCATACAAATCTAATTATTCACACCCTGTTTAATCAAATCTGAAGTTACTTATGTTATAGTAGAAGTAATTCCTCGATTGCAGTTAAGAATCCAAATAAAGGGAAATCAATCTGCAGGGAAGGAAACCAATCAACCATAACAGGGAACAAGACCCTATTCCTTTAAATAGGAACTTCAACACCTACTGCCTGACACTAATCACTCTGTAGAAAAGATAAACTCAAGAGAACAGGACCCTATTCCCATGAACAGGAACCTTCAGCACCTGTCCCCTGTTTCTAATCACACTGCAGGAAAAGAAAGGCAATCAATGGGAACAGGACCCTATTCCTTTATACAGGAATCTTCAGCACCTGCTCCCCAGCATCAATCATACATTCAAACAATTAACAGAAATAGATCTTTTAACTTCTTAAGAATGAATGTACTAAACACATGCAGCATTAAAGGAAATAGAATGCTCAGTAAGCTACAGAACTGTGTAACTGGTGTTTCAGCAAACATAATCAAAGTAAAGTGCGAATGTCATAAAGAAATATAACAAACTACAGGAACAGTCGGGCGAATCTTGTGAGGAAGGCGGGCCCTTTCCTTCTCACAAGATTCCCCAGGGAAAGGATTAATTGAAGCGCTCAAAAGGAAATTTTATTCATCTGTCAAAAGGAATGATACATTACAAATGGAGTCCAGCTCCTGTCCTCTCAAACACAATGTTCTCCTGTAGTTTCGAGCTCCCTTTAATGATGATGTCTCCTCTTTTTAAAGAGGAGACATCTCTTACAATTACAGTAGAGAAAATCTATATTTATCCCTAAATCTGTTCTTCTTTCTTAAAACAGGGCTATTTTGTTCTTCCATAAAAAGATATTGTTACAACAGATACAAAAAGAGTACTATCTTCAGAATAATTCGTGTAACCACATCTTCATGTTGTTGCCATTGTTCCAAGAAATACTCTTCCAGAATCGCAAATTACGAATAGTGACAGAATTTGCGTGCCTGCTGGTTGTTTCAGCAACGGAGTCGACTGTTTCAGCAACGGAGTCGACTGTTTCAGTAACGAAGTTTGACTGTTTCAGCAACGACCGATTGTTCCAGCACAACATATAATTTATCTGCGATCTTTTAGACTTATGTTAGCAACAATCTACTTCGATTAATGATGAAATATAAGAGTAATATGGAATTATATGTAAACAGATTAAATATAATAAAGAAGAGGATTTTATATACCTTTGGATAAAGTGAATGAAAATGATGATGGAATCCTTTTTAAACATGGTTATAAAGGTAAGGTGGTGTCAAAATATATATTAAAAATGATACATAGTGAGGTCCTAACATCCCCCCCAGCTGAAAGGGTTGCATGTCCTCAGGCAACTCCTAGTCTGAGTCAGAGTCTGAGTACTGACTTTGTGCATACAAGTTGCTCAAGCAGTAGCTGGAGAAGGTGGCTTCTGTCGGAGCTCGGAATCCTCGATTGTTCTGCAATTGCTGCCATGCTACAGCCTCATCTCTGTCAGCCAATTGGTAGTGACACTGGTATTTTTCTGCAGGCATCCATAGAATTGGAAAATGAAAATGGTAACCAATCCAGTTTTCTCCACAATGCCGAATACATTTGATATAATTAGGTACCCTGGAAAGTGCAGCTTGAAGATTATCAGGGCTGAAAGGGTGATATTCTTGTATTTCCTTACATGACTGCTGCCAAAACATAGTGTTGGAATTCAATGCAACATCCTCCTTTACTCTGATTAGCTGTAGACACTTTAAAAGTGTTGAAGCCTGTAGTTGTTGTATGTACCTATGCATTCCTGGCTTCTGCAAGAATTGGTGATATTGTGCTACAAACATGGCCGGACTTAAAGGTTCCGGTCTAATCCAAAGGAGCCTATTCTCCTTATTATGCCTACTTGCAATAAACGTAGTTTTCCAGGTGAGCTGATTGGCCAGGAATGAAAAAAATTCCCTTATTTGTACATCACCTACAATTGGAGTGAGATTGACTCTTCTATTCTTAGGCATGGCCTCGTTATGGAGATAAAGTTCACACAACAAATGTTGGTCACTTTCAAGGGCCTCAGCAAAAGTCTTAACAAATTGTTCCGCAGTAAGAAATTCATGAGGTC
Source organism: Pinus albicaulis (assembly GCA_034641835.2). Lineage (NCBI taxonomy): Eukaryota > Viridiplantae > Streptophyta > Pinopsida > Pinales > Pinaceae > Pinus > Pinus albicaulis. The sequence goes on from CM076577.1 coordinate 354,318,181, forward strand.
TTCCATCCTTTATTGCCTTCAATTGAAAATAAACCAAACGTTCAGAGAGGAAGAGAGAGTAATTCACGGAGGGTTTTCGGGTAGCCATCAATTTTTGCACTAATGAAAACATCAAAACCAACTTTTCCTTTGATTCCTTGACTTCTTTCTTGGAATCCCTGAGCTGTTGCAATTTTTGTTCCCAAATATCCCAGTTGACATACATGTGATTCTGCCATGCTAACTTATGCTGTTGTAATATTTTATCTTGATCTACATCATATTGTTTCTTCCAGTTGTTCATAAGTTCTAATTGTTTCCATGGCAGGGTCTGTGTCCCAGCATTAGAAGTACTGGGTTGGGGCATTGTCTGAGTGGCTGAGCTGACTAACTTAGGGCTAGATATCTGTGGTTGGGGCATTGTTTGAGTGGCTGAGCTGACTAGCTCAGGGCTAGATATCTGTGGTTGGGGCATTGTCTGAGTGGCTGAGCTGACTAGCACAGGGCAAGATATTTGTGGTTTAGTTTCTTTTTCCAGACTTTTTGAGAGCCCTACTGGTTCTTGTGGAGCAGTAGGGCATTCTTCTTTAATTGCAGCTGATGTAGATGCCTCAGATACCTGAATTTTGACTACTTTATATCCTGCCTGTTGGTAAATATTACCACACTCATGGCACATGTATTCTCTGCATGGATCCTTATTTTGTGTTGATGTTGTGTGTGCTAGCATGTAGAGATTCAATTCTCTATCAAAGGCTTCTCGTGCCATGATTAATTCATTCTTATAGGCCTCTAGTTCTGACTTCAAAAACTCATTTTCCTCCAATAAAGATGCCATAGTGTGTGAACCCTATGTGCTGGTTAATTCTGCTGGGGTTTCCTGCTGATCCGCAGCTGTAGCTAGTTATTGTGGAGTAGCTACAGCTGGTTTCCCTGTATTATCATGCTTGGTGTATGATTCTTGTACCACAGTGGCTGGTTCTTGTGTTTCAGCCTCTGGGTAAGTGACTGGTTCTTGTGTGGCAGTCACTGTTTGAGCCATAAACGATGTCATGTTATCCCGGGGCACTGGTTCTTGTGTGGCAGTGCCACCGGATGAGACGGGTTGGGTAATTTGAAATGGTGGTGAGGATTGAAGTTTTAACAGGATAGTGGCGGGGTCAGGGAAAATGGGATTAACTACTGTTTCAACAGTCATTTTCATTTTCCTTTTTGGTAGGAAAGCAGAGAAGTCACTGTCTTTCCTTTTGTTTGCAGGAGAAGATTCTTTTCTGGGGGAAGGGCTTTCGGAAGAAGTGAAAATTTGGAATGTGGCCCTTGTTCGTCGTTTTGAGACAGAGACTGTTGGGGTTCGTCTCTTTCTTTTATGAGTAGGTGGAGATGGGGGTGTTGGAGAGTCATTGATAGGGATAAGAATAGTGGGAAGGGGTGACTCTACTAAGTGGGACGAACTTGGGGGTAGGTCAACTGGCTCTGAGGATGGAATTACTGGGGAGTTTGGGATATCATCCAGTTTCCCTTCATAAGGACTCTCAGGAGTTTCTTGGGAACTTCTGGCTTGTTGGGGAATTTCGGCTTGCTGGGGAATTTCGGCCTGCTGGGGAATGAGGAGTGGATTATTCAGAGGGGGGTTTTGCGTGGATTATTCAGAGGGGGGTTTTGCTGAGCAAAACCCCTCTGAATTAATAATTGGCATAAACGATGATGGGTAAGGGATAACAATGGGAATTTAACCCGTCTGCAATAATATGACATGTTTTTCATACAACCAAGTAGATAATAGGGAATATTGACTAATCGAACATGCCTTAAATGATTCATCAAAACGAAGTTGTGTTGATAGACTACCTAGTAATGCCCTTCGCATGTCAAGTAGTGCTTGATGAATCCAGCTACTGTTGGCCATGGTCGAGGTAAGGAATGCAGACTTATACTGCGGCCTTTGAGTTCAACCGGTTCCTCTGGAAGAAGAAAATCTTGCTGTGAATTTAAAATAACTTGCTTCCTACTAAACCAGCGAGCCCCTATAACCGGAAAACCTGAAACTTGAGCTATGTCCTCCTCTGTGACTGAAATTCAGACCCCTTGAACGACTGAATAATTCCCCTGAAGATTCTGTGCGAACTCTAAAACTTGCTGCTGATCAAATTTTCCTAACCTTTCGAAGTATGTTGTCCATCCTGCTTGTTGAAAGATTTGATAGACCTCCGGGAACAATTGAAGAAGAGTTATCGAACCAGGCTCGTGTCTGATAGCTGACCCTCCCATAGCCACTAGCTTGAGTCACATGCAGAGGCGCAGAGAACAGAAACACGGGCTTTGGTCAAGCTAATTGTTGCAACAGAGGATATGGAGTCTCAATGACGGCGGAAATGGATATGAAGAATGACGGAGGATTGGATGATGTGAAATGATGATTCAGTTTTTGAAATTCCCCCCCTTACGTATGGTGCAATGATGTTTAGGCGTGTGGAGATTATAATCATTATGAGCAAGATCCTCTCTTTAAAATATTATTTAACTGTATTACATAAAAACCGCATACCTTATATTTTTACCTTTGTTTTAAAATTTGAAGTATAGAGTGCTTCATAATGGCTTGATATTAATGGAAGAATCTGTAGATTTCTCTGAAATGTAGAACAAGAGCATATCAGGATCTGCTCAATACTGAATAATATTCACCCAAAGGATCTGAATAGTAAAAGTGGAGTACTGAAAAGCTTGTGTAGCAGAGGAAAGAAATGATGTTTTAGTGATGAAAAGATAAATGACAGGTTGCTGAAACTGGTGTTTTAGCAACGAAAAAATGAATGACATGTCGCTGAAACTGGTGTTTCAGCAAAGGGGAAAATCAGGAAAATGGGATATAATGACTTGGGTTTAAAAAAAGTGGGGGAAGTATTTGATAAGGGATAATTTCAGCAGTAAGGAATGGGAAATACTAGCTGAAGGATGATATTTCAGGTTTGGTAGAAGTGGGAAAAATGGAAAAAGGGAAATAATGTAGAAATGGGATAAAGGGATATTGCTAGGAAATGGGTTGAATGAAGGGAACAAGCTTCTGTGATTGAAGCTTCAGATCTTCTTATGATGAATCTGTCCTCCTTAATAATCTTTTCCAGAATCTGCAAAATTCAATTGTAATATGCCAACCCTTGACAGGGATTATTAGTTTTAAATCTAATCTAATACTAAAAATACAATGCAGAAAATTAAATGCTGTGAGGAGCATAAGACTCCCCTAGAAAAAGATAATGTGTATCAGTCATGCAAGCAGTCTTGAAATCCTCTTTAGAAATAGGGCGCTGGTACAAACAAAGCCTATGGCCATTGACTAGTAGAGGGGTTTTAGAATCATCAATTGTTAGAAGTCTGACTGTTCCATTAGAAAAAACAACATCTACTTCATATGGTCCAAGCCAACGTGTACGTAGCTTACCCTGAAAATTTTCAAACCGAGAGTCATACAACAAGGCCCAATTACCATTTTGGAACTGCTTGTGTTTGATAATTTTATCATGCCACTTCATTCTCTGTTGTTGAATCATGGTTGTTTGGTGAATGGCATCTAATATCTTTTCATCCAATTCAAGAAGCTGCTGCAACCTAGCTGTTTGCACATCAGTCAAATCAAGATTAACAGCTAAAGCAGTTCTTAGAGTTTTAATTTCAAATTCCACAGGAAAAATAGCATTTTTACCATAAACCAATTCATAGGGAGAAAAACCTGTAGTGTTTCTCCAAGTAGTTCTGTAAGCCCATAATGCTTCAGGGAGCCTTTGAGACCAATCCTTCCGGTTGTCCTTCACTGTTTTAGTTAGAATGGCTTCTAATACTTTATTTGTACTTTCCACCTGCCCATTGGCCTGGGGGTGGTATGGTGTAGTCATTCTATGATGAATATGATATTTCTGAAGGGTAGACTTAAAACCATGAGAATTGAATGGAGGTCCTCCATCTGTGACTAGCTCTCTAGGAATTCCAAATCTAGTGAAGATTTCTTCAAATAAGAAAGCTAGGATAACCTCTTCATTGGCTCTAACAAGTGCTTTGGCCTCCACCCATTTAGTCATATAGTCTGTACAGACTAATATATAAGTTCTTTGATTGGATGGAGGATTAATGGGTCCTATGAAATCCAAGGCCCATCTTTCAAATGGTTCAGAAACTACCTGAGGGTTTAATGGCATTTGATCTCTATGATTGGGTTGACCCATTCTCTGGCAGCTGTCACAAGCCCTCACATATTTCTTTGCATCCTTAAATAATGAGGGCCAATAGTAACCCATCCTCAAAATTTTGTGTGCTATTCTTTTATCAGCAAAATTCCCTCCACAGGGCCATCATGGCAAGCTTTCAGTATGTCATACACTTCATCTTCCCTAATGCATCTTCGGATTTCCTGATCAAGCCCTGTGTAGAAAAGACACCCACTTATCCGGCTATACCTGGCACTTTGTTGAACAATTCTTATTTTTTCTCTGTATGACAGGTGTGATGGTAATTTTCCTGCAACCAAATAATTGGCAATATCTGCATACCATGGAGAGTGAGCAGAAACTGCAAACAAATACTCATCAGGAAAAGAATCATCTACTGGAATATCATTATCAGTTTTTAACCGTGAAAGGAAATCGGCCACCACATTTTCTTTACCAGGCCGATCTACAATTGTGATATCAAATTCCTGCAGTAATAATAGCCATCTGGTAACTCTAGCATTTGTAACAGATTTGTTCATTAAATACTTAATAGCTGAGTGATCAGTGTGGACAAAAGTAGAATAACCAGTGATATAGTGTCGGAATTTATTAATGGCATAAATTTATGCAAGAAACTCCTTTTCGGTAACTGTATAATTAAGCTCAGCAGGGGTCATATTCTTACTGATAAAATAGATAGCATAAGGAAGATGATTCTCCTCTTGTCCCAAGACAGCTCCAATTGCAGTGTCTGAAGCATTAGAAGATATATGAAAAGGGAGGGCCCAATCAGGTCCCCTCAAAATAGGAGCAGTAGATAACTGATGCTTGAGTTCTTCAAAAGCTTTCTGACAAGAATTAGTCCACTTAAATTCAGCATTTTTCATAAGCAACACAAATAATGGAGAAGCTATCTTAGAAAAATCTTTAATAAATCTTCTGTAGTATCCATCATGTCCTAAAAAACTTCTCACATCAGTTTGTGTTTTAGGAACAGAAAGATTCTGAATGACCAATATTTTAGATGGATCTACCTGAATACCTTGAGATGAAATAAAATGTCCAGGCACTACTCCTTCACTCATCATCATATGACATTTTTCAGTACTTAGGGAGAGGTGAGCTTGTATACATCGTTTAAGTACCTTCTCAAGATTTTGTAATGCATCTTCAAAAGACACACCATAAGGAGTAAAATCATCCATAAATATTTCCATAGAATCATTCAGCATATCAGAAAAAAATTCCTATAACAGCTCTTTGAAAAGTTGCTGGTGCATTACATAGCCCAAATGGAAGAACTCTATAAGCAAAAGTTCCCCAAGGGCTAGTGAAAGTGGTCTTGTCTTGGTCTTGGGGTGCAATTCTAATCTGATTATACCCACTGAATCCATCTAGAAAAGAAAAGAATTTCTTCCCTGCCAGACTATCCAACACCTGATCAATGAAAGGTAAAGGAAAGTGATCTTTTTGAGTAGCTTTGTTCAAGGCTCTATAATCAACACATACTCTCCATTTCCCGTTTTTATTAAGGACAATTACCAATGGGGAAACCCATTCACTATCAGATATGGGGTATATAAATCTTGCATTAAGCAATTTCTGAAGTTCTTCTTTAACAATTTCTCGTAAATTAGGGTTCATTCGTCTTTGGGGTTGACAGACTGGTTGGCATCCCTCTTTAATGTAAATTCGGTGAGTACATAGTTCAGAAGAGATCCCTTTCATATCTGTGTAATCCCATGCAAATGCTTCCTTATTTTCATGCAATAACTTCATTAACTGCTGTGTTTCAACAACTGTTAGATCAGGATTTATGTTTAATGTCTTGCCAGGTTCAATTTCAATTGTTATGCTTTTAGATGAGATGGTGGTTAATGTCTGAGATAAGTCTTCAGATTCAATCTTTTCTTGGGTATCTGTTTCAAAAATTGCAGTCAATTGATTGTGTGTTTCAGCAATTACAGAAGAAGGTTCACAAATAAAATTATTAATTATTTCATCCTTTGTATTGTCTTTAAGAGTTAAGGCTTGTCCAATAGTTAGAATGGGCTGAACAACATTATCATCATAATCCATCCGCATAGAATCTTCATTATTAATTATGGGTGTAGCATGAGGATAAAGAGTAAGTTGTTTGGTTTCATAACCATTATAAATTGTCATTGAACCAGATCTGCAACTGATAAAGGCATTAGCTGTGGCCAGCCATGGCCTCCCCAGAATTAAAGGATGTCCCCCCAGCTTTGTTTTAGTCTGCAATACAGCAAAATCAGCTGGGTAATTCCAGGATTCAACTGAGATAAGTAGATCTTCAACAACTCCTTCAGGTTTAATTGTAGAACGGTCAGCCAACTCTAGAATGGTAGGTGTATCTCTGATTGTGTTATTCAGCTGTAACAACTGTGAAGTTTCAAGAGTCATTATGTTTATTGCAGCACCTAAATCTACCAGAACTTGAGGAATCATTTTTTTACCAATTTGAACTGTCACGGTAGGATGGTCGGGGTCACCATATTTCACAGGAGGGGTTTTTCCGGACATTAATGCAGATAAATCACCCATCACATGTACTGTAAGGGGATCTTTAGTTTTCCTACCAGGTTTCTTAACACAAAAATCCCTTATTGTTCTGGCATAAATTGGTACATCTCTTAATGCCTGTAAAAATGGAATTTTAACATACAAGTTTTGCAATTCCCCTAAAAGATTAAAAGCAGTTGTTTTAGGCATTCTAGTTAAAACCAAATGCTCGGGGAATGGTGGTTCTGTTATTTCAAAACCCTTGTTAGAGGGTGGTTGTGCTTTCTTATGTTTCTTAGTTTCCTCTTTATCAGAATCAGAAGAAGTTATATCATCAATAATAGGCTCTACTATTTTCCCAGATCTTAAATGAATATCATTACATTGCATAGTAGGAAATATAGACTGATTCTGAATATCAATGACTTGCATAACTTTATTATTGGGGTTAGGATTTGGTTGCACAGGTAGCTAGGGTCTCATTTGGTTATTTGGCGGAGCATTTGATGGCAGAGGAAGTGGTTGTTGGAATTGAGGCAATTGATTTGGATACGGGAGTTGTTGGCTTCTCCAATTTGAATTCCAAGGGTTAAAAGAAGATGGCTGCTGTGGAGGCCAAGGAGTCCACATTGTAGGATCAACAAAGGGAGGGTTTGATTGTTTCATGGGTGGGAAATTCATTTGATTAAAGGGTGGGTATTGCATTTGATTAAAGGGAGGGTAATTTGTTTGACCGAAAGCAGAATAATTATTCCAACGATTAAATGGCATACTAGAGTTCATACCTTGTCCTTTTGGTTTCCATTGTCTTCTTTGAGTTAGCAGGTAAACTGCTTCAGCTTCTTCTTCCGTTGGCTGTAATGCTGCCTTTATTCCTGGTAGAGATGGACATTGCTGTGTCTCATGATCTTTCTCACAAAGGGTGCAGATTGGTATTTTGTCCAATGGGCACTCCCTTAGTGGATGTTTGTCTCTGCACTTCGGGCAAAAGACAGCCAGAGTTGCTTCCGCTTCAGCCTGCTTCTTCTTAACCTGCAAAGTGTCAATTTGTGAAGCAAAAGAACTTAACATCTCGGTTTTAAATTCTTCAAGTAAATTACCTATTTCAGCTCTTGTTGCTCCCCCACTGGCTGATTTCTGCACTCTTGAATAGGTGGGATCTCTATTACTTACTTTGTTCCTTGCAGCTCCCCTTGAACACCTCTTAGAAAGTTCAACAATCTCATCATATGATTCTTTAGATATATCTCCCTTGCCAAGCATATTTAACATGTCTAAACAATCATCCCTTAAACCTCTAAGTAATATTGTTTTGCGAATTTCCTTATATTCGGATGATCAGATCTCTGTATATTGTACTGTAGCCTTTCTACATAGTCCTCCAGATTCTCGTCTGGCTTTTGTGCCATATTGAATAGTTCATCCTTCTTTTCTCTCGTCCGACAGTAGTCTTGATATTTAAGCAGAAATTTCTGTTTCATCTGCTCCCATGTTGTGATCACTTGACTCCCAAGGCTCATGAACCATCTTAAAGCATTTCCTTTTAATGTTGCTGGAAATAGTTTCAACTTTTGAGCATTAGTAACATAATCATAACTTCTGCATAATATATCAAATTCAAAAAGAAATTCATCCGGATCTTCAGAGGATAAACCATGAAAGTTAGGTAAAGCTGACAATGGAATGTTTTTCATAGGAGTTGTTCCTCTAGGGAGATCACTGATAGGAAATCCCAAGGTAGAGAGAGAATTTTCATCCTTTCCTTCTCCTTCAGGATCTACATGTCCTCCACCAAAGAAGTCTTCATTGTTTCCTTCCATTGTCTGTTCTCCTACTGCACTTGCTCGATCGTCAAGATCTTCTACTAGCTCCTCAATCTTTTCCACTGGTCGTCCAATACTCTCTATTATTTCCTCAACGTGTTTGCTGATTTGCTAGCACTTTCTTCTGACTCTCCAGCACTGACTGCTGGTTCTTTAATCACTGGCTCCTCTATGTTTTCGGGGTCCTCTATATTTGCAGGACCCACAACTTCCTCTGTTTTGTAATCTGATTGATGGGAGTGTTGAAGTTTTGATCTTCGAGAACTTAATCTCTGTGATGATTCAACGTTTGATACAATCTCGTCAATGAAAGTCTTTCTTCCTCCCCTTCCTTTGCCTTTGCCACCTGTGGGGTTATTTTTCTTCTGGTTTCCGCGTCCTCTCATACAATCTGCACATCTAGAAAGAAAATATTAATGCTTTTAAAATCTATAATTTCCTTCCCCAGCAACGGCGCCAAAATGTTGGTCGCTTTAATTGTTTTAACAATTCAAGCTCCACATAAATTGTCAACCCGAGGAAGTCTGTTTATTCCAAAGACAATCACGCACTGGATATGCTCAATTCCAAAAGAAAAAACAATGTTGTAGTAAAAAGCCACACAATTATTAATCATACAAATCTAATTATTCACACCCTGTTTAATCAATGCTGAAGTTACTTATGTTATAGTAGAAGTAATTCCTCGATTGCAGTTAAGAATCCAAATAAAGGGAAATCAATCTGCATGAAAGGAAACCAATCAACCATAACAGGGAACAGGACCCTATTCCTTTAAATAGGAACTTCAGCACCTGCTGCCTGACACTAATCACTCTGTAGAAAAGATAAACTCAAGAGAACAGGACCCTATTCCCATGAACAAGAACCTTCAGCACCTGTCCCCTGTTTCTAATCACACTGCAGGAAAAGAAAGGCAATCAATGGGAACAAGACCCTATTCCTTTGTACATGAATCTTCAGCACCTGCTCCCCAGCATCAATCATACATTCAAACAATTAACAGAAATATATCTCTTGACTTCTTAAGAATGAATGTATTAAACACATGCAGCGTTAAAGGAAATAGAATGCTCAATAAGCTACAGAACTGTGTAACTGGTGTTTCAGCAAACAGAATCAAAGTAAAGTGCGAATGTCATAAAGAAATCTAAAAAAATACAGGAACAGTCGGGCGAATCTTGTGAGGAAGGCGGGCCCTTTCCTTCTCACAAGATTCCCCAGGGAAAGGATTAAATTGAAGCGCTCAAAAGGAATTTTTATTCATCTGTCAAAAGGAATGATACATTACAAATGGAGTCCAACTCCTGTCCTCTCAAACACAATGTTCTCCTATAGTTTTGAGCTCCCTCTAATGATGATGTCTCCTCTTTTTAAAGAGGAGACATCTCTTACAATTACAGTAGAGCAAATCTATATTTATCCCTAAATATGTTCTTCTTTCTTAAAACAGGGCTATTATGTTCTTCCATAAAAAGATATTGTTACAACAGATACAAAAAGAGTACTATCTTCAGAATAATCCGTGTAACCACGTCTTCATGTTGTTGCCATTGTTCCAAGAAATACTCTTCCAGAATCGCAAATTACGAATAGTGACGGAATTTGCGTGCCTGCTGGCTGTTTCAGCAACGAAGTCGACTGTTTCAGCAATAGAGTCGATTGTTTCAGCAACGAAGTTTGACTGTTTCAGCAACGGCTGATTGTTCCAGCACAACATATAATTTATCTGCGATATTTTAGACTTATGTTAGCAACAATCTACTTTGATTAATGATAAAATATAAGAGTAATATGGAATTATATGTAAACAGATTAAATATATAATAAAGAAGAGGATTTTATATACCTTTGGATAAAGTGAATGAAAATGATGATGGAATCCTTTTTAAACATGGTTATAAAGGTAAGGTGGTGTCAAAATATATAGTAAAAATGATACATAGTGAGGTCCTAACAGTTGGCCTTAAGGTTTTACACCCCCAACAGAATGTGTCACACACCTCAATGATGGATATAAATACAGCCAACGTTGGAGTGAATTTCACTCACTCAACATCACACATCTTCTCCTCTGATTATCTACGAGCATTTGAGAAGGAGTTCCATCTCCCACGTGAGAAGAAGGACGAAATCTACTGCAGTAAAAGGATGAAATTTACCGCAGAAAATTTTCTGTAGTTAGGGTTTCTGGGGAATTTTGACCAGCATTGACTTTGGTCAACGCATGGTCTGTTTGAGCTAAAATTTTGTGGAGAGTTCAATTTTTGAAGGCCGTACTCATTGGCACAAAAATCGAGGTCAAAAGGTTGACCGAAGTTGGAGCTGCATTGACTTGATTGTTGCTGCCTTGCGTTGACTTTTTCTGGACTGCGTTGACTTTGAGTTGACTGGATGATTGATTTGAGGACTGTTGTGACACATTTTGGGTTGGTCGACCAAGAAGACTTTGCTGGTTGAAGCATCCTGCTGACTGCCGTAACACACCAACACATTCTCCTATTTCTGGTTTGTCTTCTATAGATCCACTGGTATGTTCTATCAGCATTTTTAATTAACTGTTTATGTGATTGTTGTTTTAAAAGTAAAGTTGCATCAAGCATAGAACATCTACAAAAATTTACATGGTATTAGAGCTGAGGTGAAGACAAGCCCTAACTTATAGCAATCACAAAAAGAGAAAAATGAGTTCCACAAGTTATGGCTTCAAGGAGGATGACAAGCTAACTAGAAGGGATGACTTCCATGCTTGAAAGATGATATTAGATCTCAAATTAGAAGACCATGATCTCATGGACTATGTACTGGGTAAGATACAAGAATCTCCATCCACTGCTACTGCTGCTGCTAAAACCAATTATAAGAAGGGGGAGATCAAAGAAAAGCTAATGATCAGGGAATCCATACATAAAAGTCTGGTTGCCTACATATCTGAGCTAGGCACATCCAAAGAGATGTATGATAAGATGATACAAATGTTCAAAGTAAACAATGCAAACCAGGTGTTATTCTTCAAGAATCAATTGAAGAATCTGAAGAAAGGCAGGGATGAATCTGTCCAAACATACTTTTTGAAACTGACCAAGATCAGGAAAAATTTGCTGGCTATTGGGGAGACAATAGCTGATTGTGAGATGGTACTCACCGCACTTGGAGGGCTCCCATATGAATGGCAAGTATTCAACACTACCATTCTCAATAATAATACAATTCCTAACTTTGACGAGCTACTGTCAAGATGCATGCAAGAAGAGACAAGAATGAAGGAATACGAAAAATGACAGAAATGTTGCCTATGCTACTCATTCTAGAAAGAAGAACTCTGGTGGTCCTAAGAACAAAGGAAGAGCAAGGGCCCAAGGAAAGAAGGGCAAGTGTTTCACTTGTCATAGGCCTAGTCACTATGCTAGAGAATGTCCTTTCAAGAAGGATTCTCCTGATAGTGATGACAACAACAACAACCGGAGGAATGGAAATCAAAGAAACAACAGGTCCAAAGGAAAGAGGAAGGCTCCCTCTGGTGGAAAAAATCAACCTTTCAAAAGGTATAGAAACTCCAGGTATGAGGAGTCAAATGTTGTTGATAAAAGAAATGAATACATTCTTGTATCTGCCCTCTCTGCTGCATCGCCATCCGACACTATGGATGTTTGGCTGATAGATATGGTGCCTCAAGACACATCACTGGGTTCAAGGAAGCACTCTCTGACATGGTTGAGAAAGATACTAATCTAGAAATTATCCTTGGAGATAATGCCACATATCCCGTGAAAAGGACAGGGACTGTGACCCTCCACTTGTCTCAAGGACAAGTTCTACATTTACAGGATGTACTCTATGTACCAAAATTGAAGAAGAACCTTGTGTCTATATCAGCCATGGAAGACAAAGGTTTAAATGTGGCATTCATTGATGGAAAGGTGCGCATGTGGAAAAAGAATCTCAAGGAAGCTATCGTGATTGGTTTTAGAGTTGGAACACTCTACCAGGTTGAAGGAATTCCACTGGGAGCTATGACATGTGATACTATCTAACAAACTGAACTATGGCACCGAAGGTTTGGACACCTTCATTCTGAAGGCCCTTCTGAAGCAAGGAAGGTGGTGACGAGGATGCGATAGTTCTCATAATCATGAAGGTGTATGTAACAGGTTGTGCGAAGGAAAGCATACAAGGGGGACCTTTCCCCTCAAGTGTCACAAAGACATCGATATTTTGCAAGCCCCGGTCCATTCGATCATCTGGTATGCTGTTTGTGACATCCATGGGAGGATGTTCTTACTATATGACATTCACGATGACTTCTCCCGCAAAACCTGGATATACTTCTTGAAGAAGAAGGATGAGGCTTTCATGTGGTTTCGTACCTTCAAAGCCTTGGTGGAAAACATGACAGGGAAGAAGATCAAGATTTTGAGGATCGACAATGGCACTGAATATGAGTCAAATGAGTTCAAGGAATTTTGCAGAGAAGCTGGCATTAAGAGGGAGACTACTACTGCCTACACTCCTGAGCAGAATGGCGTTGCTGAACGAAAGAACAGGACCATTGTGGAAGCTGCCCGTGCCATGCTATGTGACCAGGATCTACCGAAGTTTCTGTGGGGAGAAGCTGCGAATACTATTGTATACATTCAAAACCGATGCCCACATTCCGCTCTAGACTCCAAAACACCCGAAGAGGTTTTCTCTGGTAATAAACCTGACGTTTCACATTTTAGAGTTTTTGGATGTCCTGTTTACTTTCATGTGCCGAAAGAAAAGAGAAGTAAGCTGGATGCTTCTGGGAAGAAAGGAATGTTTGTGGGATACAGCGAAACCTCTAAGGCCTATAGAGTCTATGTACCTGGTCAAAGTGAAGTAGAAATATGCCATGATGTCACTTTTGAAGAAGATGCTTCCCTGAAGAAAGTAGTAGATCTTTCGAGATCTGAGGAAAATCATGAAGCCAGGCCTGGGAATCAAGAAGAACCGCGGGATGAGACAATGCCTGATGTTGAAGGACCAATGGACCCAATCGATCCATCTCCTTCACTGAGAAAGAGACCATCATGGCTTAAGGACACTCTCGAAGATGCTGAGGGACATGCTGCCCCGAGGGGGACATTCTGAGAAAGCAAGAAGCCGTGTAGATACCAAGGGTATCTGGCTACCATGAGTACCATTGTACAATCTGAACCTGGATCTTTTGAGGAAGCCGTAAAGCATCGAATTCGTAAGGATGCTATGCACGAAGAATATGATTCCATAATGAAGAATGATGTCTGGGATGTGGTTCCAAGACCGAAGGACAAATCAGTTGTCACCGCAAAATGGCTCTACAAGATCAAACATGGATCTGATGGAAGTGCTGAAAAGTTCAAAGCAAGATTTGTTGCACGTGGCTTCTCTCAAAAGGAAGGAGTAGATTATGATGACATATTTTCACCTGTGGCATGATATACCACCATTCGATCAATCATAGCCCTTGCTGCTACGCAAGGTTGGAGTCTTCATCAGATGGATGTCAAGACCACCTTTTTGCATGGTACAATAAAAGAAGAGGTGTATGTAGAACAACCTCTGGGATTTGAAGTTCAGGATCGGGACACTCATGTCTGCAGGTTGAAGAAAGCCCTCTATGGGTTGAAGCAAGCACCCAGAGCTTGGTACGAGAGGATAGATAGCTACTTGATAGGCTAGGCTTCACTCGAAGTAATACTTAATCCGAACAGCACTTCAAGGTTTCCAAGGAAGCCTCTCATTACGGTGCTATATGTGGATGTCTCTTTCTGACGGGTGTTGACCCTCTCTTCATCAATGCAAGAGGGAGCTCGGCTGCTTTGAGTTTGAGATGAAGGACTAGGAGTGATGCACTATAATTCTTGACCCTAGAGTGCGAGAAACACGGAGATATTTTCCTTTCTCAAGGAAAATACATTGTGAAACTTCTGGAAAGATTTGGTATGGTGGACTGCAAGTCCGTGTCAACACCAATGGAACTCAACTTCAAGAAGTTGAGTGGCAGCGCTGCTGGGCCCGTATTGGAAAATCCTATTGAGTATCGTCAACTCGTAGGGGCCCTGATGTTCTTAGTGAACACTTGTCTAGATATATGTTTTGCAGTGAACACTTTGAGTCAACAGATGGTTGAACCTCATCACTTTCACTGGGTTGGTGCCAGGAATCTTCTGAGATACCTTCGGGGCACGATAAACCATGGGCTGAGATACACTGCCGGGAGTGTGACACTCCGTGGATATACTGATGCCGATTGGGCTGGCAGTGTGGTGGATCGTAAGAGCACATCGGGATGTTGCTTCAATCTTGGTTCTGCTTCGATCTCATGGATGAGCAGGAAGCAGAAGTCGGTGGCTTTGAGCACCGCTGAGGCCGAATACATTGCAGCAAGTATGGCCTGTTGTGAAGCAGTTTGGTTGCGAAAACTCTTTAGTGAGCTGTTTGGACATGTGCTAGGTACCACTGTGATACTCTGTGATAACCAGAGTGGGATTCGTATGACTGAGAATCCTGTGTTCCACGACCGATCCAAGCATATTGATATCAGGTACCACTTTATCCGGGATATGGTACAGCGAGGCGCCGTAAGGCTCGATCATATAGGAGCTGATGAGCAGGTCGCGGATATTCTCACTAAGCCCCTGGGGAAGGTCAAGTTCCTAACCTTCCGTGAGAGTCTTGGTGTCGTGGAAAGACCCTATGATGTGGGTCATGTTGGACGATGAGCTCTGGGAGCTCTGGGGGGCTTTGGGGAGAGCTTCTTGGAGCTATGGGCAACCACAAGGCTAGGCTTGCCAACCTTGGTGGTGTGCTTGGACCCCACCATTGTGATTTTGAGTTGGTTCACCTCTCATTTTCTGTGCCCCGTATGCATCCTACCCATTGAGTTCAGGGCTCATGGGAAGTACCTCTCATTTGGCCAATGAGGTGGGAAAAGCTAGAGACTAGTAGCAAATACTGATGGACGCATCAGAGATTGCCATACTCTCTATCTAGGATGGCACGGTCCAACCACTTGATCTGGGATCAAGTTTAGTGAGGTCTGGGACCTCTACCTGACTTCGGGTCAGATGAACCAACTTCGAGTTGGTTGGAGACTCTTTGTGAGTCTGATAGAGGTTTCGAACCTCTGGGCTGAATATGTCAGCCGGGGGATGATGTCTTTGTGACTGACCCACTTCTGTTCTGAAATAAAGAGGCCAGCAAAGAAAGTTACGGCGGGATGACGCACGATGTTTGATTGCACTGATGGATGGAGTTCTCCCTAGTTGAGAGGGAGTGTTAAAATTGGACAACTAGGTCCAAACTCCATGTTGTGATGCTCAGATTAAGATGCTAATATTTTTGTTGGATTCCTCTTTTGGAGAGGTGTAAAATCCATATAAAATATATCTTAATCCGATGAGCAGAACATTTATTTTGAATTTATTATTTATAATAAATTATATGTGCAGGTCGGCCTTAAGGTTTTACACCCCCAGCAGATGTGTCACACACCTCAATGATGGATATAAATACAGTCAACGTTGGAGAGCATTTCACTCACTCAACATCACACATCTTCTCCTCTGATTATCTACGAGCATCTGAGAAGCAGTTTCATCTCCCACGTGAGAAGAAGGACGAAATCTACTGCAGCAAAAGGACGAAATTTACCGCAGCAAATTTTCTGCAGTTAGGGTTTCTGGGGAAGTTTGACCAGCGTTGACTTTGGTCAACGCATGGTCTGTTTGAGCTGAAATTTTGTGGAGAGTTCGATTTTTGAAGGCCGTACTCATTGGCACAAAAATCGAGGTCAAAAGGTTGACCGAAGTTGGAGCTGCGTTGACTTTCTTGTTGCTGCCCTGCGTTGACTTTTTCTGGACTGCGTTGACTTTTCTGGGGTTGACTTTGAGTTGACTGGATAATTGATTTGAGGACTATTGTGACACATTTTGGGTTGGCCGACCAAGAAGACTTTGCTGGTTGAAGCATCCTGCTGACCGCCGTAACGCACCAACACATTCTCCTGTTTCTGGTTTGTCTTCTATAGATCCACTGGTATGTTCTATCAGCATTTTTACTTAACTGTTTATGTGATTGCTGTTATAAAAGTAAAGTTTCATAAAGCATAGAACATCTACAAAATTTACAGGAAACAACAGAGGGAGATCCCCTCCCTCACTAATCACCATATCTTGTTCACCACTGCCATCGAGGTGAAATATTTATTTGAACACTGAAACAACTCCATTCTCCATGTTGACCTTAGATTTCTCCACCTTGTAATCAATTATTTCTATCTTGGATATAATTACCTCCATCACCGCATGCAAAATTTCAACATCTTTTTTCAGACCTTCCAACTGACCCGTTACTAGGGTGAAATGAGAGAGAGCCTAAAGAGATATTTCCCCCCTTGTCCGCAATATCATCTCCTTGTTTTCTTTCTTGAACGCCTGGTTAATCTCATTTGGGGAGCCATCAACACCATTTTTGAACGAGGATTCCATGATATCTTTGGCTCAAAAAGAATGTATGGAGAGTCACTGTGTGTGAATTATGCAAAATTATTCTCTTATAGCCATACTTAACTCCAAAATTATGGTGGGGGGATCCCCTTCGAGTTTAATGTTGTTCACATTAACAATTGCGAATTCATTTCCTCTTGGTCTATACCATAAACACACATGGTGGAACTGAGACATTCTTCCGTGTCCACATAAATATCAAATAATTTGTTTACGATATCTCACCTAGCCACATGCTTAGCATTATTTCTCGTGTTTAACCATATGTTGGATGAATTACTCGTCATTCTGCTGGAGAAATCACCGATGAGATGGAGCGATCACTGATGAGCTTTTGTATCGTGAAATGACTACCAAATTTATGTAACCTTAGTGATCCATATTATCCTCCTTAATTTCCCTTAAGCATCTCCAAATCCTCAAGTAATGAGAAATCATGGTATGTGACATATAGTTGTTATGCCCCCCTCCTCTATCAACTCGCCTTGAACCAAATTGATGCCTTTGTTGGCTTGATCACCCAAAAAAGTGTTTTTATCTCTCCTGATATGATAGAACTCCAAAATTTGAAATTTATCCATGATCAATTATATTCTTTGTAGAGTTGGTATTTTATTTGGCTCCTTGCAATGATTCAGTTTGATACATTCTTGAATTGTAATGAGAGAATCCCCAAATACATATATGATGATGATCTTATTAGTATTGACTCATAAATTTTACATGTTGAAAGTGATTGATGATTTGGATGCATATTTATTATGTATGATGGTTTAGATTTACTTTTCATAATGGATATTGTCAAAATTCACTTAAATTATAGATATTTGATTCACTTGTTTTAATTATAGATGATGATCATGTTACAATAATTATCTTGTTATTTTATATATACTGGATGTTGTAGACTCTATTTTGATGGAGATTTAATAAGTACAATGATGTTGTTAATTTTTATGGATGTCTGTTTCCCTAATTATTTTTTATAAATGTTATCCTGTAAAATATTTCAAATGCATTCATATGATGTATAATCATATAAATTATTTAAGAGACATTATATATTTAACTAATTAAATTGAATAAAACATATTAATTTAATTTTATGCAAAACAATAATCATTTTTTGGAAGTAAACAAAGAAGCAGCAATGGAAGCCAAATTGGAAGCCACAATAGAAGCAAAACAAGAAGCAAAAATGGAAGCCAAAT
The DNA here is from genome assembly GCA_034641835.2 of Pinus albicaulis. NCBI lineage: Eukaryota > Viridiplantae > Streptophyta > Pinopsida > Pinales > Pinaceae > Pinus > Pinus albicaulis. The sequence continues at coordinate 354,336,432 of CM076577.1, forward strand.
AAGAAACCAAACTTAACGCATATCCTAGCATTGAACCTGGAATTATTTCCTACGATTGGAAGCAACAAAATAAGCAACATTGGAAGCCAAATTGGAAGCAACAATAGAAGCAAAATTGGATGTAAAATTGGAAGCCACACTAGAAAAACTGGAAGCAAAATTGGAAGCCACACTGGAAGAAAAACTGGACTCAAAATTGGAAGCCACACTAGAAGAAAAATTGGAAGCCACACTAGAATAAAAAATGGAAACAAAATTGGAAGCTAGACTAGAAGCAAAACTAGAAGAAAAATTGGAAGCCACACTAGAAGCAAAATGGGAAGTAAAATTGGAAGCCACACTAGAAGCAAAACTGGAAGAAAAACGTGAAGTGAAATTGGACATTAAACTGGAAGCCAAACTGGGAGCCAAATTGGAAGCAAGTCATGGCACCATTTCCAGAGCTAAAAGTCCGTTATTCTATGTGATATTATGGTTTTATTCCAGGTATTACTTACAACGTTATTTCTGGTGCAATACCAGGAAAATTTTGGGGTATTATTTCAAGCACTATTCCGAGTGTTATTTATGGCGCTAATTTTTCAGTGCAATTTCTGATGCTGTTTCTGGAGAAATTTATGGTGAAAAATATGGTAGTAGTATAAACATGCCTATTTTCACCCATTAATGCGCTAGGAATGGTGTCCAATTCGTGAACTGAAAAACACTAAATTATGGCGTAATTTTAGGCGTTATTTCCCTGTTTTGTTGTAGTTTTATGAACCTTTGAAAGAGATAGTACAAAATTAAAAAATTTCACGTCTTATTGAAGCAGATAATGGAGAGAAATATATAGAAGAATCAAATAAAAAACATGGTGAGATTAATGCGAATGAATTTTAAAACATGAACGTAGATGAAAATGGCATAGAAATTGACATGAAGCTTATCAATGAAAATAAGAGATCATGAATAAGGAGGATTTTGAATTAACGCAAATATTTAGAGGTATATATTAGAGATGTGTTATGGCGTCGCTAAGCATAGTAGCTGTCGCTAACATCCTGTGTTACATTTCGGGGGTGATATCCCATCCTAAGTACAGAATTATATAGGACTATGCTCCACGTATGGTAAGTATATGGGGATGCTCTCATCGAATGGTTACACACTAGAAAATGCTACTATAGACTGAGCTCCCACATACCATCGCATATATTTTGGGAGACCCCACTAGGTTTCAAACCTACCATAGGTAACCATGTCATTCGCCTTGTAGACATGATACACCGACCACAACATTCGGGTATATTTCCCACTTGCACTTCTTGGCTCGTCAGGAGGTATTTTGCAGTTCACAGATACATGGTAATCTCATTTTCCTAGATTAATATTTTTGATTTATTTTGTTTAATTATAAAATTTTTTTACCATGAAAACATCCTACTCATGCAGTACTCCTTTTCCTCATCATGAATTCTTAATTGTAAATTTTAATTTCTCAAAAAGAATTCACCTATCCTTTGCTTGAACTTGTCCAAAGGCCATCATGGTTTAATCTCTGAATTCACCTCACTCATCCCCTAAAGGAACTCGAGGACCCCATATTGATATTCCACATTTTTCACCTGGGCCTCTTGAAGCTCAAGTTTTTTAACTTGGAATTGTCCCAAGTATCCAACTACTCTCTTCTCAACCACCGCTTGATGATTGGGTTTCGTCATCTTAGGATCTTGAGCTGGAAAGTCCTAATCCCGCTACCTTTTTCATGATATTTCCTCCTAATCTTCTCTATGATCCATTCATGGTATCTCTTGAGCATCCATATATTCCTTTCGACAATCCTAACGTTCCTTTTGGTGCTTCTCTCGTTGCACCTCGAACTAATGTTCGGCAATTGTTTCCACCACACATGACGTCGAATGAAAATAATACTCCTTTTGTGAGCACTCCTCAAAGTATTCCTATGGGAACTTTTGTGACTCAAACCCTAAAAGTTGATGTTGAATCCATGTTCTATTTGGAAGGTTTTCCTTATGTTTCTGCTTCTTATGATTTAGGAAGTGGAAAGAATGTATCCTCTTGCCATGTTGTGTCTTCACTTCCACCAGGTTACACTTTTCTCTAAAACCTTGCTTAAGAAGCTTCTAAGGCCACGTATCTTTTTCATAAACCTATCTAGTCATTTGGTATTCCTCCAACTTCTGGCTCATTTGTTTCAGACGTATCCATATTTTCGCAACCTTCTACTCAACTTGCAGTTTTTGTGGGTCAAATTTTTGTTACACTTGGATCATCTACTCCTTTATCCCTATCTACAATCATTGTTGTTCCTCCTCTTAGTAGAAAACCTACATTTTTTTCCGTGACTGGGGGGAAATCACATCGCTTATATGTATCCCCCCTTTCAAGTGGGGTAAATATTAACTATGGAGTTGTATTGGGGGCGGGACGACCCATATTTAGTCTTGGTGGAACTTTGTTTTCATCCATAACAAGTTTTTTCGTGGGTATCTCTTTAAAAAGTGCTCACCCTTCTTCGACTAAATTTTTTTATTAGTAGCCCCACATTTAGCAACCTCATGTTCAACAACCCCATCTTCAGCAACCGTATATGCAACAACCTTATGTTCAACAACCAAACGTACAACATCAGTATTTTCAAAAACCGAACGTTAAAAAACAGTATGTCCAACAACCCAAAAATCCATTGTTGGGTGTTGAAATTAATCTACAGTATGGTCCTCAAATATAATATGGTCCTAACCATCCTTTTGGGCAAGCTGGAACTTATCCTCTTAGACCTAGTATTCAATATCAGTAATTCCAACATGGACAATACCAACAACCCCAACAAGGACCTTATCTCTAGCAAGGACCTAATCTTCAAAATACATTGTAGCAGGGGCCTTATCAACATCCCCAGTAGGTACCTTACCTTTAGCCTAGCAGTGGCCTTATCAATAACCCTGGCCTCAACAATTTCCTTATCAAAAATAAATACCATTTCAAAAATGGTGGGGACAATATGGTTTTTATGGTCAAAATCAACCCCAATGGGGAAAAAACCCATATTAGCAAGGCTGGAACCACAAAATGGGTAATTACCAAAGACCTTTCACTCCTTATAATCCTCAGTTACCATTCTTGGCTACGTTGGAACTCCCAGATGTGTCAAGGCTTACAAATGACCCAATACAACATATGTTGCATTGGCCTCTAGTTCCAACTAAAATTCATGGGGATTGTCCTAAATTTGAAGGTAAACATTGAGAAGAACCCCAATCTCACATTATTACATACCATTTATGGTGCTCCTATAACTCTTGGGTTGATGAATAAGTTCGATTATGTATTTTCCAGCGCACATTAACGAGTGCCACTGCCAAGTGGTATATTAAACTCAGTCACATAATTTTCCATAATTTTAACTCGTTGGCCATGGCCTTTCTTAACCATTTCCAGTTACCAGTCTGGTATGAAACTGAAACCCATCTCTTAACATATTTTAAACTGCCAACTGTTACCCATATCTCCTATCACATCCATGAATGGAGGCGTAGATGACGCGTGATCAAATTTGAAATTATTGATCAAATCCTGACTGAATGGTTTACTAAATCATTCATTCTGCAAATTTCAAAATACATTTCTAAGCATGGTTGTGTGACTGAGGAATAGGCCATCACCCATGCTCAGTATTTATATCTTGTTTATTCCCAGTCTGGGAAATTATACGATATTTTACCAAACGCCCCGTGACCTTCAACGGACCCATAATCTTCGAAATCTACTGATATGCCACATGTTGATGGTGTTATTGAGTCAGTGGCTCAACATGCTAATAGTACTATGAAATATTCTTTGAAGCCTAAGTCTACTTCAGCCACTACACCTTCTATTCCTGCGAATGATTCGAAAAATCCTGGTAAAACCTCCGAGGTTAACGTTGTTCAGACTGCTAGCAGATAAATCCTCAAAAGATAAGAATAAGGGGAAAGGAAAATCCAAATCCTATACCCCTAAATAGGATTCCTTTAATTCATATTTTTATGATGCATCCAAACATAAGCCAAAATATCCTTGTAACATATGTGATGAAGATCATTACACCAAGTATTGTCCTCATCATGCTGAGGTTAGTCATCTTCTAAATGGCACATCGGGAACACCAAATGTTTTGAAATAACCCTTTCCATATTAGTAAACAAAAATTATAGGCCAACCTCAATTCTCTACATTTGAAGCTCTCAAGTTTTCATGGATGGTACATAACCCATTTTTGGCACCACTCATTCAAAAGAATTTCTGAATCATACCAAATATGTTGTGGAAAAATATGCCTCTTGTTACCACTCTAATAATTCTCAAAGTTGTGAGATTTTTTATTATAGTTTAAAGAATATCAGAGGTAACCACAAACCTACTTTTAAGCTTTAGGATCTAGCCTTCCTAATGCTTAGAGAGGGCTCTCTCTATAATATTTAACTTTGTTTTTATATCTGATTTTAGGCTAGTTATATAGGGAAAATTGGTTTTGGGGTTTTAATTTGGTTTGGTGGGAAAATCACTTACTGAGATGGATAGCTATAGATTTGTATTCCATTGGGCAGATGGAATCAATGTGTCAAGCAGACAGATCAGGATTAAGGTCTAAATACAAATATTCATAGGGAAAGATAACAGAGTCACTTCATATATTTAGAGGTTGATGGTGAAATGGTTTTAATCTAGATAAAGAGCAATTAAGGGTTCTTTAATCCGGATAAGGAGTGAAAAGGTAGAGTTCAATCAAAATCAGGGGGAAATTAAGGGTTCCATGGTTTGGATATTAGTAGAAAACATTTAAATGAAAATCATTCAATAACATAGTGCTTTTAACAAATTTTGAAATAACAATTCCTGATTTCACATTAAAATTTAGAACACATTCATGAATGGATGGAAAACATAAGAAAATTGACAAATAACATGAGAAAATACTTCACTTCAATGGCCCAACACATGAATCATGTAATATGATGCTTTATTGCCTGTGATCCATTATGATGACTTGAACTTTATACAAAAAACCCTTCAGGTTCAGAAAATATTACTACAGAAATGTCCAGCAATTAATCCACACTCAATACTTCAAATGATGAAGTATTTATACAAAAACTAGTACAAAATATCCTAGAACAATCTTAGGAATTTTTCTTAGGAAATAAAATATCTTCTTGCAAGAAGATAGTGACAACTGCATAACTAATTGCTAGTTGTCCTATTTATTGAAATTAAATATCTTGTTGTTTGATTTTGGGCTGCAATTGGACAAATTAGGTGTCCCTCACACTGGCAGTTTTATCTTCAATCTGGTTCTCTCTTCATCTTTCATCTGATACACTTTCAAGTGATACTCTTTGACTGATATGCTTTGACTGCTACAAAAACTATTTTACTGTTGAAATCTGTTCATTTCTTAAGTAAAAACATCTTCTTCTTTTTTACCTTTCATGCTTCTACCTTCACTGTAATTTGATTTTTACAGTAAATCTGTTAACTTCTCCCACAACTCAGATTCTGGAACTTTGATATTCTTTAGCTTTCTGAATTTTTCATAAGCTTCTGTGTATCTTGCAAATGTTGGTTTGACCAAAAAAAGGTGTTTTACTTCATGCTGCAAGTAAAATTGATTTTCAGTACTCTTGTGCAAAACTTTCCCTATTGGGATTCCCTACCAATCTCATTTTTTAACCTATTCTTTAGAAAAATCTCTTATCTTTTTGTTATAATCTTCTTGTTTCATCAATTTTTCATTGATTACTAGAATATTTGGAAGGCCTTTTTGCCTTAAAACATCAAATTTTACCATGAATCTTGTGATTTCCATGTCCATGTTTTGGCACTTTTCTTCTAATTGTTTCATCAAGTTCTTGGAAATTACCTTTCTTACCTCAAGTATAGTTTCTATTATGTTTGTTATTCCAATTTCATCTAATTCTTTCTTGTTTTTGGAATTAAGGAATTTAATAATTTCCAATGCCTCTTCAGGTTTTGTACATAGCTCCTCTTTGGTCCTTTGTATTTCTTGTCTTGTTGCTTTCAGTAAATCCTTCTGTTCATAAATCACCTGTATTTATGGCCAAGTATAATTGACTGATTCAATGATATTGGACCATAGTTGATTTTTTATATGTGCCATAGGTTCTTTTAAAGTCAACTTTGTTTCCAACTTCTTTAGTTGTTCACTCAATATTTTATCCTTTTGCTCTTTAGTATTGGCATTGATCTGTGCAAGCTTTTTGGCATGTTCAAGATTCTTAATTTTGTCCTTTAACCTGTTTATTTCATTGGTTTGTATTGACATGTCCTCCATTGCCTTTACCAATTGCCTCATCTGATTGTTGGACTGCTGAAGTGGAAGATTCAGTGGTAGAAGTGGTTGGTGAAGTTACTTGCATTGTTGTGGCCAATGGAACCTTTGGAGCTAATTCTTCTGCTAGAGTAGATGGCACTATTGTTGTAACCATAGGAATTACAGTAGTAGGGACTTCTTGTGCTTTGGTGGCTTCTTTTTCTTGGACTAATTTTTCCATCTAAAACTCCATCTCTTTAATTTGGGCTGTCAACTACAATATGAGACTCATCATCTCATCCTTTTGATTATATTCTTGTAAAATCTCCTTAGCCTGTGGATGTTCTGTAGGAGGCAATTTCAATTTTTTCGTAAGTACAACAATATCAGCATTCTTCTTTTTTATTAGCTCCTCTGCAACTTTTACATTAGTAGGATCATAACCCACCTCAATCACTAACTCCTCCAAAGATTTGATTCTGGTATCCTTAGCATATGATGAAGCTTTCTCAACTTTGAGCTGATCTCTTATATTTATCAAAGTATTCTGGAGCTTTTGAGTAGTCATTGTGGAATATATCATCTTTGAACTCTGTTTATGGAATTAAATTTGGTCCAAGGGATGAATGTCTTGGAATGGTACTTCAAAATCAACCTTTTTATAATCAGATGCTGTTTTGGGAGTTGGCACTGTGGGTTGAAGTAATCTCATCAGTAATTTCTTGTTCTTATAATCAAAGGCTGAAAGAAACCTATTTTTTATGCCAGGATTCTGTTTTAAGTATTGAGAATAAATTTCATTTTTTATTTCCTCATTTTTAGTCTTAATCTCTTTGTACCTTTCCTTAATGTCAATATCTTTGTCTTTTGTCTGCTTTGATGATACACTTCTACACTATGTTGTTTTTGGATCAATTGTGTATTGGAAGTGGTAGGTTGTTGTTCATTTTCAATCACTGTGGGAGGCACAATGTCTTTATCTGGAATCTCTGTGTCTATAACCTCAATTGTTTCTTTTTCTTTATCTGTTGGATTTATCTTTGGCTTCTTGTTGTACCTAAGTTTAAACTTTGTTTTTCTGGTATTTTCAGCAGTGTATGACCCTTCTTCCCTATTTCTTTTAATACCTCTATCTTCCTGAGCTTGAGACAGCGAAATGTGTTTAGTATCACTTTGCTTATCAACTTCTACCAATTTATTTTCTAACCATTCTGTCTGGTTTGAAATTTTCTCAATGTCAGGCTTTTTCTCATGAATGTATGGAGTTAATTTACATTTAACTCTCATTTTACTGATTATACTATAAGGATCATAATACCGAAGAAAAATTTTGCTGAATTTGTACTCTAACAACTTTTTTTCTGCTTTTGCACCTGCTTCTCTATTATTACATATGAAGGGACCCACTTGGTTCTTCATTTTAAACTGGTTTTTCTTCTTAGCGAAGAAATTTACAAAATCTAAGTTCAAAATCTATCTTTTATACTCTAAAGTGAACAACCTCATAGGTAAATACTTTGGAAACTTGTAAGGAATGAGGGTTGTCCCATAAACTCTAATTTCAGTGTGATTTTGGTATAATACCAATCACCTATCCTGCTCAGTTCAGACAACTGTAAAACCCTCTTGATTTCATCACTAATCCTAGGTTGCACACTATTTTTTAGCAGATTTACCTATGGATGGGTGAAAAAATTTGTAAAGTCTACATAAGTAAACTCATTTGACTCCTTTCTGATCAAGGAGGTACAGAATATAACAGACAATGGATTTCCTTCTACATCCATCTTTTGAAGAGTTATAGGAAACTTGTCTGACTGAAAGTAAAGGAACATATGGAAAAGAAATGAAGTATACCTAAAGACACCTTAAGTAGGTAATTTGAAAAGTTCTTCATGGATGCTATCAACAATATACTCGGGAAAATTGTAGATAACTGCAGGGGGCTGACCAGGCACAAAAATGGATAGGAAACCAAGTATAGATGCATCAATATGTTCATCTGTGAAGTATCCAAGGATAAAAGACAACATGGAAATAATGTGTCTGGTTCCTTCTGGGAATTTAGAAGAGGAATATGGAGGGTTAAGCTTGGGGATTTCCACATAGGAGGGCACGAAGGTTTGAAAATTTTGGAATCTCTTGGGAAAATCCAACTCCAAATAGAACTTTGTGAGAGCTTCAATAGATAAGGGAATTGCATTGGGCTTAGGTTGCAACTGAAGCATCTGGTTTATATATTCAGCTATTATGGTAAACAATGCTTCTTTTTTAGAATTGATAATAGCTCTCTGATCTGGAGAATAATGAGATTGTAATAATCTTATGGCTTTTGGGTATTGATGGGTGTGAGGAACAACATACTTGGGAAAATTTGATTCCCAAATAAGCACATCATCTACTTGGTCCAAGGATTTCTCTTGGCTCCAATAGTGGAGTTCAAGGAGGTTAAACTGAGTCACAAGATCTATGATTTTGTAGCCTGCATCTGCCAAGGGATTATGTTCCACATCTACAACAAGAGGTTGTATAGGGTTGATTACAATTTTTCTTTTGGATGCCATTGATAGGTTTGTTTTATCAATTTTAACACTCTTGATCTTTAAAACTCTGTTTTTAGGTCTGTGATACACTTTTGTAAGATCAAACTATTTACAAAAGGACTTTAAAATATAAAAAAGTTTTTATCTTGGACTGCAAGGGTTGCTTTTGATCACTCTGACTAAATTGGCAATTATGTATCAAATAGTGCAATTTCTTGACCTTATAGCTTTAACAGAGGATATCAAGGGTTATCATTGAAATTTCTTTAATAGCACAATCTTTAAAACATCAAATTTTGTAAGAGAGGACTTCTGAGTACTGTGGAAAAGGCTTAGGATGTCTTAGAGGGCTTTTTAGGTCTGCAGATGGCTAAATTTACTTCAAAATTGTTCTAAAACCGGTCGCAGCTTCAGAAACTTGTAGAAGTTCTCAGGGTTTGTCTATCTGAAGTATTTCTGAAGAAAATACGTATTATTTTAGGAAAACAGGTTGGTAAGGCTTCAATTTACAGTATAATTCTTTTCAAATGGATGGATAGGTCTCTTTTCTAAAGAATACCTACGAAAATTCAAAAATTTGTTGCAAAAAAGGGTTTGTTGTGTTTTGAAAGCTTTCAAAAGCTTTCCCTGGCCTTTATATGCAGTCTGGAGACTTCTCAATGATCATAGCAATGGATTCGGATGAATTTTGTTGGTTTATGAGATGGAATAGGGGCGGAAGCTTATTCTTCTCATTCTGGAGATGTTTTATGAGCATAAAGGTAATAGAAAGCTTGAAATAAGTGCATTTGGTTGTTTTTATAAGGAATTTGTTTTAAACAGTGAATGCATTAACTGCTAGTCAATTCAAATTATAGGCGGTTTAGGCGTGGGGGGAAGAATTACTACTATTGTTTTTCGTAGAGTAGAAAGGCAGTAAATGGTTTTCGTTGAATCGATGCGATCCAACAAAATTGTGATACGTGGAGGAGAGATAAAATACTGAAACAAATTTTATCGCAAGTTTCATTTTGATTATTGATCGTGCAATTTAATTTGCAATGGGAGTTTAGCACCGTTAGATCTGACGAAATGAAGCGAATGGTTGAGATTGAATGATGAAACTGTGGGGTAATGGTCGTGGGGCCCGAGATTAGTTTATGCGGTGGGTGTGTATTATATATTAAAACATAGTTTTAATATATAGTTTTATATATGAAAATAGAATAGGCGGATATAATGTATTTAACAAATGAATGGATGTATGTGTAATGTTAACATTGGGCAGGTTTAATATACAAGGGATAATTTTAACCTATGGGGAGCAGGGAAAATGTATCATGTGGAGAAAATAAACCATAGGCTAAAAGTAAAATATGGGTTGGATTATTTAATATAAAATGAATTAATATACTACAAGCTGAAGGGTATTTTAGGGAGCTTATATATTATATTATTGCGTTAATAATGAAATGTATGAGCTAGAATGAAAAGATATACTAAATATAGTGTTAAAACATGATTTTAGATGGGATTTTCATAGTAGTTGCCCAATATTAACATTTTAACACTTATACTTAGGATAAAAGCATTTTATTTGGGTTTTTTTGGGGTATTTTTGAATGAAATGAGAATTAGTTAAAGGGGTTTTACTTTTCCTAAGTAAAAATGTATTTTAAACTAAGGAAAAGGGGATTTTGTAGGGTAAAATGAGTAATATAAGGGGAAAAAAGGCTTTTTATGAAGAGGAAAGGATGAAAATGGGGGGAATTTCAATACCTTGGTGCCAATCAGTCATTAAGACGTGGGTCCGGTCCCACCAAAAGTCAGAGAAATGCTCTAAGTCTTTATAACTGAAGGGTATAGTACTGGAACACATTGTGGGGAGGGAAATTAGTAATTTTCCAAATGATGTTTATCCATGCCTTGTGAAACTGCTTTCTTCCTACCCATATTCTACCTTAACATTTTTCCTTCATTTACCTGGAGTGCATTTGAGCTTGCAAACCTTTGTTCATTTTTCTTTTAAAACAAAAAACTAACTAATTCTATCCTTATTTCTTCAAAGGGCTCAGATTAAGCTTTTGAGCTCCTTATTTATTCTCTAGCTAACTACTGATCTACCAAGATTAAATTTTTTGGCAAGATCTTTATTCTCTATCTATTAGCATGAAAAAGTCAATATTAAGCTATTTAACTCATCATGGATTATGGCATTTTGAACAAGCTGCACATAATCATTTATTTGGTAGTAAAAAGTAACTAGTAGTGGCATTTTGACTTGCATCACTTTCATGTTTTATTCTCAATTCTTTTTTGTTTGGGGTTCATTTCTTCTATTCTTTTTTGATATTTTTCTTTTCAGTCCTTTGATTTTTATTTTAGGACTTTTACCCTATTTACATTTTTTATTTTATTTTCCTTATATGGGAAAACAATTTGCAGAAATCAAAGTATGTACATATTACAAGACTAATTAAATTCAACTCAAAAATTATGAATCCTATTATTATAGGACCCTAGCACCTCTGACACACCTTCTTCTTCCACTCCACCTAGTTCTGGTTCTCTTCATATTGAGTGACCTAGTAATGATTCCATTATCCGACCACCTCCCAAAGGTGTTCTCCGTAAATCCTCATATAATCTGAATGTGCAAGCTTCTCAACATTATAATATTGTGGAATATTTAGCTCAAATGCCTTCGGCGATGTCGGATTTGGAAGTCCTTCAATATTTTCCATCACAAAGGAAGAAATTTCTATCCTCTATCAGAGGATTTGATCCTTCAAATTCTAATTTAATTACTTTTGATCTTGAAAATCATTTTCCTTGTCTCTCATCACAACTAGCTTTTCTTATACAAGTTTTCGTGATGAGTAAAACTATTCATCAGACTATTATTGATGAAGGTTCTTCCACTTGCATCATGTCTATTGCATGTTGGAAATCCCTTGGTTATCCTCCTCTCAATCAATCCCTTAATAGATTGGAAGCTTTTGATGGTAGAGGTTCTCGGTCATATGGTATTCTTAAGTCTCTACTGATCTAGTTGGAGGGAAAAGAAATGAATATGGAAGTAGAAATTGTATATGTGAGCCTCAATTATAATCTTCTACTCAGCTGTAGTTGGACCGATGCAATGGTTTTCATGGTCTCTACCCTTTTTTGTGTTCTTCGTTTTTCCCATCAAGGAAAGATCATCACGGTTGATCATCTTGCCTTTTTCTCTCCTAATTATTCAACTGGAAATGTACTGTATGTTGGGAATACCATCGTTCCTTATGAGAATGTTAGAGTGGGCCTCTTTAAAGACTCGACATTAATGGGATTTTTTTCCCTTCTACCTCCCAATGTTGCTTCGGTTAATATGATTTCATATGGTCACGACCCCTCGATCATTTCCAGGCCTAATAAAATTGATCATTTTGGACGTTATTTCACTTAGTCCCATCGAACATATGTATCAAAGCATCCTTCTAGCTTCCGTGACTACATATGATACCAACGATAACTTGGTTTAGTCTCTCGAAACATATTCACAATATCCTTGGTTTGGTTCTTCGGATTCATATGATTCTTTGAGTGAGACATTTCCCACTTATGAGAGTATTATGGAAGTTATGTTTCTTGAAGAAAATCCTTGGGATGATGGTCATCATCATTCCTCATTTCTCCCAAGCCTTGGTGAAATTTCCACTTGTCTAGAAACCCATGTTTCCCCTGTAAAGACTAGTCCACTTTAGAATTTGATCTTGGTTCATGAAGTCATGTTGGAAGGAAACATGGGTAATATTCTAGCTACCATACTGATCAAAATCTCTATCAAACCAGGGATACTTGAAAATATTCACATTGGGGCTTCTTTTTCTCTAGATGAGATCGAGATTTATACCACCCTCTTCAAATAATTTGGTGATATCTTCGCTTTTTCATATGAATAAATACCTAGAATCGATCCTAGTATCATGGTGCATGAAATTCCTACCTGTATGGATGTGAAACATGTTCATCAACATCTCTTTATGGTGCACCTAAAATAGGCAGCTGCCATAAACAATGAGGTTGAAAAAATTCTTAAATATGGATTCATTTACCCTATACCATTTACAAAATGGGTCTCTAATATCATTCATGTTACCAAAAATAAAGGAAGTATTTTCATTTATGTTGATTATCGTGATATCAGCCATGCTTGTCCTAAAGATAATTATCCCACTCCTTTTATCGACCATATAATTGATGAATGTGTTGGGAGTGAGTATTTTTCCTTTATGGATGATTTTTCTGGCTATAACCAGATTAACATTCTCCCCATCGATCAACATAAAAATGCCTTTATATGTCATTTTGGGACATTTTCAAATAAAAATCTCCCTTTTGGCTTAAATAATGTTGGTGCTACCTTCTAGCGGGCTATATCTTATGCGTTTCATGATATTAATCATATAGTCCAGCCTTATCTTGACGATATTCCTACACATTCTGTGAAACGTCAAGATCATCTCGCTCACTTTCAAGCGATATTTCTTTGATGTTGACACTACAACATTCAGGTTAATCCTCATAAGTGTGTCTTATGTGTTGAATCTCGTCATATCTTAGGATTTGTGGTTTCTAAGGAAGGCATCTGGATTGATCCTTTGAAATTTGATGCTATCATCAATTTGCCTCCTCCATATTATATACATCAACTGCAGAGTTTGCAGGAGAAAGGGAACTTTCTCCATCATTTTATCCAAAATTATGCAAATTATGAAAAATTTACTCATTTTTTAAAAAGGGATCCCATTCATTTGGGATGAAGTCACTCAAACTTATTTTGATGCTTTGAAGAAGACCCTCATTGGTTCTCCTTTATTGTATCCCCCTTATTATCGACGTGATTATTTCCTATATTTAGCCATCATTGATGGCACTATTTGCATGGTGCTTGTTCAAGATGATGAAGACGGGAATGAACATGAAATATAATACTTGAGTCAAAATCTCTTTGATGTTGAGACACATTACACTCACATAGAGAATCTTTCTTTGGTGGTTGTTCATGTTGTCCAACGCGTTTTCCATTATATTCTCCTCCGCAAATCTATTTTTATTGTAAACGCGTGACTTACATCTTGACTCGTCAGTTACTTGGGGTAAAATACTCCAAATTGTTTTTATTCTATAGGAGTTCGACTTAGAGTTTGCTAAAGCTAACTAAAAGAAATCACTAGTTTTTTTTGAGTTGATTTGTGCTCTTCCATATGCAGTTCCACCCACTCCTTTTACTGAGTTGATTCCAGATGAATCAATTTTTTGCATTATTGCTCTCGATCCATGGTATGGTGATATCATTATCTATCTTGAAACCCAAACTTTTCGACCAGAGTTTTCTCACTCTGAGCGACACTGAATCTGTCACCAGTCCCAGCCTTATTTCTTTATTGGAGATACTCTTTATCGCACCGGTGTCGATTTTGTCCTTCGTAGATGTTTGAATATTGAGGAAGATGAGAAAGTATTTAATGAATGTAACTCTATTACATGTGGTGGTTATATGTTAGGTTATGCTAGTGCTCAAAATATTCTTCGCGCAGGTTATTTCTGGCCATCCATTTTCAAGGATTTCATTCATGTTGTTAAAAAAATGTCATGACTGCCATATTTATTCTCTCAAAGAACACGCCCCACCTACTCCTGTTCACCTATTTGTTACCTCTGAGCCCTTGGTGAAATGGGTCATATATTTCATGACCTGTAACCCTCTCTAGGTTTGGGGGCATGGTTATATTATCATCGCCGTCGATTATTTCACAAAATGGGTTGAGGTGATGCTTACATATGATGTTGAAGGTAAAAAAGTGGTGTAATTTCTTTTCAATCATGTCATAGCTTGATTTGGTTTCTCTAAAGCCATAGTCACCAACCATGGCTCTCAATTTCGAAATTATATGATGATAGAGCTTACTTCTCAGTTGGGCTTGCGTCATGATATCTGAACTCCTTACTATCCACAGGAAAATGGCCTAGCCTTATTTCTTTATTGGAGATACTCTTTATCGCACCGGTGTCGATTTTTTCCTTCATCGATGTTTGAATATTGAGGAAGAGGAGAAAGTATTTAATGAATGTAACTCTATTACATGTGGTGGTTATATGTTAGGTTATGCTAGTGCTCAAAATATTCTTCGTGCAGGTTATTTCTAGCCATCCATTTTCAAGGATTTCATTCATGTTGTTAAAAAAATCTCATGACTGCCATATTTATTCTCTCAAAGAACGCGCCCCACCTGCTCCCGTTCACCTATTTTTTACCTCCGGGCCCTTGGTGAAATGGGTCATATATTTCATGACCTGTAACCCTCGCTAGGTTTGGGGGCATGGTTATATTATCATCGCCATTGATTATTTCACAAAATGGGTTGAGGTGATGCTTACATACGATGTTGAAGGTAAAAAAGTGGTGTAATTTCTTTTCAATCATGTCATAGCTTGATTTGGTGTCTCTAAAGCCATAGTCACCAACCATGGCTCTCAATTTCGAAATTATATGATGATAGAGCTTACTTCTCAGTGGGGCTTGCGTCATGATATCTGAACTCCTTACTATCCACAGGAAAATGGCCAGGTTGAAGCCGTTAACAAAGTTTTGGTCATGATGCTTCAACGAACCATTGGGATGCATAAATGAAATTGGCATCTTATGTTATTTTCAACTTTTTGGGCATACCAAACTTCAGCTAAGATGACGACCGAATTCACACCTTTTCAATTGCTGTATGGTATGGAATCCACTCTCCCAAGTGAGTGTGAACTTCCTTCTTTGAATCTAGCTATCGAGTTACTCCTTGGTATTTCACATGAAGAGGAACGATTGATTTATATCGAATGTCTTGATGAGACTCGATGAATTGATGTTTTGGTTATCGAAGCTCAAAAGAAAAGGGTTAAAGCGAAATATGATAAATTTGTGAATTTGCGTGTTTTTACTGAGAGTGACTTGGTTTTTCTATATGATCAAGATCTTGATAAACTGGGGATTGGAAAACTCGAACCAATGTGGCATGGACCCTATATCGTTAAAAGAGTATTATAAAAAGGCACCTATGAGTTGGTTGATTATGAAGGGAATCAATTGGCTGAGCTCCGAAACAAGCTCTATCTCAAAAATTATTATGCTTGATTTGGCGTAAATACTTTGTACATTAGTGTGTGTGATTCAATAGTGAACATTTAGATTTTGATGTGATTGTTTTCTTTTGCAGGCATGTTTTCCTCTTCTTACCCTATGTTCCACTTGGTTTGCAAGTTCCGTCAAACCATTATGTTGGTTTGCTAATGGAACTAGTCCTAGTACACAAAACTTGTCTTCCACAGCATGGGCATTTTTTTCTCCTAATGGAAAGTTAGTGAATTTGCAAGGCATGTGCTTAGGTTGAAAAACTGACAACATTGCCGAATATAGTGTGGTTACTGAGCTATTATAGGAAGTTTTTGCTCTTGGTGTTAGGGAATGTTTTGTTAAAATTGATCCAAAACTCATTGTGCTACAATTGAATGGCCATTATTAAGTTAGAAACCCTCAAATATTATGTATGTATTTGTGTGTACAATTAATGGAACCCAATTTCGATTACATTACTTATCAACATATTCCAAGACATTTGAATACGTTAACTGATACATTAGCTAATTATGTGTTAGAAAAACATTTGAATCATATGTAAGAACCAAAACATCATAATGATGAAGAACATTAGATAGTAGTAGAAACATGTATATATATACATCTCTTGCCTATCACCATGGAGAGGCATCAAATCTCTCCATCTCTAAATTCGTGGATCCCTCAATGAAGAAGGTACCACCTCTATCCTATGGAAATGGAATAGTGGCAACCTCTTTAAGAAGAAATTCACCAAGATCAAACCATATCCAAACCATTTACACTTCACCATTTCGCACTTGGTGAGTTGATACTTCATGTTAACAAGTAATCCCTTACTCCAATAAAAAACCGTTGGACTCATACATTCCACTGCTTACTGGAACTGAGAATTTCTTGCCTCATAAAGATCCTATACCCCTGCCACCTGAGAAATGGCGTAAAGGAATATCTTAAGAGCTGGGTCATTTATGGTCTTCATGTCAAATTTTCCACTCTCAGTATTTTGAGACCCATCATTACAATGTATGGCAATGAGTAAATATGTACTCTCACCACCTGGTCTAGACCCTGCTAGTTGGACTAGCAGTCCCCTCCTGGATATACTGGTGATGAAATTGATGTCAGATACATCGATATCTAGGTCATGGTCACCAATAATGAATAATTATAAGTATACATCCCACCATCTCACCAAGTACTACAATAGATCTACTTGGGATCACATCCCAAGTGTCTGGAACAATTTGAGAAACCGTAGTTACACAATGATCTTATGTAGCTTGGATCTTGAGCTACTTGGTCCTCAGCCTCATGGCCCCTTTATTTCCACTCTATTACCATAATTCTCTTGCAAAATATCAATTAACAAGGATTAAACATATTTTATGGAGGAAATTTGGAAAAAAACTGAGTAAAATTTGAGAATTTACAAAAATAAATTTTCTCATGGTGCTAGCGTGACTATCTAGCTATTTTCATGCACTGGCATCGCACTAGTACGTTAAGGGTCTAGGTGATTAGCGCAGACCCGATGAATCAAACCTGCGTTGCTTTCCCACATGCCCTAGTTTTTCAAGGGCTCCTTAATGATGCAAAAAAATGATAAAATTTCTTAAAAATAAAGGGGAAATGAAGGCTAAGGGAAGAGCTATTACCTGCAACAGATGGATCAGAAAATGATGGCCTGGATTAGTAGAATTATGAAGCCAAAGTTCGAATAAAATGGAGGGAAAAGTGCTCTTTCAAATTTGAAATGGGAAAAGTAATTTTTATTTTTTACTTTTAATTATTTAAAGACTTTTACCACATATTTTTTATTAAAAATTTATTTTTTATCATTTTATGAGTACGTTTCCCCATATTTATATATATTTTTTCGATCAATGTGATGTTTGATTGCATGTGTAGGAATAGGTCATTACGAATCAAATTTGGTCAATGGTGAATGCCAAGTTATATTTTATCACTTTTTAGGACTCGTGAAAACAAACGAAAAAGGAACCCCCCTCGGAGTCAACTTTAATCTCTTTTATGACTCTCGAAACATGAAAATATTGTCGAGCACTTATACTTTTGAGCTTGTTAAATTAAATGAATTTACATCATCTCAGTATACGTTTACCCCATTGTTTGATCTGAGGTTGACTGATTAAGAAAAAGGGATAGCTTGGTTAAACATGATTGAGAGGTTCTCTCGGATATTGTTTTCTACCTTTTCGGCTTCGAGGGAATATCTAAAAAAAGGGACCTTTTGGAGTTTTCTTTTTCGTCTCTTCTTCAAAATCCAAAAACATGAAAAAGATATCGAGTCACCCCTTCATCGGACTCGTAAAATTTAAACGATGAAGGACTTTTCACCATGACAAGACCAATTTACTCTTTCCTAGGACTCATTAAACTTACTAGTATGGATTCATCCGAAGGGTGAACTTATATGCTAAGAATATGGTATCCTCTTCAAGGTTGGTTTAAAAAATAAATAGGCACTCACTAGAAATTGTAAAAATATCGCTCTAATACCATGTAGAAAATATGCCAATGGAATTCAATCTAATCTTATGATGTACTAAAACAAGTTATTGAATCCTTATACAATATTTGTGGAATACAAAACATGATTGCAGCAAGTAAGAGAAATAAGTAAATCAATTGCATAACACAATATGTTCTTGGAGAAAGTAGCTGCTCAAAACCCCTCTATCTATATTGTGTATTAATTCAAGTAATCATGAAACAATACAATTATTAATCTCTCATGACATTCTCCAACACTTTTCCAACTGTCTCACACTAATCTAGGCAAAATCAATCTAGTACATAGCCAATTCTCAGCCTTCATTCATCCTACCTTGCTCACGCAATTATGAGGGAATTAGAAAAATAACCTTCCTTGATTACATAATGCATCATGACATCCCAATGACTCTATAATTGCACATGAGAAATTTTATATAAATACAACTAATAGTTATGTTCCCTTTAACCTATGTCTCGATTGGGTATTCCTCAGAATTGACATGCATGAAACTGTTTATAGTGAATTATTAGTTAACTGATTGATCACGAATTAAATCTAATTTAATTTACTAGACCTCTCACTAGCTCATCTCTCATTTAGAACTAGTTAAACTAATTTTAACTCGATTAATTGTGTTAAATAATTCACACCTACACCCCATTGACACATCAACTCCAACTGGACCCAGCCAAAAATAGTATAATCCCTCTACATGCCTCATCTTATACCCTCAACTCGAATTTCTTGAGCTAACTTAGTCATCTTGACTTAGTTAACTGATACAATGTGTTATGAGATTGAATTACAATTTAGTGTCCAATTTATTGAATGGAAAAATAAATTATATGCTTCACATTCCACAACCAAAATTTTGGTGCATCAAAATTCCACATTCCTAGTGCATCAATATTCCACTGAGAGGGGGGGGGGGGTGAATTAGTTTAATGAATTCATGGTCTTGAAAGAATTTCATTTACACTTATATACATCTTCATTTCATGATTAGCTTAATGTACAGTGAAACCACAATCTTAAATAGTGAGCAACAGGTATTAAGCAGATTAAATACAGAGTATCAACACATAATCATCATGTACATAGACACCAGATATAAGTGTAAACCATAAGGGAGAAAACCACATCTTATTATTGTTGTGATGCAAAGGAAAGCTCCAACTCCCTCTCACCACTGATTTTCTATAGGCTCCAACCTACAGGAGGCTCCTACCTCAGCCAGCTACAACTGACATCTATCAAGCTACAACTTGATATGGAAGTACCAACTTCCTCACATTACTAAAATCACATGCTGATTTACCTGGATATTAGCTCTGTTATGTTCCTTCTTCACTGTTTTCCACCAGCTTTCATATCTGCCTTATATCCTCTCTGAATCTTCACAACTTCTCTATCTTCTCCTCCTTCTTCTTACCCTCTCTACCTCATTTCTCCATTCTCTAACCTTTTTTTTCATATCTGTGTGATATCATTTATAGGGTTCACCTCATGACTATTTATATTCCACAGGGAATTCGAAATGAACAGCCATAACTCTTTGACTTCCACCTTCTCATTTCTTTCCTAGCATATTCAAAAAAATATAACAATATGTATACATTTCAATATTACAGTGGGATATTTCTTTGCCTCCAGAGACTTGCCTTTGCATCACAAATAATATAAAATTAATTGAAACATTTACATTTACATTTGCATCTGATATATCTCATTCAACCCTTTCAGTTCTTGGCTCACTGTGTGCTTGTCTTTTCTACTACTGTAGTGTAACAAACCCACATTTTCACTCCTGTGCATTTCAAATTTAGATTCTGCAAATCTGAATACCTTCACTGCACACCTCTTCAAATCTGCAATCTCTGTTCACTGCAATTGTGTATCTGCTGCATATATAACTGCTTTACAAGTTTTAGCCCCAAATAATTTTAAAGTCTCCTGCATATAAAAATTCATGCAAATTCCTGCCCAAATAAATTCACAATCTGGAAATATCATAAACTCTGCATGTGGAAATTTATACTTCAATTCTTAACTCTAAGGTCAAGACCACTTCTTTAATCCATCTCAAGAATATGTGAAACAATATTCCACCTCATACTTGAATATATATACCTCACCTTCTCCTCATGGGTTTTAAACCATCATTCGAGCTTTAAACAAAACTCAATATATCATAAGCCCAAAGCTTATCTTTCGCATATAACAATAATACGTCCAGCATACAATTTCATTTATACATGGTTCGGATTTATCATCAACCATAATATATATATCAACATAGATATATACTCCCCAATCAAATGTTAAGAAGCATTCAATAAACCTTGGAATTTATATGAAGACCCAGCATACATTAAGATTTTTTTGGGTCCCACAAATTTATTCACCCGCATATCAAACATTCATCAAGGTTTAACGCATACAATTCAACCACATATCAATTTGTATTGTATATTGGTTTCGGAATATATTAATCTTCGACTTTGGATTAAAACCGAAACGCCGACCCATATTAAAACTCTGACATCAAAGTTTACTCTTTCGGGCCCACATATACCC
The DNA here is from genome assembly GCA_034641835.2 of Pinus albicaulis. Taxonomy (NCBI): domain Eukaryota; kingdom Viridiplantae; phylum Streptophyta; class Pinopsida; order Pinales; family Pinaceae; genus Pinus; species Pinus albicaulis. Next base: position 354,357,518 of record CM076577.1, read on the forward strand.
TTTTCATTAATCACCTTGCGTCTTTGCTTGAGATCCGAGAGTCAATCTGCTCTCGCGCTCCAAAACTCAATTACGCGCCCATCCGACGATAATCGTGCAATTTAACTACACGGGGTTTAATCTTCAAAAATTACGCAATAAAAGTGGTAATTGAATACCACTTATGGACACGCGTCACTTGTTGGCGTATATCGCGTTTTTTTGAGGAAGTCTACCTACCACTTTTGAGGTCGCGTGAAACTATCGGTTAGACTCATCAAAACCACCTTTGCTTATTAATGCTCCAATTCCGCTTCATTATTAACCCCTTACATCATGGTCTACAACATATCAACAAATATACGCTCCCGACTTTATTATTTCACATCCAATATATACTCACGGTTCATATCAAACATAATGTTTTAACACATATTATGTCTTCCATGATGATGGTCCCAGATGCCATAACAATTACAATAACCCTTTGACTTCACATTAAGACACCATCAAATATATAAATTCGCTTGGGTCCCACAGCAACTGTACCCATTCATTAAGTCTCAAGCAAATATATGTACATCCACCGTTGGATCTCTATCAGTCCACATCTAACGACAATCGTATTTTTTCCACCGCAGAGCTTTAATACCAAAACATTTTTCGAAATGGGTGGTAATTGAATATCGCCTCAGGAAACGTGTCACACGCGGACCCTTATTGCATTTTTTTCTTCAATTCCACTTACCATTTTAGACTAATGTGAAACAACCGGTTTTTATTTCCAAAACCACCATTACTGTTTGTTGCCGGTTCCTTGCCTTCCCTTCATGGTTCCGCCTGCAATGTTCATCGCGTTAGATATTCACAGTCCTTTCTATATACAATGATGCATTGCTCTGCGCCATCACTTCTCCTTTTCGGCACTGCCTTGATCTCTTAACTCGTTTTCAACCGCGGACAGGTTTCCATCCTAGGAATTCTTCATAACCATGGCAATTCCAAACTACAATTTACCCTTTCAAACTAGGATTCCTTCATAGATCTTCCCTTGAAGTTGAACACAAATAAGTTTCTTCAATAATTTAACTCCTTCTTTCACACCGAATCATTTCTATAATGACACAATTCAAAATCAAGCAACCCGCATTGCTTTAACCTCTAAATTCTCCTCTTCTTTTCCTTATGCGAAACCTCTATATGATGAAGTCTCAAATTGTGAATTCAAACCCAATTGACTGCATATACACAATATTGCATAATTCTAGTTCGATGGCCCTTCTAAAAATGTTCGTAGGTTTACAAACATAAACTTTGTTTTTCCACAGTCCTACTTCTACCCTCACTACTCTGCACCTTAAATAACTCTCTACTTCAATTCGCTGCCTTTGCTTCCTTTGCTCCTTGTCTGTCTTTGTTGCGTTTGCTGCCTCTATTTCTTGTCTAATGCTGCTCCTTGCTTCTCTTTTGCCTTGTTGTTGTTTCATGTGCTACTCCTTTGCCATCAATGACAATATTTCCAACACCTTTGTGGGTGCATTTTTTTTTTCCTTTCTAGTTTCCAATTTCAATGTTTCTTGTTGCACGTTTCAACACTCCCTGTCAACAAGAAAGGAACTCAATCTATCCCGATATGGTACCTTTGGAATGTTCTACATGCAACACTTCTCTAGTGTTGTTTGCACCTGAAACTCTTGAAACTGAATAACCTCTAAACAACTGAATCAGTATGTTGCATCTGTCATCAGAGTCTTCTGATTACTGCTAGATACTGCACATGTCTACGGGACTCTTTGCATTGCTGCTGACATTTTCATATGTGCCCTTTGCACTGCTGCCAACTCTAATCTACATTCCAGTATCTGACTTGTGTCACTCTTATTTTTGTCTTCCTAACATCTAACTGCATCAATCTAACCAATCCTTCCTACTACTGTTGTATTGTGGGATCCTCATAGCTAGGTTCGATCCATGAGACATGCCATCTCAATGGACCGTGCCAAAATTTCTTCTTGGTATTATATCTGCACATCGCCCCACCTCTCACCTGGAGGTATAGCTACATGTACTACCTATGCCCATTTGGCTTAAAATCCCCCCCTACTAGAGGTCCCTGCTTGAGTGGATGCCTCCACTCGGTCTCCACTCCGATTCTCCAATTGTGGCTGCTCCACAACCTTCTAAGACTGCTTTTGAGGCTGCATGTTTATAGATAATTTCTCCCTCTCAACCACCAAGTCACTAACCACTTCTTTTCTCATCAAATATTTACATTCATCCTTGACCTTGAGAGCATACAGGTTCTTGAATCTTACACCAATTTGTTTCACCTGTCCTGTGGCAATGTGTCTAAGGAACTCCTTTCCTTTTTTAAATATGATATCATAACCACAATCTTCCAATACTGTTATAGATACAAGATTCTTCCTTAGGCCTGGAACATAAAAAACATATTTCAATCTGAAAGGGCATCGAAATTGCCTCTAAAAGGTAATTTTACCTATGTTGGTCACGCTATACCTCCCGTCATCTCCAAACTATATGTTCTGCTAGAGGTCCTTCTCCTCCAAGTCACTGAAGAGATCTCTATTCCCCTTCAAATGAAATGAGGCATCACTATTTAGATACCACATGCATACCATTACAGTGTCATCCATGCATGCAATGAGAGTAAAATCAAGCTCGCATTGTGAATCCAACACTTCACCCACTGTAACTGCAGGCTCTTTCTTGCTTTCCTTCTTTTGTAGACAATTCGCGGCATAGTGTCCATGCTCGTGACAGTGAAAACACTTGACCTTGGACAAGTCTCTCTTGACCTCTTTGCCTTGGGAATTATTTCCCTTGGATTTCTTTCCTTTTACGACTAATGCACAATATTCTTCTTTGTCTTTTTTGGAGGTCCCGTCTCTGGTGCTTCACCTTATTTCTTCTATGACCAAGTCAGACCATAGACGCTCCCAATCTGGTAACTTCTCCCTCCCATTCATAGATTCCTGGTAACTATGCCCACTCTTGGGAAGGCCTAGAAGTGCTAGTCTCACCAAATCATTTTGGGCTACTGTCGCACCAACACATCCAAGCTTATCTCAACATTGAGTGAAATTTGACGAGTATGTTGGTATCATCTCGTCCTCCCCCATCTTGATCAATTTTTGAGCTTGTCCTTCAGGGCCAACTTCATGTGGTTGCTTCTATTCTGAAAACGATATGTCAAGGCATTCCACATAGCATATGGAGTCACCTTCCCATGGAGACTCGAGACAATATGATATCGAACTCCATCTAAAAATATCCTTCTCACCTTTTCTACCTTCTTCTACCATGCATTAAGAAGTTGGGAATCTGATGTTGCAGGCTTGGAAATATCGGTATCGATGAATTCCTTCAACTCATTGTCCTCCAAAATTGCCTCCGTCCTGTCCTTCCATGCTATATAATTCGAATTTCCCTCAAAATCATATTCAAGTTTCAAGCCATTAAAATACATCTTGATCTGGTGTTGGATCTTGAATAATAAATCTGCAAATTTGAATCTGTTCAAGACAAACTTAATTTATTTTCTTCTATTGTGATTCCTGGTGCTCTAATACCATGTAGAAATATCTCTCTGATACCATGTAGAAATATCACTCTGATACCATGTAGAAAATTTACCAACGGAATTCAATCCGATCTTGTGATGTACTAAAACAAGATATAGAATCCTTCTACAATATTTGTAGAATACAAAACACGATCGCGCAATCACATGCAAGTAAGAGAAAGAAGTAAATCAATCACACAACACAATATGTTCTTGGGGAAAGAAACTGATAAAAACCCCCTATCTATATTTTGTTTTAATTTAAGGAATTATGAAACAATACAATGCTTAATCTCTCATGAGATTCTCCAACACTCTACCAATTGTCTCACACCGATCTAGGAAAAACTGGTCTATTACTTAGCCAATTCTCAGCCTTCCTTTAGCCTTCCTTGCTCACACAATTCCTAGGGAATTAGCTCCCTATTAAACAGGAAAAATACCCTTCCTTTATTGTGCAATGCATCATGGCATCCCCATGACTCTATAATTTCACATGTGCAATTTTCTATAAATACAACTGATAGTTATGTTCCCTTCAACCTCTATCTCAACTGGGTCTTCCTCAGAACTGACATGCATGAAACTCCTTATAGTGAATTATCAATTTACTGATTGATCACTCGTTGTTAATTAAATCTAATTTAATTCACTGAACCTCTCACTAGCTCATCTTTCAGTTAGAACTAGTTAAACTGATTTTAACTCAATTAATTGAGTTAACTAATTCACACCTACAACCCGCTCATGCATCAACTACAACTGGATCCCCAAAATATTAGAATCCCTCTATATTCCTCATCTTAGACCTTCAACTCGAATTTCTTGAGCTAACTCAGTCATCTTGACTTTGTTAACTGATACAAGTTTTTATGAGATGAAATTACAATTCATTGTCCAATTTATTTAAGGGAAAAATAAATCAGATGCTTCACATTCCATGGCCAAAATTATGGTGCATCAAAATTCCACATTTCTGGTGCATCAAGATTCCACGACCCTTGTGGGTGCATTTTTTTGTCCTTTATGGTTGCTAATTTCATTGTTTCTTGTTGCACACTTCAACAAAAATAGTGGGGGAAAATGGAATTAAAGCATGTTTTGTACTATGCATCGCAGCATGTCACTCTTGAACACGACACTCATCTGCATTTCATGTCGGTTTGGGGATATAATTCATTCATCATTTTATTTCTTGGGTTTTGGAAATCCATTTTCCTCTCATTCGATCATCATTTATTATCATCATGACCTTTGATCCCAGTTTGAGTCAAATGCTACCAAAATCTAGAGTCATGTCACTAATATGTTCAAGAGAAGTCCCATTTGTAAAAGTCAAACATTGTATACTTATTTTACCCTCTCTGTAATAATCATGAATCACTCTTATCATCTTAAGAAATACTTTTTTTCGTGTGAATAATGTGGGAATTATTATGGCCCTCCTTCGACAGATCACTTCCTATCGACTTCAGCTCATTATCCACGATTTTGTTCTAGAAACTCGGTCCTCAGTACCTTGGAGCTTGCATACCTCAACGAAAATTTCTTCGCGTTCGACAATAGGTTCATATCATTAACCTCCAATCGAATGATTATGCAATTGTTCAGCTTCAGTTCATTCATTCACACTTTTATATTGTGTTGTCGTACCTTGAGATCCATCATCATTATTGGTGGTTTCTCTCACACCTGTTAACGGTTTACCTTATTGACTTGTAACCAGGTGATTTCTACCATGTTGGACATCAACACATCTATTCACATGGTTAGATTCGTACACGGGGGCTTCACTAGGGGATAAATACCATACCACGTGGGTTCATATTGGGGGATATATATTGAGGAAAAAATGACATAATATATTGGGTGATATATTTGGGTTAAAGGGTTTTTATATTGGCAAGTATAAAAAAAACGGAGCTTAAAGTTAATGAAAAAATATAAAGGGGTATAAAAAATGTTAATGAAAAAATGGACACCTACAATAACTAATGAAAGTCGAGGTTTTTTTAATTGGGAATATTTATTGGGTTTGTATTGGTAGGGGGTTAAATAATGTGATTTTTAGAGGCATTTTCTAATATGTAGTCAAATTAGGGGTATTTTTTTGTATGCGAAAAATGCATGTGATATGTCAAAGGTTAATTAATTGAAGCCCCTGTGGATTCGTACAGTGGGTAGACCAGGATAGAGATGAAGACCTTGGATCATATCTATTAATATCCAGGATGCGTGGAGTTATTGAGTATTCATGATTGTACACATGATCCTTTCTATACGGCTGGCTGCGACAATACTGTGGATCCATTTCCATGATCTCTTTCAGACAGATGGTTGTGTCAATGTAGTGGGTTCATGCATTATTTGATGCCTATTCAAAGATATGTTATTAGGCATGTTTATATCAGATATGTCATATATCGTATTATTTTTGATTGGAAGATCTCCTGATGGTGGTTTTCCAAAGTCCTTTCCATGGCTAATAAAGTGATTCAACCATCAATTTTGGTTTTGATTTCATGCTTTAGGGGGCATATGTTACCCAGTATTTTGCCAGATTCCTCAGTTCTTATCCTCAGTGTCTTTTTTTTTTCACTCATGCCACAAATGTTGCAAAGTGACAGAAGCTATGAAAATGTATTCATCTTGGATAACATGCTTAAAATCTCCTTGAATACCTAAAAGAGAAATGTCTTGAAACCTTTCTACAAAAGTTTGTAAAAAACCTTAATTTAAAATCCAAGTACATTTCTCCTCTACATATCCTCACGCTTGTCACCCTGCCCCTAACCTGTGAAAAGTTCTAACAGCGTGGGAATTCATCAGTAAAGCTGTGATGTTCCTCTTTAGGCAGGTTCTCCAAAAATGGACTAGAATCCTCTTCCTCTAGAACTCTCGAGAACAGATATCTCGTACTTGTAGGTTGATGATATGGTCTAATACTCCCATTTTTACCCTTGGTCTTATCTCCAAATATTTCCCCCTTTAATATAAGACCTTTCCCCCTCATTATTGGATCCATAACCTCCCCATCTCTGTTATAAAAGAGTGTGATGCTAGTTAGTCTTGGTTGGTCATTGCTGGTTTCCATTCTTCTACCTGATTGCACCTACATGTTGTCAATTTGATGAGGAAGGAGAAGAGATTGAAGAGCTTGTCTTGGACTTGGATTTCCATTCCAAAGGAGACCTCCAACATCAAGGCATTGGTTGTAATATTACCTTTTCTTATTTAATAATATAAAGTATGATTTTCTTCCCATGAAATTGTTAATATTAATTGGTTTAGCATGATACTCTTTGATCTTTCATGTGGTTTACTTTGATATATATATATATATATATATATATCTTATCTCTCTTTCATTTATTGTTGCATGATATTTCTTGCAAGTATTCAGACGCAGAAGTTATAGCGAGGAGTGAGCTTGGAAGTGAAAGGATCGAGATCGACCTCAAGGAAGCAAGCGCATAGGATTGAATTAGGCCATCTCCCTCTCTCATATTATTTCGATGTTAAACTAGGAAAGCTTATATTCATTTTCATAGTTGTTACTAGACCCACTCATTAGGAGAGAGGGATCTCTTCTTTCTTAAGAAGGGATTTTCCTACATAACAACATGCCCTTGGTGCTTGCCTGGGGCCATATAATGCTTAATTCAATTTGAAAACATATTCCTTCTTGTCTTTAACTTCAAATCCCAAGGGTTTCTCTATATATAATTCCTCATCATTTTTTCCATTTAGAAGCATAGTATTGACATCCATTTGATGGATTTTTCAAATGGATGTTTCATCCCATCGATGTTACCAGAGATACCAAAGAGTAAATCATTGTACACCTTGCTTTTAGAGAAAATTTCTCTTCATGATTGATGCCTTCTTGTTGAGAGAAACCCCTAGCCACAAATATTTACTTATATTTATCGATACTTCCATCTACGACATGTTTGATATTGTAGATCCATTTGGAAGTTACCACATATTTATCTTTAGGCCTTTCTATGATTTCCCAAACTCCATTATTCATTATAAATTGATACTCTTCATTCATGGCATTCTTCTATTCCTGATTATTGACAACCTCTTCAAAATTGGATGGTTCATCTTCTATTAGTTTTTTCATGTATACAACATACCTAAATTATCTCTTGGGTTTCTTGCTTTCTCTAAATAAGCCTTGCGCTGCCACATGACCTTCTGCATCAAGTAATGTAGGTTTTAACCAAATTTTCCTCTTTCTTGTTTCAGTGAGTGCCACAAGTTGAATGGGTTCACTAGGACCCTCATCTTCATGATGAGTTTCTTCTTATTCCCTATTAACTTCTTCTTCAAATACTGGAATTTCTTCGTCATCAGAGTCCATAGGAAGTTCCTTAGATTTATTGAAATTAATAATCTCATCAAAAATGTCATTTCAACTTAATTATATATGGTGCCCTTCCTTTATGTAGATTATATAGGCCTTAGAGGAATTTTTGTAACCAAAAAATTTTCCTCTCATGCCTGATGGATCGAACTTCTTTCTTTTGTCCTTTCGTATATGAATATATACGGGACACCCAAACATACAAAGATGATCCACAGTTGGTTTCTTCCCATTGAATACTTCCTTAGGAGTCTTTTTTTCTAGTGACGTATGGGGACTTCGATTTTGAATGTATACAAATGTCTTCGTAGCTTCTCCCCATGGGAAATGCGGTAGATATTGATCATGTAACATCACCTTCATACTTTCTTTAATGACTCGGTTATTTAGTTTTGAAACTCCACTTTTCTCAGAATTATATGGGACTATCAACTCCCTCTTAATCCCATATTCCTTGTATGTATATTCTCCTCCATTATCGGATATCAATATCTTGATTCTTCTTTTTGTAAGGTTTTTTATTTCAGCTTTGAATTCTTGAAATTTTGCAAATACTTCATCCTTGGTTTTCATTAAGTAAACCCAGGTATTTCTTGAATGATCATATATAAATGTGATAATATAGATTACCTCCAATTGATTTAGGATTTATAGGGACACATACATCAAAGTGAATGAGATCCAAGATTTCTTTTGATTGTGAAGCGCTGCCTCCAAATGGTCTCTTGGTATTCTTCCCCTATGCACATCCCTTACATACTCCTTCATGATATTCTTTCAACTTAGTTATCCCATCTACTATGGTGTTTAGATATAGGAGGATATTGAAATGAATATGAACAAATATTCTATGTCATAGTTTACATGGGCTAATTTCAATGTGAACCAAGGCTTGAGCTAGAGGAAATAGCAACCTGTAAAGTCTTCCTTATCGAAAACCAATAACTCTATAATTTTATATACTTGAGTATTTAATCCATATAAAAACCTTTCCATCAATTAAGGCTACTCTATCACCCTTATCTTCTAGACTTGAAATGGAAAGTAAGTTCTTATGCAAACTTGGAACAAATAGAATGTTGTTGAGGTGAATGTTGCTTCCATTCTCTAACTCTATAGAAGTTGATCCAATGCCTCTCACAGGATAACTCTTGTTATATCCAAGTTACACTGAATAAGAATACTTCCCCTTTGATAAGGTATTCAATTTTTTGTGATGACATGTCATGTTACTAGATTCACCATTATCGATTACCCAAATGCTCTCATCTTGGAATCTGCTAGTGAGTGTTGAGAAGAGACCTTCATCATTTTCCTTGATTACTTCCTTCTTTTAAGAGAATAAGATACTCCATACTTACTTGATTCATTTATTAAAATAACTTGCTACCTTTGAACACTTCTTGATGAAATTATTCAATGTAGAGGGGATCTTCATGATTCCCTTAGCCAACCTTAGCTTTGGTACCATGCTTAATTCTCTCTTACTTGATAACTTCTTTTGTTTCATTTTTAATTATTAGCTTTGTTTCTTATTATTATATGTGTGGAGTATCAAACAAATAAAAAAAAAATAAGAACAATGACATGGTATATAGAATACAAGCTAGTGCCAAAACCTCTTCTCTTGAGAGGAAAACCCTTAAATCTCTTCTCTTCCTTATATATTCTTCAATCGATGAATTCCATGACCTTACAACTAAGACTAATACCCTCCAAGACCAAGAAAAACATATTTATATGATTTTCAAACTTTTATCTAGCCAAACCCAGTAAAATCTCTTCCAATAGCACTTCCTTGGCCTCTTGCTGCAATATTCGCGGACTCCTACTACATATCCAAAAATTTTGCCTCCGTACAACTATTGAAACTCCTTTTGCCACACATGGGAGTTTCAATCTTCTTCTAGAGCCCTCCTCTAACCTTCACTTGCCTTTCCCTGACTCCTAGAACTTGAGAGAGACCCTTGGTGACCTTCATTTAACCTATTTGCCATCTTCTCTCCAATATCAAACTTGTATATGGATTCCCAAGGTCTGCGCAAAAACCCTAGTCCTCTTTAGCATGTGAGAGATAGAATTAGCCCAAAAACAAATCTCCTTCATCCTTCCTCTTCTTCGTTGCCTTCATCTTCCTCTTCTTCGCTAGAATCAGTCATGAGTGTGAGTTCCAAATGGAGGATGAGTTCCTCTACTTATATCGGCTTCTTCAAGGGAAGACGTGGGTCTTCATTTAGGCTGGCTTGCCAGCTTCTAGGATGACTTGGCTTTGGAGGGTATTCAAACACTTTTAAATACAAAAACATTTTTCTTTACAAGTTCAATGTGCCCAGTGGGATATTAAACTTATGACGATGACTCTTTTGACTTCCTGACCTAGGACAAACCCTGTAAGCACTAAATGGGTACTTGACCTATAAAATAAAATAACTTGAGCATAAAACCCATGCTCCAAAATAATAATAATAATTTTTCTTTTCATTTTATAATTTACAATAATGAAAAATACAGTTCATACTTATGAAGACCGAACCTAGCTACACATTTTTCAACATGCATAACCCCATTATCTACATACATGCATACATACATATTGTTTTAGACCCTAGACTCAATCCCTAGGCTAAAAATATGTCAGTTCCTAGGAATTCCACAAAATTCTTCCAAATATTTATGCATTCTACTCATATTAAACAAATATTTGTATGCTTTTTTTGTTACTTTTTCTTAGAGACAAACCCTTTAAGTGAAATTTGATTTGACTCTTGGGAGAACTGATAAGGAACTTCATGTGGTTACAACCTTTAATTGATGTTGTAGTATGGAGAGAGGAATTTGAGAGAATACAAGATGAGATGTAGAGATAAATATAATTATATACACCAGATCTCAAGGAGAAAACATCGAATGGAAGAGAATATAATGTAGAAAATATGGAGCAATTCATTAAGATTTCTTAGAAAAACATTTACAAGTATGTTTATAAAAATAAACCATCGGCTACATTACACAACTTTTAAATAAGAATTACACAATTAAAAAATTATAGATAAAGAGAACACATACTGCAACCATCAAACACTTGGAATCACTTGAAACTTCTTCATTAATATCCCAAAAGGTGTTATGCACATTACAAATAAAATTTCTAAGAACCAACCTCTAATACCAAAACTTTGAACCGCATAAAATAGTTCGTATATCTCCTTTTAAATAAAATATGATCCTTAAAAATAGTTACAAGTAAATATCAGAATATACAACTATCGAACTACTTAGTTGTTTCACTATCTAGTTGTCTTAGTCATCTAACTATCCTCTAACTAAAACTAACACATCATTAGAAAATAAAAAATGCCACATTCTTAAATATTCACATGGGAAGAAGAAATAGGCCCCTGGGGCCCAACAACTAGATCTTCAACTTCAACTTTTTCCTATTGCAGTAGAGCTTCAAATATTTACCACAGAGTTTTGTCTAGGGTTGGAAATTGGGCCATCCTTCAGAACATAACATATAGATTTGAAAACATGGTACAATTGAGTGTTTATTCAAATAAGGTCTTCATCAACCACAAAAATTGGAAGTCCTTTTGTACAAATGTAATGTTCCTAAATTAGCTTCAGCTAATTGGAACATTAATTTTGCCTTGTTTATTTTTTTATTTCATGATTGATGAATAAAATGTGAAGGATGACAAGAAAAACTCATTAAATCAAAGAATAAATACATGCCCAATGTGAAAAGGGATAAATTTGGGCCTTTTGTCACAAAATCCACTTGTGTGTGAATAGAAATTGGACCACCTTGGAGAACTAGCGCAGTTTTAGAAGAGGGATCCAATGTGAAAGGGGTTAAGTCCATTGAAGTGGTTTAGGGTTTGTGCACCCCTTCAAGTTATAAAAAGGAAGAGAGGGCTCATGTAGAGGTTTTTGAAGGATTTTCGAAATAGAGGTTGCTTGAGCAACTCTAGCTCTCTTGGTTGTTTAGCCTAAGGGAAGAGGATTTCCTGTTTAGGAATCCTCCCTTCTTCCTTGATTAGCTCTTGGAGGAGAATGTAATGAAATGAGCCACTATCAGGTTGAATACCAAGCTCTGATTTTTTGGACAGCACTGGCCCATTGAGGGTTTAGCTGCATTGCAGGTTGCAGCAAGTGGTATCCTAGATCTGCAGAGATCTAGTGTTCTGGAGGAGTTCTCTCTCAAGGAGGATGTCTTGTGACCACTCAGAAGAGGCTCTCTCTCTTATTTGTATTCAGATCTGTATAGTATAGCATGTGCTTCATGTTTATTAAGCTACTGCGCAATCCCTCTCAAGAACTGTGTTTTCTTCACTTGGGGTTTTAATGTTATTTCAGTTTCTGTGCAATGGAAGATCTCTAGTGATTGATGCTTGCCTCTCACTTCGTAAATATTTGAAGTAGCTATTTTTCTAAGATATTTCAGATCTGATCTCTGTTATAAGAAATTCACCTTTAGAAATTATGTGTATTATGTAGTCCTGTAGCTTATAATTCATATCTACATTTATTCATGCATTATTTTGATGAAATCCCAAGGGGATCTTGTAGAGGAGGTTGAGTAGTTTCCAGATCTGGTATGGATCTGATGTTATAGCCATAGATCTGCTGTAGATCTAAGTTTTAATTTTTAACTGCTGAAGCACTCATAGAGAAACGATGTTCCTTCATTTATGCAATTTTACATATGCCGGAGTTGCCTCTCTTGAAGAATTTTTTCTATATTGTTCATGGGATTTGTTGTATATTGAAGGGAGGATCATTTATATTTATAAGATGATGTATCTTGCTGTAATTTCAACATTTTAATCTAATCTCCTCTGATTATTTGGCAAAACTGCGCAATTCTAGTTGCTGGGTTTTCTTGTTGCAACAACTCTTCTCTTTAGCTGACTTTTAGCTAGTCAGCTTCGTGGGAGATATGTTTAAGGGACTTAAACTCATTTTTTTTTCCTGAAATTCATCACACAAGTCCCACACAGCCTAATATAGGGTAACCAAGCCCTGACCTACGTTATTTTTTCATCCATTTTCTAATATAACGTTCTCACTGAGCCTCTTGCTGATTTTTCTGAAAGTGGAATTTCCTGCTTCTTCCTTGTTTGGTTTTTGTTCCTCTTTTGGATCCATTCTTTAGATATATAGATATAAGGATCTAAAGGGATGAAAAATCCAATAGGAGTGTGCTATTCCCTTACTTGTTGTGTTTCACCAATATTTATAGACAGAGTCTGTAACGGGCCAGGAAGCCTCTGGTTTTCACCCTCTCTTTAGAGGTGATATAACCAGTAAATACCCTACCAGTCTATCTCTGGTTTAGATCTATTGGTATTATTTCATATTTCTGTGATTCCATAGTGGAATATCTTAATATATTCCCTACTAAGCTTATTTTTCCCATTTGGAACATTACAATGGTATCAGAGCATCGAACTTGGCATAGCCTGTGAGATCAAGCTATCAGTGAATTAAGAGTAGAAGCAGAAATCAGATTGATGGAGAGGATGAGATTACTCTCATCAATTTTTAGATCAGAGAAGGGCCTCTCCAAGGAGGTTTAACCAATGAAATAATAAGGGTGCAATGAAACTCCAAGAGGGTTTCAAAGCACAAGAAGCTACAGTGAAATTCATAGAGAATTTCAGGAAGATGAAGGAGTACCTAGTACTTCTTATGATGTGTATGAGCAAATAGAAGAGGAAGTACCTTGAAATTACTATTCTATTCAAGAAGACAGAAGAAGAAGCAGGAGAAGGAAGGAAGATAGGCTCACAAAGCTTCTTCCTAAATCTATGTAGAGCATTCATGAAGATCCTAAGCAAGCAAGAAGGGAGATGTTTGAAAAATCTCCAAAGGGGTTTGAGTTTCAATCAAACTCTAGATCTTCACATAGTGTGTGTGAGAATGTAGCCACACATTGTGATATACAGCACAGTCATGAACTCATATCTACCATGAGATATCTAGAACCAGAAGGAGGAGTGACTAAGAGGGAAACTCTTAGTGATGTCTTGAAAGAGGATGAGTCTCAAGCCTTGAAACTCATAAACCAGTTATGTTTTTCAGAGCATTGTAAGGCACTGCATAAAAATGCAGATCCATTTCAGAGGCCCATGGGAGAGGCTGAATTTCTACATCATGCCTTATTGGAGATAAGATTACCCTTCCACACCTTTGCACAAGAGAACATAAATCTCTCTTCTTCAAAGGTGGGTCATTCCATTGGAAGGTTGCTCAATTTTGTCGCAGAGCTAAAGGGAAACAACGTTGTTAGATCTAGATCTGATCTAGCTCCTCAAGCAGAGGAGAAGGGAGCTGTTGCTCCAACTAGAGGGTTTCTTATGGCATGGCAATAAAATCCACAGGATCTCAAATGTGGGGATCAAGGCACAACACATGATTCAACTGTGCCATTGTTGAGGAGGTTTGAAACCTTGGAGACACAAGGAGGAGATAGGGAAGAGGACTAATCTCATTCCTATCTATTGCAGAGGGTTGATGCACTTAAAGGGGTGATTGGATTGCGCAGTGGAAGCATGGAGGGTTTTCTCCATTCATGTATTCAGTCACCACTAGATGATGTCTCATTTCCTGGAGGCATTGCACCAAGAAGGCCACTTGATCAGCAAGAAGAGGTGAATGCTTCACATGGTGAGGCATTTCCCATGGATTTCAGAGAAGTGGAGACCTTGGGAGGTCTTGATGCAGCGATGAGAGTCTTGGGTAGGCTCAAGGTGGATAGAAGCAGTCTCTCAACATCATCCACACGCTCTCTCATTTCAGTTTCTGCGCTATGGTAGGAAAAGCAGGGGAAGGATGGCAACCTTCCCACATCTACATTTGGCATGGGAGCTATGCATGCACATGACTCTTGGGAAGACTTATTACAGTCTTCTCTCTTCTCTTTGAGAATGGAAGGAGGCTCATCTATGAGCTGCTCCCCTTGCATGAGCAAAACTTGTGGTAAGGGTGTTGATTGTTTTGATTTATCTCATGTATACATGCATCCCTTAACCACATATGTGCAGGATGTTGCTCCAATGAGGAGAAATCTTTTTTTTAGGATGCATGGTCTACTTGAGGCCATGACCAATGTTGATAACTACTCCATAGGAGGACTTGGGGAGGAATTATGTTTTGGAGGACATACTTACATTGCCTCATCCATCATACACTTCCTCCAAGCTTATGAAGAGATTGGGGCAGCATGCAAGTGGTTGGAAGACCACATTTTTTAGCAGTCTCTATTGCAGTTGAGGTGCAAACTGCGTTGGTTGCATATGAGGGATCATTTCCCTTCACATTTGTTGCACATGGAAGCCAACATGAACTCTATTCTTGCTCCTTATGTTGTTGATTTTTCTATTTTTGTGAGGAGCATATGTGGGAGAGGAGGATTGATACATTGGATGAATGTATCCATTGGGAATGCACTCTCCCATATTCAATTGAATTTCAAGAAGAGGAGGGAACTTTTTGTGGCTGTTGCATGGTACATTGTATCATCTTCTACAAAGGGTCATGTATTGAGTTTGTATCATGAAGGGGAGCCTCTCACATGGGAGGAATTAGAGCAAGACATGTTTTCCTTGATCTCCATTCAGCCAACACTTATTTTCCTCTATCATTTCCAAGCTTTGAAGAAGCTTATTGTAGCAAGCAAGTGGTGGGATGGCCACTTATGGTATCATGACTTGAGGCAGCAAGATGATGGACAGTGCTAGTCTCAAGGGAGGGACTATTGTCACCATCCAGCACATCCTATGGCACTTAGTCCCCATGTCTTTTGGAGCACATGTGGTGAAGGTAAATTGTTCACTATATGCCTAAGAGGGTGGGCAAAGTGGCTCACTGAAATCAATGAAGGAGATCATGAAGTTTCAAATTCCTTTTGGCTTCATGGTGACCACAATTTTGCAGCCCAGGATCCACAGCTCCACATCCATCAACAGTGGGAAGAGGGACAATGTGAGTTGGGTATATTCATCCCTCATTTCCAGCCTTGTAGCCCCTACTTAATGCACATCATGGGGATTAATAACTGTTTCTATGAGCTATCAAGGATGGCCCCTTTTATTTGGATGATAGCATGGATGTGGGAGACACTCATTCGGAAAAAATTTCCCCATGCTCTTCATCACTCCTACCTGATGAGGCCATGGAGCAACAAGAAGATCACCACTTGTAACTCCCATTTCTCATGATGTACACTTGTTGTTTTTCACTTGGAGAAGGTCATTGGAGGGAAGATTCATTGCTTACCATTTTCAGCCATGGTGGGATCCATTGATGAGGCCACAAAAGGGGAAGGAGAAGTCTGGTTCTTCCTTGCAGTTGCTTAAGGACAAGCAACATTTGGGAGGGGGAGACTGTAATGTTCCTAAATTAGCTTCAGCTAATTGGAACATTAATTTTTCCTTGTTTATTTTTGTATTTCATGATTGATGAATAAAATGTGAAGGAGGATAAGAAAAACTCCTTAAATCAAAGAATAAATACATGCCTAATGTGAAAAGGGATAAATCTGGGCCTTTTGTAACAAAATCCACTTGTGTGTGAACATAAATTGGACCACCTTGGAGAACCAGTGTAGTTTTAGAAGAGGGATCCAATGTGAAAGGGGTTAAGTCAATTGAAGTGGTTTAGGGTTTGTGCACCCCTTCAAGTTATAAAAAGGAAGAGAGTGCTCATGTAGAGGTTGTTGAAAATTTTTTGAAATAGAGGTTTCTTGAGCAACTCTAGCTCTCTTGGCTATTTAGCCTAAGGGAAGATGATTTCCTGTTTAGGAATCCTCCCTCCTTCCTTGAGTAGCTCTTGGAGGAGAATGTACTGAAATGAGCCACTATTAGGTTGAAGACCAAGCTCTGCTTGTCTGGACAGTGCTGGCCCATTGAGGGTTTATCTGCTTTGCAGGTTGCAGCAAGTGGTATCCTAGATCTGCAGAGATCTAGTGTTCTGGAGGAGTTCTCTCTCAAGGAGGGTGTCTTGTGACCACCCAGAAGAGGCTCTCTCTCTTATTTGTATTCAGATATGTATTGTATATCATTTGCTTCATTTTTATTGAGCTATTGCGTAGTCCCTCTCAAGAACTATGTTTTCTGCACTGGGGATTTTAATGTTATTTCAGTTTCTGTGCAATGGAAGATCTCCAGTGATTGAGGCTTTCCTCTCACTTTGTAAATCTTTGAAGAAGCTACTGTTCTAAAATATGTCAGATCTGATCTCTGTTATAATAAATTCACCTTTATAAATTCTGTGTATTATGCAGTCTTGTAGCTTATGATTCATATCTACACGTATTCATGCATTATTTTGATGAAATCCCAAGGGGATCTTGTAGAGGAGGCTGAGTAGTTTCCAGATCTGGTATGGATCTGATGTTATAGCCATATATCTACTGTAGATCTAAGTTTTAATGTTTAACTGCTGAAGCACTCATAGAGAAACGTTGTTCCTTCATTTCTGCAATTTTACATATGTCAGAGTTGCCTCTCTTGAAGAATTTATGTTATATTGTTCATGGGATTTGTTGTAGATTGAAGGGAGGATCATTTATATTTCTGATATGATGTATCTTGCTTTACTTTTGACATTTTAAGCTGACCTCCTCTGATTATTTGGCAAAACTGCGCAATTCTGGTTGTTGGGCTTTCTTGTTGCAACAACTCTTCTCTTTAGCTGATTTTTAGCTAGTCAGCTTCGTGGGAGATCTGTTTAAGGGACTTAAACTCTTTTTTTTTTCTTAAAATTCATCACACAAGTCCCACACAGCCCAAGATAGGGGAAACAAGCCCTAACCTATGTTATTTTTGTACCAATTTTCTTATACAGCGTTCTCACTGAGCCTCTTGTTGATTTTCCTGAAAGTGGAATTTCCCGCTTCTTCCTTGTTTGGTTTTTGCTCCTCTTTTGGATCCATTATTTAGATCTATATATCTAAAAATATAAAGGGATGAAAAATAAAATATTAGTGTGCTATTCCCTTACATTCTGTGTTTCACCAATCTCTATAGACAGAGTCTGGAACGGATCAGGAAGCCTCTGGTTTTCACCCTCTCTTTAGAGGTGATATAACCAGTAAATTCCCTACCAGTATATCTCTGGTTTAGATCTATTGGTATAATTTCATATTGCTTTTATTCCATATTGGAATATCTTAGGATATTCCCTACTGAGCTTATTTTTCCCCATTTGGAACATTACAACAAACTTAACCACTGTCTTTCCTTTCAACACTACAGTATTTTCTAAGGATGAATCCAACACACATTTTTTAAATATCAGTTCTTTTTCATAGGATTTCCATGATAGCAAGCTTACATCCATGTTACAACATCATGGTAACCCATCCCTTTGATCAAACATGGAATCAAATGCAACACCAAAATTTATAATTGCTTCTAACTTGCTTTCAGTTTGAATACGTAGGTTATTTTTCTCAATGCTTCTAGTGATTTCCATAATAGCCTCATCCCTATCAAAAGTATGTATTTTTTTTAGTTCTGTTGATAATTTCTCATTTAGGAATTTGATGATCTTCCTAGCTCTATGTGTCTCT
The DNA here is from genome assembly GCA_034641835.2 of Pinus albicaulis. NCBI lineage: Eukaryota > Viridiplantae > Streptophyta > Pinopsida > Pinales > Pinaceae > Pinus > Pinus albicaulis. The sequence goes on from CM076577.1 coordinate 354,376,034, forward strand.
TTCTGTGTTTCTTTATTGCATGATTTCACATCCTCAACAATACTAACAAGTGCAACCCTCTCCTCGGTAACAACTTTGAAATATCCCCACATGGAATGCAAATGTTGTATGATATTGTCCCAGATAAGCTGTCTAGCCTCGATTAAGGACATATTACCCTTAGATATGCTCCTTAGCTCCTTTATCTCTTCTTGACTTGTTTTTTATTTTTTTTAGAATTTCTCTCATTTTCTCTCTTGGAAGACCTTACTTCTTTTTCTTTATTGCTCACTTTTCCTGTGACAGTATCAACTAATCCTAGAGATTTTTTTTTCTCCCTCAGAAATTGAGATCTCAATGATCACCTTTTCTCAATTCTCTAAGGGATCATATGATTCACTAGGAATTACAATAGTACAAATTTGGATTTTAATAGTATGGCCCAATTCTTTAACCTTTTCCTTTAAGGATGTGATTTATTTATTCCTATCAATCAGGTGGATCATTAGTTGTTGTTTTCATTTCTCCACAAAGGCTACTTCAATATACTACATAGGCTCTGTTGTAGGCATATTTAGCTTCTTCTTCAATGACTAGACTTTAACTTCTGCTCCTTGCAATATGGCCTTAATTTCCTCCCCGTCTTCTGGGTTAACACCCAAATTGATCATCATTTATTTGAATCCTTAATTTTGTTAATACAAAGCCCTAGAATATGCCTTTTCCTACTTGATTCTGTTAGAGGAATTCATTAGAAACTTCCATTCTTTTCTAATTGATAATGAAGCTCTGCTTAAATAATGATATATCATCTCACCAATCTGCCTATGAAAATTTCTCTTGTTAGGAAAAGAGATATCAATAGTGTTAAGAGACAAGTCCATGGTCTTAAATTAAACTCATGTGGGGAGTAACAGGGTAGTCAGATGAAATAGGTAAATTCTAAGTTGATTCTTCTCAAGGTCCATTACTGAAAGAAACTTGGTTTGAGAAGAAGATGAAATTTCTTTGATGATCATGGACATTGTGCAGTTTCTTTGATTGTTTTCCTAAATTGTTTAATAATCCCTTAATTTTTTATCTAAGACATAAGGGCTTCCTTTAACTATGGGCACTTTTAGGTCTGTAGATATGGAAGGTATAATATACTCGGAATTTTTCAGACTCATTTGGAATACTGGTTGATTAGTGATCTAGATGGATATTGGTCGCCACCCGCCTATTTCACTTGGGGCCCCACCATTGTTTCTTTCAATTTTTAAGTTTCCTTAATTGTAGCACAGTTTACTATTTTTAGCAGTTTTTCGAGTCTTGAACTTTTGGAGCCGCTTTGAGGTCCTAAACGACGTTTTTTTGGAAAACCGGGAGAAACGTCGGAGATCCTTTGATGTTTCTCACATCAAAAGTTTTATTACTCGAATAGATCTTCCTAACGAGATATTGTGCGTGACAAACGGAGATTGTATGCCAAATTTACGTCCTGGGGATGTTGATGTACCAATTTACCCAAACGATGCCCATAGTTTTGGCACTTCATCTCCTAGGGTTAGGTTTTTGGATGTTTATGGTTTTCCATTGTTTCTCAGTAATAAATAGGCCTTTGAGCTTCATTGTAACACAGTTCATAGATAAGCTACCAACACCCTAGCTAGTTTATTTCCATTCTATTTGTAACAAATTTCAGTTCTTTGATATTAATGAAATGAAGTGTTATTTCCGCTAGATCTTTGTATTTATGGTTATATGTTTATTTTGTTGCGTTACTTCATAAATTTGGATTAATTAGAGGTTATTTCTGTTAACATTACTTATATTTATTCATCACTTTCAAGCTGTATTTTGGCCCTTTTTAAGACTATGTCTCCTCCACATCTATATCCATTGCTTCAGGAGTGTTTTTTTTTAAATTTCTCTCCTTGGTTAAGGGTGTTTCAATCTCTATTTATGAACTAATGGGCAAAGTCTCTTGATTTTCCTTCAACTCTATTTCAAGCTTGCTCTAGTGAGAGTATGGAGCTAATTTTTCACTTTGCCTTCTCTAAGAGACAATATGATGGGGACTCCATATTTCCACCTCTCTCCGAATTCAAAATGAAACTCCTTCATATTTTCTTCAACTTGAGTGAGGGCTTTCCTAAAATTTACGATGAATGGGCCCATTGTATTTCCCAGTTTAAACATATACCCTCTATGCCTAGGAAGAAAATGGACTCATTCTACATGCACATTTTTTCTAATAAATTCCAAAGAGAAAAATATCATTGGCATGAAAATCAACATTCTATAGGGTTTTTCTTCATATCAATACAATATGATCTCTGTAAATTCTTCAAACAAATACCAAACCCAAACCTTGGTATCCTTACTAAGTCGTAACAATTTCTTCTATTGTGGTAGGATCCTTGTAGGAGGTGCATCATTTAGGATAGTATAGGCAGTGGTCATCAAGGTGGACAAAAAATCAGAAAAAACCTTTATTTTCATGCTTCATTTTAACTATATTTTTCCATTCAGCCGTTGACTTCCTCTATTTCCTAGAGTAAAAAATACTCAGACCCAAGTATTGAAATTTGTCAATGTGGGTGTATAAAAAGAGATATACTAGGATGTAAGGGTATCTGAAGAGATTGGAAATGTGAAAGTTCTAAAGCTAGAAATTAATGGATTTAGCTAGGTATGAAGGTACTAAATTCATAGTATGATCCAACATGCAACCTGGAAAACCTGAGGATGATTTAGTTACATTTCCCATGTCGTCTTTCCCAAGTAGTACTAAGATTGAGGCTAAAAATTTCCAAGCATCTTGAGAAAAGAGATACATGGGGTATGTTTGAGTTGTTTGAGGAATTGGAGTCCCTGGAGGTGAAGTCATTGAAAACAAGGTTATTTTGTTTTTCTCTGATAATTGAGTGAAATCTAAAGGTAATGAGTCTTCCTCAAATGGTTTTCGGTCTTGAATGTCAGGGAAACATAAAGCTTTGTGGATGAGGTCAGTTGTAACCTCAAGGACGAATTCCCCTATGGAATATGTAACAAATTTTCTTTGAGGAACATATGCATCAGCCAACCAAGATACGAATTCAGGGAAGAGGTAGGTGGTTGGGGCTATTGCATAGTATAGGTCAGAATTCACAACGCCAAAATAGCCTTATTTTCTCAAGAAACTACCCCAATAGTCAAAACGTAATTGGTCAAAGTACAGGGTACACCATGGTCATGAATTTCGATTTCAGTGTCCTTTAGAGGTTTTTGAGCAGAGGGATTGGATGTTTTAGGTTTTGGGGTAGGTTTTTGTGGTTTATTTAGCTTCAAAATAAGGAAACTTGGGGTTTATTTCAACGTGTAAATATCTATAATTGAAGAGTATCATTGTAAACAGTATTGTAATAGTTATAGGTTGACTTGGACACTAGGAAGCAGAGTTTCTTTCACACTGAAAAAGATAGGGAAAAGGAAAAAATCACAAAAAAACTCTTTTAACCTTTTTGTTAGGCGGGAGCAGGAAATTCAATAAAATATATAGATAACAAATGGGGTAATAGGATAGGAGAATGACATGGGTGATAACAGGTATGGATAAAGGTGCAGGTGAATGAAATAGAAGGTGGGGTGGAGGGATGATATGGAAATATGAATTGAGAGACAGATTGGAGTTGCAAGCTCACTTTTCGCATTCACGTGGCAAGCTCACTTGTTAGGTTGGAGCCAGTCTTGCAAAACCGCTTACCACTTTGCACTACCGCCAATTGGTGGTTTGTGAGAAATGGGTTGAGGGTGGCGCAATCAATTGTGACCATCCATTGATATATTTATGAGATTGAAATCTCGTTGTGCATCATCCTCCCCTGTTTTTTAAATTTGTGCATGTTGGGGCAGTGAAATCACATGTGAGGTGACCTTAAACCACTAATGCTCAATATACCACTAGATATGCATGGTGGTTAGCATTCGCGTAAAGTGTTGCAGGTCCACCTCCTTCAATTTGTGCATTAAGGCCTGTAAGGTTAGAAGTAATAAAAATAACAATGCACTTTCTCTGACCTTCATGCAAGCCTATCTTTGTTTTAAACTTTGTTTTCCTTCTTTTTCTTCCTCTTATAACCTAAGTTTTTTATTTTCTCATATATATATATATATATATATATATATATATATATGAAAAACTATAGCTTCATAATTTTTAAATAATATAGGATATTGATGCTTCTATGTCTAGATGCCCTAGAGCATTGGTTACTAAGAATGAACCCAAGAATTGTTGTGGTGGTACCTTGATAATATCTATATATATATATATATATATATATATATATATATATATATATATATATATATATATATATATATATATATATAGATCAATAATAAAGTAACATCTACTATGTTTGGTGTATTCATGTTATGAAAAACTATTGTGTCATAATTTTTAAATAATATAGAATATCGATGCTTCTATGTCTATATTACTTAGAGCATTGGTTACTATGAATGAACCCAAGCATTTTTGTGGTGGCACCTCTATAATGTTTATATTGTTTTGTTTTTTTTTTAATTGCATAATCAAGTAACATACACTATGTTTGGTGTATTCATGCTATGCGCTCTAGTGTGCTTGCGTTTTGTTGAAGCATTAATATATTTTTTATAAATATATATTAAGAATGATATTTTAATATTTTTTGTATTAATAAATGATATTTGTGTGTATACTTAATGAGACATATGTTTCTTATGTAACTCTGCACATTTATTTTCAATTTTTTTTGCACTAGTAAAAAACCTCTAGTTTCCCACCTCCGCAACAACCTCCATAATAAGAAAAATTAGATAATTTTTGGGGGGGTATTTGGTAAAACCCTCTAGTACAAGGTGTTCTCCTTGTAGTGATAAATGTTAAAAATATATGATTTCATTGTAACTAAAAATTAATTTACCATAAATAAGTAAAAAAATGAATTTAGAAATTTAAATGATTTACACAAGAGATAAGACTAATGTCTTTCTCAAGCTAGGGCTAGTGGAGTCTAGGAGTAACAAATCCTTGCAAGAAAATAGATGGATGTGGGTTCAAATAAACTAAGGGAGATTAACTTGTGGTACTTATTCCTCTAATCCTACCATCTTTCCATTTTCTTGGACAAATAAAAGACAATGTAAAACCTAGTCCACCTCAAAATAACTTGATGAAGACCTCGTTCAAGGAGAATTAAGAGATTAAAATAATAACATAGCCATGGTGCATATTTTATCAACCTTATCCATCAACAATATTAATATCAAAGAAAGATAACTCACATTTAATAACATCAATCATCAATGTCTACCAATAATCATCCATGAAATAGAACCATCCACACCATAAGATCTTCAAAGAGAAAAGTTGCTAAACTAGTGCTCCATATCAAGTTAGAGAAAATATAGGCTAAATGAAGTGATATCTATCCAATGTGAAATTATGTCAAGTGAGGAGATTGACCCCATATTTATACTATGGTAATGAAATATTTTCCTCGATTATTCTAATAGTTCACTAAAATATCCTAAAATGAAAATAATCCATGATACAAGGTGGATAGATCTCAAGGCAACCCCTAAAATATCCTTAAATATGAAAATAAAATGATAAAACATGAAAACACCCTCTAAAACGGTGATGTGTGAGTATACAGGCCTCAAAAGGGTGACATAATCTCCAATGGACATTTGTCTCCATAAAAGGTGTAATGGATCATCTAAAGGATATGTATCCTCATCAAAAGTTCATGTCTTATAATCAAAGGTGTCCCATCAATCCAAATTCTCTTCATTAAAACCACCACATCATGCACAGGGTGCGACGTCACCTCATATATGCAATGTCCTATCTCCAAAATGTAACATCGAAAGTGATAAGGGTGGAGAAGGGTTTATGGAGGTATGCCAAGTCATTGTAAATCCCAACACCATCATCAAATGTCTAGGTTCCATCATCCAATTGGGTAGCCTCATCAACATCCTCTAAAGGACATTGTACAAGTATGGCATCATAAATCACAACTCAATGAATCAAGTGAGATTAATAAATCACATGTACCAGAGTCAATAAAACATAAGAAGTGAAATATATTTAATGCATAAGCTACATAAATAGATCAACACTAGATATCTTCTTCAAAATTCATATTAGCCTTTTATCTTATACAAGTTTCCAAATTTAGGTTTGAGAGGGTTATCAACTTACCCTACTGGGTGCTTCCAAGGCCCAAAGTGGAGGAATATTCCTATTTCAGCCCTTCAATCAATAGGTAAATGTGATAAGTGATATGGTTATAGGGAAAAATTCATAAGTGGTATCATATTCTTATACATGGGTTATACAATACCGTCATCCATAAGTGCCTTTGTGGAGGAAGCATTTGCATTAATTGTGCTACCCTTTCATCAGTACTAGTGTTTCCACCCCTTACTTAGCCTCTTACTTTTCTTTGATTAGTTTGTTTAACAAGTTTTCATTTAAATCCACTTTTAAGGATGGGTAATTCCTTGCTTGTAAGGAATTCAATGTTTTGTAAGTGCCTTTTATTTTGATATATCATGATAAACATGGGACTAGAGTGATGGCATCACATGAGGCGGTAGAGCTCAAGTTAACTTGGCTTCTAATTATATTTATTCCCTTTCCACTTTTTTTCATTTTAACATTTGACATATGCTCTTTATTTCTTTCTTTTTGTAGTTTCATTCATTAGAGAAATTTTGAGGTCTAAAATTGGTCTCAAAACAAAAATACACAACCAAAATCAAATTTATAAGAACCAATATGATTTAAGATGATGATGTCAACCATGAGGGATGATTCACCTTTTTGGAGTAAAAAATTAAAAGTATTAAAAAATAAAAAATAAAAATAAAAATAAAAACTACTTTTTCAACTCGTATTTTCGAATTATCTCCTCACTGTTTTACTCAAATTTCCAGCATGAGCAACCATTGGATGCATAATTTAATTCCTCATCCAAGGAGTACCTATGTTGCATACTTTCGATGGAATCTGCTACATGAAAAATGAAAAATACATGGAAAATGTGGTTGCCATCACGTTTTTTCATGTATTTCTCATTTTTCATGTAACAGGGTCCATCGAAAGTATGCAACATGGGTAGTCTTTGGATCGGGAATTAAATTTTGCATCCAAAAAGTTACTCACGCTAAAAATTTGAGTAAGCCCATAGGGAGATAAGTTGGAAATAAGAGTTGAAAAAATAGTTTTTTCTGTTTTCCCTCTAAAATTTAATGACGCAATCTAATCTTATTTTATTATTTGTACTAGTATTTTATAATATCCTTAGGAGGCCCATTTTAGACCTCAAAATTTCTCTAATGAAACTTTAGACATTTCTAAGCCCTTCTTCTTATACGATGAGATAAGTAGGGAACCAATATGAACAATTGATAACAACCGACTCAAAATGTAAGACAACGAAGGAAGGGAATGCATGGAAGTTTGTGGTCACGCTATCTCAATTGAGGCCCCATATTCATACCACTCCTAGATAATGAATAAAAATATTGAGGGTGGTAAGACTTGACTAGAAAGAAAAGATAACTATCAAGATAAAATAAGGCAACAAGTATAACTTCCAAGCATCAAGATTCATTTTCCAACTTCAACCCATGATCCTTATTTGATTCCCAATACATTAAATGAATACACTTCTTGTAAATCAATGGCCGATGTAGCTCCTATGTATTGAGCCACCATCATCGAATGAATATGTTGATTTGGGAAAATAAGTTGAGCATATGTAAACCAAGAGTCATCAAAGAGGTTATTGTATGTGGAAAATGCTAGTCATCATCTCTATTTTGTGGAACATGGAAAGATGATCACCTATGGATGCCTTAAAAATAGCATCATAGAATTTTTTTATTGTTTATTTTTGGCTAAAATTACCCATGTATATGGATAGGGAATACATATTTTTGAAGTTGTATCTCAACTTTACACATATTTACTTATCATGTAAATAATATAGGTGTCTTTTAAATGTATACCTAAAATATTATGATATTATTTACCAATTTTTTTTAACATTGTATTTGATTTTGAATTTCCCCATTAATTCATAATTTGAAAAAATATTTTATTTTATAATTTACTATATATATATATATTTTAAATTCAATCTTTAATAAACATTATTCAATATATTATTTTTTATTTAATTATCATATATATCTTTTAAAGGTTATAAATGATTTTAAATGAGCCATAATATTTGACATTGTCTAACTATTTCACATTTCAGAGTTTTTGGCTAGAATTTGATGAAGAGTTTTTGTTGTTTAAAATGTGTTTTTGAAAGAATAAATTTATTTAGTGTATTGAAAACGCTTAAATCATTTAAATTATAGATATTTCACAACTCAAACTCGTGATTCCAAGAAATCCCTACCAAATTTCAGAGAAATTCCACCCAAAAATATAACTAGAAAAGTTGCAAAACTTAAAGCAAGTAGATTACTACTATTAGAGAGAGGGGGCAGGGGGCTTTATACTAATAAAAAATTAGATTTACAAGGATTTTTCCAAAATCACCATGGAGGATTCAACCTCTCCCCAACATACTGCAATCAGTGACCAAAATAACAGAGTCCTCATACATGCTCAAAAATTAAAAACTCTCATTACCCAATTTACATTAAGGCCAAGGCCAAAGCTAGTGTGTCTCATTGCTAAGCATTTCCATACATTGTTTACAAACAAAATGTTTCATATTTAAATGTTGTCATCCACTTTCAAATAATAAAAGATCTAACTAATATTCCCACATAAAAATCATGCAAAATTACCATAACCAATACCTAAACAACCATACTAAAAGTGTAGAGGCAAGACCAAACGAAAAGGAGACCAAAAGAATAAAACAAATGGCTTATATATTACTATACAATATTGCGCAAATGATAAAATCGCTTTCAAAAAATATATATGATATTGAATGGGTTATTTCTATGCAATCTAATCGAATTAGATTATTATTAAAGGAAAGATATTTTAGATTATTATTAAAAGAAAGATATTTTAAAATAATAATATGTAGAGTTATATTATGAAAAAAAATTGATATTTATAAATAATATTTAATTATTGTTATTATATATATGTGTGTGTGTGTGTGTTTTAAAAAAAAATATAATTATTTAATAAGAAAATTATATATATATATATATACATATATATATATATATATATATATATATATATATATATATATATATTAAGATTTAAGATGATATTCTGCGGTGAATTTTCTTGATTAAAGATCAGCGGTCCGGTTTGTTGATATTCAGGTGCACACATTCCTTATCTTTTTCTAATACATATTTTCTCATATATTCTCATGTATGAATAATTCACCACAACCACCAAAGATTACCAAAGGTAGACCTAGCACAGTTACTCTACAGAGCCTTTATGAGTATATAGAGTCTTTAGAGAAATGTAGAGAAGAAAGAGAAGTCAATCTACAAACCCAGTTAGAAGCCATGCTGGAAAACAAATTCACATCTCTTGAAAACAAATAGAAAATAAAATAGAACTATTGGAGAATAAAATGGAGGCAATGGAGACTAGGTTGCAAGTCATAGAAAAACAAAACCAAGATATGAACCAAACATCCCAGCAAGGAGATGCAGATAATATAGAGAGTCTTAAAATGAAGGACATGATTAAAGAACTAGAAGAAAAAGTTAAAAACAGTCTCACCCTAAATAATGAGGCAGATAAATTAGATATCAAACCAATTAAAGATGAAATGAAAAAATTGATCGAATTAGAGCATGAGCATAACAAAAGGGCCTTGAACCTTATAATCTTCGGTTTGAAAGAGGAGGTAGACAAGGATACTTTAGCCATAGCCCATACAGAATTACATAATAGATTACAAATTGAAACCACGTGTCTCACAGAAGCAACAAGGTTAGGGAAATTAATTGAGAATAAAGGTGAGCTCTACTGACCATAAATATGACATACTTAGTAAAACTTCGAATCTAAAAGGAACAATAATATCTATAAACGAAGATCTCATTCCAGAAGATCAAGCAGAATTAAGAAAGGAGGTTCAAAAGGTAAAAGAAGCTAGGAAGGAAGGAAAATAGGCAATAATCAGAAATAGAAAAGTTGTTATTCGAGATAGAAACCAAAAAGATAGTAATAAATAACAATTCAACATGCTCTAAATTCTTTCTTGGAACTGTAAGGGCTTTCCATGGAACAAAGGCCCCAAGCTAAGTTGGATCTCAAATGATGTTGATATTATTTTGCTTGTTGAAACTTGGGAGCACAAAGAATCGAAGGTCCCTAACATAGATGGCTTTGCACTATGGTCTACCTGGAACAAGTGAACCTCCCGTAGAGGCAATGGGGGCATAGCTTGCTACATTAAGAAGAACATCTCCCCCCATGCTAGGATTTATAAAAATGACCTTTAGAACCAATATAGTTGGATTGAGATTACTGATATTAATGATAAAAAGACCTACATAGTGTTATCACTCAGATTTTCCTTGAAGTTGTTGGGAAGAGGAAAGGGGTCTGAGGTAACCACAAACCAACTTTTAGGTACAGAATCTAGCCAATCTGTACCCAGAGAGGGCTCTCTCTATAAAATTTAGCTTTGTTTTCAAATATATTAGGCTAGTTATAAAGTCCAACGGTTTTGATTGGGTTTGGGTGATGGAATTCAAGAGTTGAGGGTAAGATTGAGTAATTTAAGCCATTGAGCTAATGGAGTCAAAGAAAATAGCTTAACCGGATTGATTTTCTTAACAAAAGATGGTTTCATAGGGCAAGGTAATCAAATAGGGAACAATTATACATCTAAAGTGAATGGGATGAACTCAAATTGGATAAAGGGAAATTAAGAATCCTTCAACACGTTTGAAAGAGGGAAATTGAGTGATTATTAATAAAGAGCAATTAAGTATTCTTTACTAAATAATCAAAATGCTTAAACTAGAAAAACAGGAGAAAATAAGAATTCACTGTTTAAACCAATTCAGAAGAAAACATTTAGAATAACAACGATTAAAATCAGATTACACTTGAGCACTTTCTGATTTATTCCTTTTCGTTAATCATTTGGAAATGAAACAAAGATGATATAATAAACAAATATAAAGACTTCAAAACATAAGAGATAGATGAATTATTGATCCGTAGTTTGACACAAGAATCCTGTAAAAATTCTTTCGCATCAATTCCTCATCTAGCTTGCCACACAAAATTCTCCAATAGCACTTTATTCCAAAATAGTCAATGTTACAGCAAAGTCTAAGAAATCCACCCTCCAATACTCCGATTGAGGGAGTATTTATGCAAAAAAAATTATAAAAAATATCTCATAACAGATTGAGATATAATCTAGGATGACTCATAAGTATGTTACAACAAACTAGAGACAGATGGTCTCGTAGATAAGAGAAATGATAACTGATGTTGTGTTGTTTCCTTCTTTTGAGAATGTGCTAGCTGCTTCGTTTTACTGTTACTCTTTAACTGCACTGATACTCTTTAACCTCTGTTTATCCTTTTATCCTTCTTTATCATGACTTACTGTAGTACATAATCAAAAAATGATGTAAGGATAATTTTAGTGTTAGAATCCTATACCAATAGGTGTCATATATCATGATTGACATGATAAGATATGTAATATGTTCATACCTTTTCTTGTTGCAAAGGTTTTCCATATTTTCAAACAAAAAAAAATAAAAAAAATTTAAAAAATGTAAAGAGGGTATACCCTAAAAGAAAAATCAAAGGGTGAAAAGAATAAAATGGCTAAAAAGGTGAAAGAAAATGAACCCCACCAAAAGAAAGGCCAAGGAAAGTGTGCAAGCCTAAATGCCACTACTTTTTTTGCTCTTATGTAATAAATAAAATTGTGTGCAACTTGTATTTTATGCCACAATTTATGAACAGTCAAACATTTTAAGCTTGGCTAGTTCATCTTTCAATTTTATGTTTTAGAGATAGAGAATAAAATCTGACCAAACTGTTTAATCTTGGCAGATAAGTAGATAGGTAGAGTAAATAAAAGGAGTTCAACAGTTTAATCTGAGCCCTTGGATGTAATAAGGTTAGAATTAGATAGATTTTAAGATGTAAAAGAAAAAGTGTGATGAGGGTTTGCCAGTCTAAGTGCACCCTAATAAAGAAGAAAAATGGTAGGATAAAGTAGGTAGGGTAGGTAGATGTTGTTGCATAATTACATGTGATGGATAATGACTCTAGATGTGTTAAATATTTACTTTCATCACAAGTGCAAAGGTATACACTACACTGGAAGAACAAAGCAAAGTCAGATTATTAACTTCCCTTCTCATTTTCCCTAAAAATTTCACTAATTTCCCCTAAGTACTAAGGCATTTGAAAATTAAATGGGGCTCAAGGCATTTCCTTGACTTTTGGAGGGACCGGACCCTCGGCCCAATAACTGGAAAATCCTAAGTACTTAAAATCATTCATCATGACATTCACTCACTTATAAAAAATATTTTCCTAAGTAAAATTCCATTTTACTTAGGAAAATCATGCAATATTTCATAAAAACCCCATTCATAAAAGCATAAGTTAAATACATTACCTTGATGTTTTACACTTAGCACTTCATTCATTTCCATATTAATTTTTAACTTATTATTTAAATCCTTATGAAAATTCCCTTTTTCCCCATATTAATTTAAATAATTCCCATATAATATATATCCTGCCTCGTTGGTTGAAAAATAACCATATATTTATTAAAATTCATTAATTGGTTGAAATTTCCAATTAATAAATAAACCCGACCCTCTGTCGTATAAAGGGATTAATTAACCCTCCAGGTTAATTAATAACCTAATCCGCCAATCAAATCATCCTCGATGTGATTATTTTTAATAAATTGCATTGGGCCCGCCATTTTAATTCCCCTTCATCTTCCTTTCCCGACGACCGTTTGATCGATCAACTCAAGATCTACAGTTGTCGTCCATTTCGCTGCCCATCCTCGTCCGAAAGTCAACGCGTGATGGAAAAGTGGTTTTCTGAATAGTGTCGCGCCACACATCGTCCATCGTATGGAATCTCTCGCCCTCCGCTGAAAACCACTCTTCCCCAAAAGCTGTGCGATGGAAACCGCTTACCGCCTGCCTCCCGTGATGAAGCCTCCATACTTGCTGACATCATCCATTAAAAAATAAAAAAAACCCGCCAACCTTTGACTTTGTGAATAAAATAAAAGAACCCGCGTCATTTTCATTATTTCATACAGTGACCAGTGTCCCATGCAATGAATTTCGAAATCAATTGTTGAAGTTTGCCAACCGTTACCTTGCCGAAGAAAGTTGCAGTCGAGTAATTCAAAGTTCATCCGCCATAACCAGCACCTCTTTTCATCACTGTTTAGTTCCCAGAAAATAGGTATTTACCCAAATTCTCGATGAGCTTTGTAAAAATCATGGTTTTTGTTTCAAATTCCAAAAAAAAAAACTGAAACAGGGTTCAAGATTGCTCTTTAGTTCATTCCTCAATTCCCAAAACTACAATTGCATTCCTAAACCTGTGATTGTGCCCGTTTTTTATCAAAACCCGAACTCATTTCTGAATCCACAAGAACCAGAAATCAAAATTCCCGTGGCTTTGAATGTCGCACCCCTGAATGCCCCTCACAGAGATTTAGACCATCTACCTCTAGTAGATAGGGTTTTCTAAATTAAAGACCTTGTTCTCAGTGAAAATCCTCTTCGAATTTTTTGCTATTGCAGAGATAATTACTTGAAAGGTTCTGACATTTTTGGATTATGGGAATCCAATCTTCCCATGTATCTTCTCCCCTCAGTCGACATTTTTCTTGAAATAATCCATTACTGCCATGAAAATTATGATCCCAATCAACGAGCAGTCTTGTCCCCAAATCAAAACATATTTTTCCCAATAAATGCTCAGTCTATCAATGAAATGTTATAGTTTAAACCTGGTCAAGCCCTAACTCCCCTTTCCATGGGAGAACTACTTGAGAAATCTGCCAATTTATCCCATGAAGAGTTAAATCGCCTCTGCCAAACCTTCATGTTGCCAGAACATCAACCCAAAAGCCCTCCCCCTTATGGTTATACCTTTTTCACTAATGTGGGCAGGCTTATTTTGAATATGATATCCTCTATAATGGGTTTCAATACTAGTGAATATGTTGACCAATTAACCCTAGTATTGTTGTCAATTTTTACCCCTGGACAACCCCCTACTGTCAAGTATGATTTTGCTTCCTACATTGCAGATAAAATCCATGATCATTTCATGAGATTAGAGAATGAAAGAGTGTTCAAATATTCTTCTGTTATATATCATCTCATGCTTTACTTTCAATCAGAGATTTTCCCTTTCTATATCAAAAAACTTGATGCCAAGGGAAATCATAGGTCAATAATCTTTTGATCTTCCATCACTCATAATTCCTCTGATTCTCCTTATTCATACAATGAGTTTATTGACCTATTTGTACACCCTGCAACCACATTGTTGACAGGAGTCTCTCCTCCTAGGGTCAATAGTGAAATCAAGAAAATTCTTCAACTCTCAAAGCAATACCGGATAGGTGACTGGTACCTATACCGAAATCACACAGAAATCAGAATCTATGGATGTGAGTTATGCCCATTCAAGTTACCAAAATATGTCCCAATGAGACTCTTTGCATTAGAGTATTTCAGATAGATGATTAATTCAGATATAGTTCATTTTTGCAATGCAAAGAAAAAGGCTCAACTCAGAATTAAAAGTCAATTAGGTCCCTTTGTCTGCAACTCTAGAGATGCTGGGAAGGAATCTGAAAGAATTTTAGAAGACTATCTCAAATTACAAAAACTTTTCTATTGGGTACCTTATGACCCAAAAAATTTTATTTGTGATAGGAGAATGAAAAACAAATTATCACCATACATTCATCAAAGAATCCCAGAAATTGAACAGTATGCCAATATAGATGAATGGATGGAAGGGACATTGATAGAACAAGATAGTGAGTAGGTCAATGTTGAAAATGTAATAAAAGACCTTGAAAAAATACTTGACCTAGACTCTTTTGGACATGTACAAATCTCAGGTATTGGTTCTTCTTCTGCTGGAACTTCTCAACAAAATTTATAGGAAATCAGTGCATTGGCTACGGTAGCATCTAAAGGAAAGGAGAAATAGGCTGATATACAAGTTACAAGGAAATTTACAATGACAGAACAACCTGAAACTTCTAAAGAACAGGGTCAAGTACAGATTTCTCCTACTCAGACCAATGTGGCAGAAATGTCAATTTTACAAACTCCTCTTAATGTAGAAAAGGGTAAAAAGAGAGATGCTGAAGCAGCTACTTTTGTCAGTGGATCTTCTGAACAGCCTGATGTTAAAAGACAAAAATTGAATCCTCTTCCAGAATTGGAATTTGTACACGAAATCCCTGATAGTTAGACGCAAGAAGAATTGGGTAGTCAGCAAACATGTACAATCAGTGGGACATCCACTACTTTACAGAGAAAAGAGCTACAAAGGCAGAAAAGTGCAGAAGTATCATCTTTCAAACCACCAGTGAAAGATAACTGGGACATTAAAAGAACATTCATAAATATAAAGGCCAGAAATGATCCACTCAGACTTCAAGTTTACAGTCAATATTTGAAGATGGATCCTAACAATCAACAAAGATTGATGTCAGCCTATGACATTCAACAGGGTAAAATGGTAATGAGTCACTTCAAACCCAAAGTGTAGCAACCTTAAATAGCTGCCGATTATATCAGAACTAATTTTGAAGTCATAGCAAAGGATATTCATGCTTTGGATCAAATTGAGCTGCATAAACAGACATGTGAAATGATTTATTCTACTCTGACAGATAAAACAATGATGACCCAGAAATTGCAGGATTCTTTGGAAAATACTAATGCTTAATTAAATCTTGAAAAAGCCTCTTCTCAGGCTAAGGACAACAGGATAAAGACTTTGGAGGAAATCATTATTGGATTGGGTCATAATCCCAAGGATGTCAAGGGTATAGAAGCTTTGATCAAGAAAAAAGATGATGATACTGCAGCCTTGAGAAAACAACTGAAGTTACCAGCCTCAAGACATCCACAGACTGCAGAAATCATAAAGCAAAATTGTGAAGAAGAATTGATGGATTTGCTCTTGAAACTAAATGAGCAACTTAATGAAACTGAAAAAGAGCTTGAAAAGGCATTGAAAGATAAGCAGACTAATACTCCAGCATCTACAACTGAAGTGATTACAGGTACTACAACAACAGGTCAGCCAGTAGAATTATCACAGGGTAATATTTCCAATTTAAGTACCGAAGAGTTAATAAAATCAATGGAGGAATTGAAACTCCAAGTGATAGAACTTCAAAGAACAAAGGTACAATTCACCACTTTAGAACAAAAATATGATCTCTCAAAGATGAATGTTGCAAATAAAACAAGAGAGGTCAACAGATTAGAAAAGTTGGTCAACAAATTGGGGAAGGATCTCACATTGGAGAAGCCTTTAAAGGAAATAAATGAAATTCTTTGGGACAACATCATCCAGTCAATAAATTATGTCTGGCCCTCAATTCAAATAATGTATGAACAAAATGATTTAGTCAAATTGGCTCTGTAAGAAGTCCTAAAAGCAAGAGAAGAATTGGGAAACATGCCTGAAGAAGCCAATGAACTTATCCGTTTTTTAAATACTTAGAACAAGCATCAACTTGAAGAACTTGGCATTCAAGACAGGAAAGGAACAATTTTGGAAATAAAAAGAGTTTTTACCAAAAGAACTCTGATGCAGAATCTAGAACGAAGATGCTCTGATATGCAAGAAGAAATCACTGCCTTTGACGCACGCAGCAGTAGTGCTGGACTCTTCCTTCTTATCTGAAATCCACAAACAATTAATTAAACCCAATATATCTCTATTTTGCTTTTATCGAAACCAGATCCCTTATATCAAAACTTCTTTAAAAGCGCTGTAACGCTTTTATTATTTATTTCAATGTTCCGATGCTTTTAAGACTTAGTCTATCGGAATCGGGATTAAACAAAAGTGATAATATAATAA